>JAVXUO010000829.1:0-383173 GCA_033065855.1 Escallonia rubra | reverse complement strand
TGCTTGATCAAAATGTTTTACATGAACGTTCACATACCATCAACAGGGGATTTTGAGCAAAGAGGTTTCGGGTGATCATCACCATCTCACCTGTCATTCGATGAGCCGTTTGACCGTCTCAACTCCCACGGTGGTAAGCAGCCTTTCAAGGGTGACTGCAGAAACAATGAAGATGTTGACAACTGTCTCTGCCTCGTTGAGATCGAAGACAGGCAACTAAAGCCACTACTTCTTAGCTTTCTCTTCTCGCAATCATACGCTTGGTAGCTACGGTCATGCTGCACAGCAGAGATTTTTAGAGCTTCCGGTAGAACACAGTTGAAGATTGAACCTGCAGGAATGAAAATTTGACATTCAAATGTGGGTAAAAAAGGTAACGAGCTACTTCAATCTCCTACCTACGAGTTATCTCATATTGAGAACGAAGAGAGATCCCAAAACATGAATATGTATTAACTCATTTTGGGCCTATAGAAGAAAAGTACCTATTTTTGCCAGTCGATTTACCCATTTTGGGATAGACTTCCCTGTCAGCTTGTAGCAAATATCCTTGCAGAAATGGTTGCAATTCTTGACAATCAAGTGATATGTATCACCGTTGTAGCTTGCAGCGTGATGCTCCATGAACTCCCTAACTTGGATAGGGTCCAAAGACGTAGTCCCAATGAATATCGATTTCCTAAACTTGAAGCCTGGGCATTGCCGAGGTTCAACCTCAAAGACACCGCTTGTTGGATAGTCGTGAGCTCCAAATGCATATTCTACACCATGAACTGTAAAGTGCATATAGATGTATCAGAAAATTTCAACTGTAAAGTTTTTGAAGCAACCCATAGTGCATTTCACCGATATATTTTTAGTGTTGCGCGTTGCAAATTCAAATACTCATATTGACGTATTAAGGGCCAACAGTAACTCGCAAACGCTCGACACCTGGGGTAAAGCTGTCTGTATATATATACCTACACATAGCAGCCCATAAGGACTGACTTTTTTCACGCTAAAACCGAGGTGTGCCATCTAGTAAGGCTGGTGCAACTAAGGTAAACAATGATTATAAGTCAGTCATTCACATGAAGTGCATGTGCAAGATGCAATATCTACACAGAAGTATAGCGCCTATGCTGCTAAGTCATAGGCCAGTAATCTAGGAGTTGGCCTTACTTGCAGTGGAGTTTCGACCTAGGCAGCGTCACATTGAAAAAGCCAGAGGCTCCTAATGAGGCTGAGACGCATGAAAAATCTTCATTATGACATGGGAACACAAATGCTGCCAAGTAATAGGGCCATCATGGGTTTATGCTTAGTAGACACTAGAGAGAAGGCTTTTGGGGAGGTGATCTGAAGTGGAACTCTGTGCTGCATCTATCAGCATGGACGACCAGTCTGTTCAAAGCACTGCCTAGGAACTGTTCTTCAGGGGATTCTATGCACCGAGTCAATTCACTATACATTCTGGGCTTTCTCCAAATTAGATCTCCGTATGGTATGACAACAGAAGAACATAGTATAATATTCAGCTTAGCAGTTTGCCCAATTCTTGCATTTTACTAGGAAAAATAACACCTTTTCCACCTTAATCCAATATACATAGACTATACTCTGAATTTGGTGATGTCCGTCCTCGATACAAGGAGCCAGCAGAGCAATTGTGAACGAAAAACGAAACTAAGCCTTTTGCTCTTTCCCTCCCTTTCCTTATGCTAGTATGCCAATCCATATGGAGACTAAAAGGAAACTTGCCTCTTATAAAGATAATATGCAACAGAACTTGGGCGCATATAGTATTTTATTAGGGAAACCATAAAAAACAACATATACGGAAAAACAACGTAACTGGACTACCTTCCACACCAGAGTGAAAGATACCAAAGCCAGCCCAATAAGCGTAACCATTCATGGGTGTCAAGTCATACACATTCAGATAAACTGGTGCATTGCCTGGACCATAACCAGCTGACTTCATCTTTGGAAATAAGCAAAATCGAGGGGCTGATTTGCCTTTCAAGCGCAGTGGAACTATTGACTTCCATCCTCGCTTCGTAGTAAATTTCATGGTGCTTCTAATGGTAAAGACCAGAAATCAGTCGGTGCCTTGTAGCATCCTGTACATATGGGCAATTGCAGAGCATGAGGGTTTCACGTCAAAATACAAAATAATTAAAAAAGAAACAAAAAGAAAGCTAAAAGGAGAAAAAAGAGACGAAAATAGCAAGCTCACCTAGAATTCATAGTCCTCCATTTCCTTCTACTCTACTATGTAAAGCTCAATCCAATTTCCTCGTACTCCTATAAATAGTAACAAAGGCTGTTGATCACTATGCTCAAAAGTCGACAAGGGGAGTGCGACTTACTAGCTAATTACTAAAATATCCGTCCACTTTATTCAACAATGGATTATGTCAAAGGCAAATTAACTAAGCTAGAATGCCTTGCAAGATAATGACGAAACACCTCCATCCACATCACGCTTCTGAATGACTGCCATCTCGACTTGCGGCAAAACGTGAATTCTGTTTCCAGGCGCATCCCAACCTGTACCAAGACCTTCAACTAGAGACCAAGATCTGCTAGATCTAATTCATGAAGCATCCACATTTCAGGGCAGACAACTATACAAAAGGAGGCCGGAGCAACTCTGGATATCGATTATTCTTAACCTAGAACCATTACTAAACACCTTCACTACCAACTATCAATTGAACTCTTCTGGATGCGTTGACTATGTGCCTACCATAAATATATGTGCAGGCAGCCATGTTAAAAAAATTCCCTCCTTGAGCTCCAATCCATAACTACCAACTGTCAGAAGACAGCCTAATATACAAACTCAACTGAGTGACCTTGACATGCTGCTGGCTCATTAATTATATACCAGGAACTTTCCAGACATGAGTGTTAGTAGAAATCCATAATAGAAAAGGTACTAAAATGCTGTGGAGGCATCGTCTTGCAAGAAATCGCATGAGTGGGGTGTCCACAAAAGGCACAAACATAGCCAGTCCTTAGATATCTAAAGCCTTGGATTTCAGCTTCATTTATCTCACTCCTGGACCCGAAAAAACCTCAAATTCCACATTTTACGAATAAGAACTTGTATAGGTGACAACAGATTCTGTTCAAGCAAATCTATGGTGTAAAGTCAATCAAGATCTCCATTACTTTGCCATATTATAAAAACTTGTCAACGTTGCAGCTCTCTCAATTGGCCAACTTTTTTCAACAAGCTTACACTAGATATCTTAACAGGTCCCTGCTAAAAAGATGAAGTATAAAGACTTGGAGGAGATTTCAGCGCATATCTTACAACCTTCCTTCAACAGTGTGGTCAACCACCTATAATGTTCTCAACGGAAAATTTGACAACAGGTCAGGATACTAATTTAAAGAGCATCCCTAGGTCCAGTACATCTTAAACTTGTGTTCCCTGTTTAATACATAAGTTCCGGCTTATGTCACCTTAACTGCAGTCAGTATCCCTTGCTCACAATGAAAATGAAGACTGAAAATATGAAATCGAGTTTGCTACTACGGAGTATATAAAAGCAAAGATGACAACAGAGTACACAGTTAAGATGAAACTTAGAGGAACAACAATATCTAGTAGAGACAAAGAATGGCCAGCAATAGTAGAGTGACATTGACCACTAAATGCAGCGCCACTTACATGAACGTTCTTTGATCTGGCATGCTGGCATGTGAGGCACAAAAACAATTGCCATTGTAAGATTTTTACTGCATTATAGTAGATAAGCCTCAAATACATTGAACATTAATCCCAATTACTAAATTACATACACTGTTACCAGACCAAACTTCTAAACCAAAATCCTGATTTTGAGTGGCTTAATTTTCCAGAAAGGAAGCAATTTCAGAAGAGTTACACCATTGGCTTCACAAACAAAAGATTTGCAACCGTTTCTCTAGAACGTGAAAGCAAGTAATCAAGAAAAGGGTTGGGAGCATCAGATTTTGGGAATCCAAGCAGAATTATGTCAGATCTTGTTGATATAAGTTGCAACTTCAGACATCAATTGAAAACAAGAAAAGGAGAGAAAATAATCAAGAACTTCGTGGACCAGCAGATCAGACAGATAAGACATATAACAAATGGCCAAATAAGTGAAGGTACTTCAAGATATCGATTATAACAAGAAACAAGAATAATTAACAAGAACTAGCGAAGTAGAAGAAAAAATCAAGTCTTTGATAGAGACCAAAAAGAGGCTTAATGTGAGAGAGAGAGAGAGAGAGAGAGAGAGAGAGAGAGAGATGTCTACAGAGAGAGACTCACATAGTGGGAGAGGATGGCATTGGAAGAGAGACCCAAGAACAGCAGCTTCTGGAAGAAAAAGCGAAAACCCAGTATAATTCAAAATAGCAGAGAAAGAGAAACCACCTGGGAAAGGGCTATAACCGTGTCCCTGAATTATTGACACACACCCATTTTCTGCTAGAACCCAGGTAAATTACACTGCAAAGTTCTGCGGGAATCGCAGCACAGCTCTTAGCCAGACAAAATAAAGATAATAAAGAGAGGAAAAATAAAGAAATAACGAGACCCCAGATGAAGTTAAGGTGAACTGACATAGGACCCTCTCTCTCTCTCCTTCCTCTCCTCTCTAAATTTTGGAGTATCTTTTGACCTCAAATGGCTGTGGAAATTTGTTAAGCATATAAAGATTCAATTACAGCGACGTAAGTAGGACTGAGTAAACGACAAGCTAAGCTGCAAAGCAAGAGAATGAGCGCCTAGCTCACTAGCCAAAATAGACAAAGAGACAAACAGACCTGTCATAAGCTTTTCTTTTCGTTCTTCTTTCACTTCTTTAGACTTCAACCATCTTTCATAACACGTTTGATTACCATCATAACGAGGCTTGTTACTACCTATGAGCAGTGTAAAAGTAGTCAAATTACTACACCTCTTGAAGATTAAGCTTCAACAAATTTTGAAATTTGTAAGGTATCAAGGCCTGTGGTAGCGATATGAGCTTTGCGCTCGTGTTGGTGACTATTGTCAAAGCAGAACTCAAGGAAAAATTTCAATAATGGATAAACTCACACGTCAAAAAGAGATGTTAAGTTGAGTTGAACCCATTTTCTATACTTGAGGTTTCGTAAGTGTAGATACTTAACTCCAAATTATGAATCCATCCAATGAATTGAATCAGCTCTCCCTATTATGTTTGGGAACCACACAAATACATTCAAGAATGTTGTACCATTTCCAAGACCTCTAAAAGAAATACTGCATGGCACCCAGTCACTGTACGACTAGTTTCTATATTTATTTGCAGTCCTCCATTTCTGTTGCATTTCAATAATTGGAGTCAACTCTATAAAAAGTAACAAGTTTACAACAACAATGGTACTGTCATGAAGAGGTACAGCTGCTCGCTGTCCCTTTTGCCATAAACGCAATCACGTACATCTTGCGTCGTTTTTAAAGGCATAACAAAGTGAAAATCTTGGTAAGCCAAGCTGTCTCGTGGTACAAGCACTAATGGCTGCATGGCTCATTGCAGTTGACTTGTTTGAGCTGAACCACAATCTTATTTCCTAGCTGCAAACATTTCTGTGAATCTTTTAGTGTCAACTTGAGTTCAGTTTCATATTTTAGCATAGCCATCTTCAAATAAGAAAAGAACGTTTAATGTTTTGGAAGAGTAGACCATGGACCGACAATTGCTTGAAATGGCAATACTTTTTAATTTTATTCAGAAGCACGTTGTATGCAACCCCATAAGAGTTTCATGAGTACATTTTGACCGGCAAAGAAGATAAATTGTTGCTAAAAGATTTACGGGTGCAATTGCCTTTAACTGTATAGAGGAGCGAAATTTAATCATGTATGTGGTAAATTTCATTTGCAGGAAATGATACTATTGCAAGTAAAAAAGGCACGTATTGCGAAATTTTCCTTTTCTTCTTTGTGATGTTGAAACCGTGGAAACTCACGTAATAACCGTTGTTTTGAATCACACCGGCGCACGACGATAGTTAGGATTCAGTTGCGATAAAAACTTGTGGGTAACTGAATTTCAATAACGAATAATCGTAAAATATATTTGCTTACATGATTATTTATGGTACTAGTAAATTGCAATACCATTTCCATCTTTCTCTTTTTTACCTTTTCGTTACATAGTGCAATTTCTTTCCTCCCAAACAATACACCCTTTTTTCCCTTTGGCAAGGCGGCAATCAGGGGAAACTGCCATGTGAGTTCGAAGAGAGGGTATAACAACTCTACCACCAGACATCTTTGTGTTGTAATTGAAGGTTGCAAAGTACAAAGAATAAAGAATAAAGGAATCAACTTAGTTTGATTAGCACCTCTGCTAATACATGAACACTCTTGCCATTTTTTCTTTGTGGTACATGAACACACATACCTCACAGTGTCACAACAACAGTTGGGACCATTGTCCATGGCTGTCTGGTGAATTATCCAACATTGTCCATGTGTGTGTCTGGTGAGTACTAGTCATTAAACAAGTAGAGCTTGCTTGGCTTCAAACTAGAGAGGCGCATGTGCATGATTGATGATTCCCTTTTCGAAGTGTGAATTGTATCTTACTTATTGTAGCCATTTGGTGCGAGAAATCAGCACCAAAAAACCGTGATTTTGAGGAAGCTGGAGAACAACACCTTTTATCCTCTTCTCGAAAAGGCATTACCATGTAGAGCAGGAAATTACTATATTAAGGCATAGAAATAACTTAGTAAGACTTGTAAAAAAAAAATTGAGCAATAAACTGAGGTATATGGTGCTCTATCCTTAAGAGTAGTTCCGACCTTTCGAAAATAATATCTGGGTACTCAAGGTTTTGGACAGCTACTCCCCTGGGATTCAATAAACTCTTATCATAGGGAGAGTTCTGAATTGTGAAGACCAGAAATGTCGGTGAAGAGAGAAGCAAAAGTCAACCATATAAACACAATTAAAATGGATAATTGACTGATGGAATCAGGGGGTCACATGTCTTAAAGAAGGCTACCAGAATCACACGCGCGTGAAAGTTCACATTTACTAACTTGTTTTTAAACTCAACAAGGATAGCAACTTATTAACCTGAATAAGTTTTGCAGTCTCGCCAATGTAGGATCGCCAGTGGGGAACCGGATTTCACACCTTGAAGGAAGTAAGTTTTAAGGGTAAAAATCAAGGTGAAAAAGTTTGGGTTTCGGGTTATATTCGACGTATTCAAGGTCGTTGAAGTCATTTTCGAATTGGGTGCAGTCTCATGAGAGTTAGAAAATGTTTAGCTCAAAAGCGAGTAGAGTTGTGAAAAATAACTACCGTCTTTGAGCAAGTAAATATATTTTAGCTCCTCATTAGGTAGGACTGTAGGAGATCATAATGTAGGCCCTTCATGATCTTTTGCAGAATCATGTACCCAGAAAAAGGAGAACAACAAAAAGAGAGCAACAAGAAGCAATATTCTGCACTGAAACTTTGATTAACCCAGACATGAAGCAAAAGCTGAGACGAATGAGCCTAGATTTGCCATACCTATATTTCATATCAACGTCCTGGGAATTTGGGTTGAACATACACAACATTGTGGTAGCAACAGGATTTTTTTTGTACACTTTCAAGAACCAAATTTATTTAGTTGAACCGGGTTCAACTAAATAAATTTAAATTAGTTAAATTATAAAAAAAATACATGATAATGTATAAATTTTAAGTTTAACGATGAATGCTGTTGTAAAATTTCTTGAATGTTTAATTCTGTAAACTGAAAGTTATTATTAACACAAGGAAAGCTAGTACAATATCAAAGAGTTAGTATAGCTATTTGCTTTGTTGTTTACTAACAAAGATGCGTGGTTGTTCAACTGGCATTAAGGTGCTCATTAAAAACTCCAATCCTAACGTCAATAACTATTGTATTCAGTATTTTTAACGAATGCAAACGTGTCCATGGGTGTAAACCCAGTCCAACCGGCCGGCTTGGCGCTAAAACCGACCGGTTTATGCCACATCATCCGGTTCAGGTGAAGAACTAGTCCAAATCAAGAACCAAGCCAATGAAGTCACCAATTGGCGATTGATCCAATCCGACCAGCCGATTCGATTCGATTCGATTCTGATAACTATGCTTGTAATATCATCAAGCTTTAAGATATCATAAAAATGTCATTAGTATGACATGTTAGCTCTTATTTACTTTGCTTATCTATCACAAGTGCTGGTCTCTTTTTTTGGCACTAACACAAGCATCTGTCTAACTCAACTTTAAAGTATTTACTACATGTTATTCTTCCCCATGATAGACATAATGTTTACTTTGGTATCAATAACTAGCGAGGACTATAATTGTCGAGGCCTAAAGATTGGAGAAAATGTATATAGAAATATATGTGTACGTATTCGTATTCGGCTTAAACAGTGCATGAATTTCTATATGGTATGAACAAGGAGTATACCAAATTCGAAGAATGCGTAATCACCGGGCTCTCTTTTGTAACACATTAACAAAGGTCACCCCTGGAAGTCCTAAAGGAAAACATATGGAGCAAGCTATGCACAGTCAAAAAGATATTTACACCACTAGTTCCAGGTTGCACCTCCGTACTTCCATTATACCATTCAACAGTCAAAGTGCACCAAGTGAATTGAAATGGTCCCATGCCTCCTGTACGCAGAGAATATATCTGTTATTCATCAAGCATAAAGCTTTTTGAAAAGAGAACCCTTCAAAGAAGACCAAATGACAAGATTTACTTGAACTAGGCAGACACCATCACTGTCCTCTAGAGGGAATTATTTTAAATTTGCAATCTTACCATACAACAAACTATTTTAGGTACCTGCAAGATGTCAAAAACTTTTTCTGCTATGTATTTTTGATTCGAGGAAGCGCCCTTCTGCTGTAGCTTATCTGGGTGTAGGCAGAGTAAAGCCCTTTGATAAGCTCTCTTCACCCCACTTCCTTCGATGATATCCATAAGGGGCACCGGCTTCCATCCACTCTCAGGCCAAAGTACCTGCGTATAAACATTGTTTTAGTTGGAGGGATGATGGAGTTAATTATCGCGATAGCTCTTAAAAACATGGCACATAAATGAAAGGAGAGATGGCCACTCCATAGAGCCAGGAGACTCCTGAAGAAGTCAGAAAAGTTAGTTTCGTGAAGAACGCTCAAATTCAAGAAGGATGAAATGCTCCCAAAGTCCCTGCTGATTCCCTCTTTCCCCTGACGATTTCCTCTTTTGGTCGAACGAGTAGGCAGTTATACTTAGATTCTAAGAAGTGATGGTTCCTTGCTCTTTTGGGGTGAATTGAAACAAATCAAGGTGCAGCAATCTCAGGCATAACATAAAATGTCAAAATGAAATAGAAGTGCACAAGCATAACAGCCACCAAAATGCAAGCAGGAATGCTTGAACCCGAGGACCTTACAAAACCAGAGCTGTAATACCAATGTCAATCACCAGCTTTCCAAATCTCTATTTGGTGTTGACAATGTATATCATATTTCGGCACATTATTAAAAATAGGATTTTAAACATAAGATCCTAATGAATTACATTGAAGAAGTTTGTGGTAGGTTAGAAAGGTAATGTACGAAGTATCAGCTGAGAAACCTGCAAGGAAAAAGGAAAAAAAAAAAATACTTTTCTCTATGTTTCCCTAAAAGGTACAGATATACTAACTGGCTCCTTGTGTAGAAATTAATGAGTCTCTAACATACTCAGTATCATGTTCTCTCGATGTACATAACCCTTTTGTGATGTCCCTATTACTTTCCTGGCAAATTTCTTTTACTGTGGTTGTTGATGAAAAAGATGCATATACTACAGTTAGAGCTCAAGGGGGGGAAGAACGCAGAAAGCAGATAGGAAGGTGGCCACCATGGATGACCTTCACTTGAACTTGTGGGAGCAAAAATTGTATATGTGGGTACAGTGCTCATATTTGAACAGGCTAGTCGTCAATAACCCCTAAAATTCAGACATGAAAGAACAACATGTTCATGCTTTTTACTGCGTTTTGATCCTACAAAATTCAGCACTTTGTTTTCATTAACATTAAACAGGTGCATCAACTCAGAATGATGTTTTCTGCGGCTCTACAAGTTATTTGTTTAGTTGAATTGAAATATCACGAGTGAGATTTCTGCAGCTTGTTCCAAGATTACATGCAATGGAAGTTTGGGAAACACTAACAATAATTAAATTTCAATGTGAGAGATAACACGCTAGTAAATTCTATACTTACATATTGCAAAGTTGAAAGCAGAGAACGAACATTTCCCTTCTTGTCATTTGACCACTGTCGAATCTTAGCATCCAAAACCTGCATTAGAGTTATTAGCTATAAAACTAGTGTACCCAACTATGACTATAAGGCAGTACTGTAATGAGGGAAATTACTTGGATAGCTTCGTTATCTTCACCAGTTTGTGGATGTTCATATTCACCATGAGATAACTCCTCAATCTGTTATATGAACCCAAGTAAACACGTATATATCTCGCTCAGTAATTATATACCAGCTTAGCATGGTGCAATATGATGTAATGGTGTACAAGATATGAGATGTGCAAACTAGCACTGGCCATGAGGAGATTTTGATCACCGCGCGGTCTTATAAGACAAGAAAATGTTCTAGAACAAGAAGAAAACTGTGACGGAGAATATATGAAACCAGTCTTGAAGAAATTCATACCACAAAATTCTCTTGGAAGAAGTCGTCTGTTTCTCCAAGTGTATCCAGAAGCGACTCTGAGAAGAAGGCATACATAGTTTAAATAAGGTCTCCTAAAACCTGAGTACAGAGGGTTATTAATTGGTCCATATACTGTTACTCAGAAAATTGGTAGATGAAGAACTATCAGGCAACTCAACTATATATTCGGAAACTCATCTTCACAATGCAAAGACTCGATAGTGATTATGTGCCTTGACAAGTATGAGCATTGCATGGTGCAGACCTAATATGGTAGTCAGGGTTCGGAAAGGCTATAAGAGAGATGATCATATCACAGACCCGCACCCGCCCATAAATCTAATATTGATGCATGTTTCTTATGTGAACCTTTACATAGAAGGACAATTACGGTAAGCAAGCAAATAAGTTAGAACAAAGCTTTACATTTTGTGAACATAACTTCTCAAGTTGATAATGACAAGTGACGACAAAAGCCACTTAGCAACCAACGAGGCACGTATCGCAGTTTCCCAATCATTTTGCAGAAATGTCATCAAAGATGGATTCTCACAACCGTGGTATATAATGTATCCCTACAGGCTACATCCTTGGTCAATCTCCATTTTCCCTCTGGAAGATGATTGAAGACCAAAATGCAAGAAATTGTAGAACTTCAAATCAATCAAATGACATGCTATGAATTATGATTAAACAACATCTTATTTTATTCACGTAGCGATTAGACTAATCCCTCCTCCTGCTAAACATTTATTGTATGCCTACTTCTCATCTGTCACGAAATTAGAAGACTAACCTGGAAATGGTGAAGTGTCCTTCTGACTAAAAGAATCATCCCAATTTTTATGGATTGTGGTCTTCATGGGAGAATCTTGTTTCCCTGACTGGTCAAGTTTATTATCCACCTGAAAACATTAATATGGCATTGTCATTAAATGATCAAAATCTAAAATCACTCCAGAAAACGGTCTTATTAACTTGAAAAATATAGGTAGGAGATTTGATACCACAAAAGTAGTATCTGGCATCTTGTTCACATCCGGCAAGCGCTCTTCCTTTTTAATTCCACTTGAATTAACCCTTGCCTCATGATCTGTACCATAAGTATCTTTGACCTTCCATCTAGAGCTCCGACTTCGAGTGTCAACACTAAACTTTGGTTTGGGAGAAGGTTCCTGATTGAAAATCTTAACAAATTCTTTGACCGTTCCTTTAACTCTACCTCTAGCTGTATTGGCTCTTGAACTTTTAGGTGCTCCCTGTGCGCTGTCCTTATCCACTTCTCCTCTATTGGAGTTAATTCCTTTTCCATCATGTTTCTTTACATTATCACTGGCACCTTCATTCAAATGAGACTCTTTGGTCACTACCACTACGTTTTCTTTTAATATGGTCTTTCTAGTAATATCTTCATTATCTGCAGTCAAGAAAATTCGCCAAAAGTCAGATACAGCACAGATTCAAATAGATGCCTAATTTAAACAGACATTACCTTGGCCCTCAATCTCCATATGGATCAGGGAACGCATCTTCAGCTCTGGCTTTCGAGCTTCTTGAGTAGCTGTAAAAATCTTTTTCTTGCCTTCTACAGGTAAGCCTGTCTTTGGGAAGGAAAAGGGTTTCGATTTCTCACTATGATCTCTCACACTGGTATTTCCAAGGACATTACCCATAGCACACTGTACGCTCTCAAGGGTTGCTGAGTCTGCCTTCTTAAGAACTTGGTCCTCAACAATCGGGCATGATTCTGTGCCCTTGTGAGTGCTTGCTAGTTCTTGCTTCTCGCCTTTTATTACAAAGGACTCCTCGTTCCCTGATGCATCATTGTTGAGAAAGATAGATTCAGGGTCATGCACACTGGCTGTCCATGGTTCACTAGCTATACGGTCGCTCCTAATCCTTTCGCTAGAGCTTGAGCATCTCTCAATCTTACCCTTCTCTTTTAATTTGGATCTATTCCCTCCACGAAGAGGCATCAGCATTGGTACTCCAATACCTGCCCATTTGTATATAGAGAAGTGAAACTGGCTGCTATTACTCGGAGCTTCTGCACTTTTTGGCTCCTCCTTGAGAATGCCTCCAACGTCTGTTTCATCATCTTTAGCCATGTATTGTAATTCGTCGCTCCGCCTCCGAGAAAACTCATGGGATAAAGAGTTTGTGCGAAAAGATGTCGTGGCATCATTTCTCAAGTCATCCTGCTCCTCGATTGCCTGGCTTGAAAATCTAGAGAGTAAAGAGTTTGGTGGGTATGGACAACTCAATCCATTCGAAGTGCCATCCTTGTACTTATACGGACTACGATTACTAGAACCAAACACAGTGTAGTCCATCTCTTTGGGCAACTTACCAGGAAGGCTGAACAAGAAAACGCAAAAATGGTCAAGGAGATGGAAGAAAAAACTACATAGTCACCAAACTTTTCAGCAGAGTTCTCTAATGTCATCTGCAATTTAATAAAACAACACTGTAACAAAGGAGATCTAGAAAAATTTTACAAAGGGGAGAACAAACACAAGTGACGTGACAAAGAGCAATTTGGGGAATGGGAGATGAATGGTTTCCATCTAAAGATTGATGCTAAGTTGCTAACTGATCTCACAGAGAGAGAGAGAGAGAGAGAACCAATTGAACAACAAACAAAATAAGGAATTGATAAGTACATAAGCGTAACCAGAAAGGGATTGAGGGGTCAGTAGGTTGGAATGGGTGAATTGAGGTAGTTGCAAACCGTGAACGTCAAGCTGAACTAGCCTGCACAAAACACTGAAACTGATCCAGGAAAAAGGAGAGTAAACAACATACCCCAGCAAACAAGTTGCCAAATTTCATAAAACCACTTACAGTTAGATAGATCATACGCAAAGTATAAATCAACTACAATCTGAATCCAGATAATCATCACGACAACCTAAGGAGGGCGACTCACGCTCTCACAACAGGGTCGAGTAAGGACTAATGTAAAGCAGTCTTACTTCACTTTTGAGATAGTTTCCACGTTTATTATTAGTACAAGGGAAGTTTAATTACAAGAGCTCTTACATGAATTTATTAATACCTGAATTGAGAGGGGAGTGAAGTGCCAAAAGGGTCTGTTCGCGGCGGCAACGGCCGCGCGGGGCTTAACACCCTCGAGCCAGGCGTCGAGCACGTCGGATCCCGTTCTGACCGTCTCGGCGAGCTGTACGAGTCGTCTCCCTTGAAAATATCATCGTAAAAGTCGTAGCTCGGATACCTCCTCCGATTCGCACTCTCCTCGCCGAACACGGGCTTCTCGCTCAGCCCGGTCCACGGGCTGCCGCGCGACAGGACCACCGCATCACGCGAATCCGCCGCTCCGCCGCCGAAGTTGCAACGCACCTCGTGCGCCGACGACCGCCGCGGCGGCCCTCCGAACACGTCGTTGAAGTCCACGTCCGAGTCCCGCGAGGAGCCGGGGTTGTCGAACGAGCTCTGCGGACTGTACCCCAGGAGAACGTTTTCCCTCCGGGCAAACCTGTCCATGACAACACCAGAAATTCAAGCCGTCTTAATCGGGAATTCAAACTAGAGAATCTGGCGCGAAAGTCACCAATGCCATCTTGACCATTCTACTTCTGCCGAACTTGGTGGACTCTCTTTTTGAGTTCTTAAATTCAGTTGTACGAAATCCAGAGTTTTTAGGTTGTAGGTGACGGGAGAGAAGATGGTGGGGTTAGAAGATTTTGGAGGGTTTAAGGGGAGAATCAAACTGAGGCCACAAGATATGGTGGTGATGATCTGTTTGTTTGGATAAGAAAATAATGAATGTCACAGAGGCTGTTCTTGGCTTATTCTTAATATATATATATATGGACCTTATAATAATTTCATTTCTCTTGGTGCCTATAATTTTGGATTGTCGTGGTCGTACGAAATTAGGAAAAACATGTGAAGGCAGGACGCAAAAATACGAAATTCAGATTCCCATCTTATCCGAGCCCGTCTTTAAACAACATTTTTCAGAATTATTTCTCCTTGGAGGGGTTGGTATCATTTCTTTGTAGAGGTCCACGTGTTGAGTACACGATACAAGGGATGTGACGGACGTAACCTAACAGCAGTCGAAGTCTCATTCAAACAATAATAATAATTAAAAAGAAGCAACGGTAGCACATCATATTGTTTAGTTTTGCACAATAAAGGATAATGTTGTTAGATAATTGTTGCTTGCTATTAATTTAAGAAAAATTTTGACTGTTACATGGGATTAAAGAAATCTTCCTCTTACCCCCATATAACGACAATTAGTTGTCGCTAAATACTTTTAATGACTTTTATTTATTAATGTTAAAAAAATACTGTTAAAAATTATCACAAAAAATATAAGTAAGGAAGTCTTTAAAAATATTTAACGGTTACTAATTATTATTATTATATATATATACACACGAGCTTAGAGGAAGTGAGCTGTGAGCATACAAGAAGACAGACAGGAACAGGTAAAGCATTACAGGCAATTATGCGCAATCCATGTCAGAAATGTCTCTGCGATTTGGCTGATAAGTAATTGTCTTCTTCCTCAGCAGTCCAACTTAAGGCCGTTAGGCATCTCCTAAGAATCCAAGTCACGGTCTTACAGCTAATAATCCAAGACCCAGCCAAAACAGTTGGTACAAAAGTCCCACCACTTGCTCTCATTCAACCCTTTGAACAGATGGTACAGTCAATTGCCTTGGTACGTGCTGTGAATCCTTCAAGCTGCAATCTTAAATAATGTTTCCACAACTACAAGGATGACTCTTTACCTACATATTGTAGCTAGTAAGATGGCACCCCACTCGAGCATCACACAGTTGAATCCTTCATCCTTAGGCACTAAAATAGACAGGCCCAAGCACTTAAGTCCAATGAGACAAGATCTTACTTTTGAGGGTATTTGAAGTTCAAAGAGATAAATGGGAAAGCTGAATCACATGACCATGTATATCTGCATAACAAACTTCTATATTCAAGTTCAGACCAAAAGGCTGGCCATACAGCCCAAAGATATTTTGACTTTTTCGAGGGTAATAGATACTTGGGAAACAGTGTGCAAGCAAACACGACCTGCGCTGAAATATCCGTTGACGCGGACTCACTAAGAGTAACATCCCTGACTAACAGGAACATTACAATAAAAAGTCGCTGGATTGCAGGAAAACCAACATCCCTCGAGAGTCGAGAAGAACATTCAGGGAAAAGATGCAGTCATGCAGAGCAACAAGCGAGGAAAAACACTTCATCGACTAATAAAGAACTTCTTTCTCAGCAAATCTGAATTTACAAAACATGGATTACTATCTCGTTGTCAGAAGAATGTTCACTAGTAACAGTTTAAGCAAGAATTCTGGTAACAGAAGGAACAGAACATTTGGAAGTAAAACAAAGGATGCTTGATTCTACAAGTTGCTCCCGGAACTTAAGACTACCTGTATTTAGTAAAACTAAGAACGAAGAAAAACAGCTCGTCATAGATGAGATCAACATGATTTTCACCAGCTCTACCAGTCAGAACCATCAGGGAAGGGTTCCAGTGCATCTTGCTTACCATTGACATAGAACTCAACAACTGCTTTCATTCTTGGAAGTTTATCCGGGTGGTAATTTATATGAATAATAACTGGCTTGAACTTTTTCAGGTTAGCATCTTTTCTTACCGTCTTGAAAAGGACTTTGCTATTCATAAAGAGATAGTAATCCATGGTTCTCTTTGCAGCATAAAGTCCAACATACCCAGGATGGGAAGGATAAAATAGCTCTTCATTGAAAACTGCCTGGTCCCAAGCGCTAGGCGGCCGAGCAAGCCGATCAGCCACACGATCCAAAAGCTCAATTGAAGGAATGGTAGGTCTTATATAAAAGAAACCAGAGTTGTAAACCCATATCCGCATTGTATGAGCATACCTGGCCCAACCCATTTTAGGTTCATCAAAGACATCATTATATCCATAAGCAGTCATATTATTGTGACCATCGGTCATGGACTCCACGTCTGAATCTCGATATAGATGATCAAATGGGTTTTGCAAGTACACTATGTCAACATCAGAGAGCAGAACACTGTATCCTAGCTGCAAAAACTCCCTCAAGATTCGAAATTTTAGTCCTGAGACAGCATGGTTACCGCCCCCTCTTGCAACTGAATCGATATCCTCATCTGGGTCTCTCTTGTAGAACGGGACCTCATTAGACTTGCAGAACTCAGCAATCCCATCATCTAAAGCCACAACCAGATAATTGGTTATACCTACTCTCTTGATACTTGTAAACCAGACCTCCAACATGGCTTTCACGTTCGAATTGGCGAGTGCAACTATAAGCTCTTTCCGAACTGCAACTTCTGTCAGGATCTTTGCCAGTCTTGGGTTCACAGACTCATCAGCCATGACAGTTGGATTAGTTCTCAAACCCTTGACAGTACCAAAAGGCCCAGCTTTAAACGGTTTGTCCAATGCCACGACCTGCTCCTGTGCATGACCTTTTCCCTGTTCAGCAAGCCGCAGCTTGTCATTTAGCTCCCCAACCTGCTTCATCAACTCGGCATTCTTCTCCGACAACCCCGCAATGTCCGATTTCAACATGCTTATTCGTTCCGACGAATCACATGAGGATGAATCAATCTATCAAACAAACAACTTATAAATCAAGCAACTACTAGTTAACAACTAAAACATCAAAGTATGACTATCATCATAAATGTAGTACAACAAGCGGATCTTGACCTAAATTGTTTTGGGCTACTCCGCCAACTAAAAGCATGAAAATCAATCTGTAATTGCCAATGTGAGATAAGGATATGATTCTTAACGTTACTCCCTCTGTTCCATCGGATTTTTCCCGATTGACTTTTCCGAAATTCCAGATATAGATTTAGTAGCATGCAAACATTGAATTGAATTCAAATAGAAATCATAAGCATCGTATGGAAAATCAAGCTAGGGTATAAAACAATCAGTGAAGTCAACTTTACAAGTACTAAATCTAATTTTAGGAATTCGCCGAAAGTTCACGGGAAAAATTGGATGGAACTGAGGTAGCATATAAATAAGCCAACCTCAAACTCAATTTATCTTGATTCTTGGCTTGATTCAAGAATTCAAAGCTACATTTTTGCCATATTTGAACTCAAGCTAACAGCTTCTTAACCCAAAAACAGCTAATGGACTATGAAAATTACCATTCAATTTCTCAGCAACTATAATCGTTATGATCCCAGCGATGCAAAATGAGCGAAGAAGATTAAACTCGATGGTAAAAAGGAATTTTTGATACAATAATTTAGCGCATTGAGAAACGCACGAACCTGGAGATTGGATTTAACAAGCCGACGACTTTGGAGCGACGGATTGGGAGGAGAGAAGAACCCGTGGGGAAACAAGAACGCGCACACGCATCCGACCAGAATCCCGATCCCGATTGCCACGGCGATTCGAGATCCCAGAACTGACTGGCCGCTCTTCTCCCTACGACTCGCCATCTTTCCTATTCTCGGCAAATCGCAACAGAGACCCTGTCCTCTCCTTAATCTTATCAAAGCATGAGCAAAGTCTCCAATTCGAAAACCCAGGAACAATCTGGATTGTGCTGGCTCTGGGCACCGTGTGCTCACGTTGTAAGTCTTCTCCGCAACTGGTAGAGAGAAGGAAAGTGGCTTCGTCGTGTTTTGGCAGTTCGGCAAAGGTTGGATTGGATGTTACGCGGTGCAGGTTATCTGAGTGTGGGCTTTGTTTTGACTTTTGACTATTTTTTGCCTACCTAATACGTTGACCCAAATCCTTCTTCTTTTATTTTAAGGCATAAAAGTACGGAAGAAAAATTTTGGCCCCAGTCTCGGTTGTATACTAGTAAAGTCCCTCGTTCAAAATTATATAATTATATTTGACTTGCACACTTATTTAGAAAAGAATTATATTTTATAAAATTTTCATTCTATCTCGAGGGAGTCAGAAAATAAGTTGGTGGAAGATTAAATGTGGATAGAGAATTATAATTAAAAAATATAAAAAGAGTAAACATGAAGGAAAAAAATCTATAGAATTTTTCTTAATTTGAAAAGTGATCAATTTTCTAGGGTAGCCCAAAAAAATATATATGATCCATTTTTTTTAAGACAGAGGGAGTAATTAATAGTCATTGTAGATAAATTTTGGGCCATTCCTACTATCTAAGTTATGGCCAAGATCAACGGTTAACAAGAATGAGAAGGTTGTGATAAGCAAAGAATGTTATTCTCACCGTTTTATAAACAAATAAAATTTCAATGAAACAGAGAAAAATATGTTTATAGTAGCTAAACTTAAAAGATTAGTGAAACGACATAGACCTTAAGGGTCCATGTAAATTGCAATTCTATATATGGGGGAAAAAAAACTAACTATTAATAGAAGAAAACTAGCTTTGGAGATATTTTGGCGTGAACACCGACGTATCCACTCATGTATAATAATTTATCATGTTTAAATTGGGCAAAGAGCTTGATTTTATATAATTTTCTTAACAAGTGAGGCTGTATTCCCGCTACCTCTTCTATATGTGAACACATTGTTCGTGGAGATAAATAATGGTATCCCAATAATTAACGAGATATATAGATAGAGGGGCCCGATCCACACCCACCGGTGGAGAAAAAAATTTTCTCCACCCAACCGCTTGTAAGACAAGCGGTTGGCTACTGTGTCATTTTCTCGTGGGCCCCACCACAAAAAGCCCAACCGCATATAAGAGAAGCGGTTGGGCATGATTATTTTTTTGGCATGGCCCACCATAAAAAACCACTCCACCCAACCGCTTCTCTTATACGCGGTTGGGACAAATTTTTTTTTGCCCAACCGCTTCTCTTAGAAGCGGTTGGTAACCCCTTTTTTTTTTAACAATTTTTTAAACAACCAACCGCATATAAAAGAAGCGGTTGGTGGCTTTTATTTTGGGTGGCTCCCACACAAAAATTTTCAAATTTTTTGATTGGCTGACACAAAAAAAAAAAAAAAAATCGAGCCGAGGCTGCCACGTGGCATCATCCGCGCCTGCCACGTGGCCCAACCGCGTGAAGGGGCGCCGGTTGGTGCCACGTGGCCTCCTCAGCGTCTGCCACGTGGCCCAACCGCGTGAAGAGACGCCGGTTGTTGCCGCGTGGCTTACACGCGCCTGCTACGTGGCCACCACGCGCCTGCCACGTGGCCACGCGCGGGAAGGTGGGCCTGTTGGGGCGCCGGCGGTGCCACGTGGCCTCTTCAGCGTCTGCCACGTGGCCCAACCGCGTGAAGGGACGCCGGTTGTTGCCGCGTGGCCTCCACGCGCATGCCACGTGGCCACCACGCGCCTGCCACGTGGCCAAACGCGGGGAATTGCGCCTGTTGGTACGATGCGGTGCCACGTGGCCTCCCCCGCTCCTGCCACGTGGCCCAACCGCGTGAAGGGGCCCCGCGGGTTGCCTCTCCTTCTGCCACGTGGCGCCCCTCCCCCCACGCGCCTGATGGCTCCCCGTGACTCTGTCCTTCCTCCCCGTGACTGTCCTTTTTTGCAGTGGTTCCCGCCAAATTTTTTTTTCTGCCACCACTCACGGGTTTTTTCTGCAGACACCAACCCTCTTTTTTCTTCTCTCCTCCTTTTTCTTCTCTATTTATAATCCCCTCCCCCCAACCATTCTTCTCCACATTTCTGCTCTGCTCCGCATTTTTTCTCCACAAACCAAAAAATATTAGCGCTAGAAGAAGATCGGTGAATAATCGCTAGAAGATCGGTAGATTTTTCTTCAAATCCATCAAGTCACAACAAGTAAGTATTTTGAATTTCCTTATACATCAAGTCAGCGTATTACACTTAGCGTATTACATTTATAGCGATTCAAAATAGCGTATTACATTACATTTATAGACAGATTTTTCACGGATTTATAAAAAATAGCTAGAGCGAGATTTTGCCAAAGTACAAAAAAGAGACCCTAGTTATTCTGAAAGAATCTGTATCAGGTAAAAATTTCAGATTTTTCCAAGCACTGTAGAGGGGCTAACTGATACGGGGAACCGTGTACCTTCGCAGTCTAATTTAAAATACCAAGCTAGCGCGATTTCGCGCGAAACTTTTACGAGTACCCTAGGATGTTGGGAAGTTCCATTCCCCAGGATTTCGCGCCATTCCGGAGCCGTTTGCTATTTTTTTGCCCGAACGGCCCTTTCAGCGCTCGCCCTTTAATTAGACAGCTTTTTCACGGATTTATAAAAAAT
Organism: Escallonia rubra; assembly: GCA_033065855.1. Lineage (NCBI taxonomy): Eukaryota > Viridiplantae > Streptophyta > Magnoliopsida > Escalloniales > Escalloniaceae > Escallonia > Escallonia rubra. Next base: position 362,266 of record JAVXUO010000829.1, on the reverse strand, counting down.
ATCTAGAGCGAGATTTGGCCAAAGTGCAAAAAAGAGACCCTAGTTATTCTGAAAGCATCTGTATCAGGTAAAAATTTCAGATTTTTCCAAGCACTGTAGAGGGGCTAACTGCTACGGGGAACCGTGTACCTTCGCAGTCTAATTTAAAATACCAAGCTAGCGCGATTTCGCGCGAAACTTTTACGAGTACCCTAGGATGTTGGGAAGTTCCATTCCCCAGGATTTCGCGCCATTCCGGAGCCGTTTGCTATTTTTTTGCCCGAACGGCCCTTTCAGCGCTCGCCCTTTAATTAGACAGCTTTTTCACGGATTTATAAAAAATAGCTAGAGCGTGATTTGGCCAAAGTGCAAAACAGGGACCCTAGTTATTCTGAAAGCATCTGTATCAGGTAAAAATTTCAGATTTTTCCAAGCGCTGTAGAGGGGCTAACTGATACGGGGAACCGTGTACCTTCGCAGTCTAATTTAAAATACCAAGCTAGCGCGATTTCGCGCGAAACTTTTACGAGTACCCTAGGATGTTGGGAAGTTCCATTCCCCAGGATTTCGTGCCATTCCGGAGCCGTTTGCTATTTTTTTGCCCGCACGGCCCTTTCAGCGCTCGCCCCGGACACCGGTTCGCGATTTTTGCGCGAAAAATCCGTAAAGTACTTTTTAGGCCAATGATGAACTCACGAAGCGTAAAGTAGCATTTCGAGGCACCTTTGAGAATTTTCCTGATGCCAGGGGCATTTCGGTAATTTGCCACCCCGCGAGGGGTGTTTCGGTGTTTTTCCCGCGCCAAGTTTTTAATTACACAGTTTTAGTCCAGGAATGTAATCACAGAAACTGAAATGTTGTTTTGAAGCTGGTTCGGGGGCGTTGGGGTGATAGTGAACCCCCGGGGGCATTTCGGTAATTTGCCGCTCATCGGTGACTATTTTGCTAGGAAGGATCCTGCAAGTTAATACATGCCTTAAAATAACTTTTAGTTCGGCAAAGGGTGTCAGACACCCGAAAACTTTTATTGCCCCGGGTGAATTCAGGAACTTGTGACGCACCGGCGATGACTGCCAGGGGGTATTTTGCACAAGTAGCGGGTGTTTTGGAAACTTTCCCCCTTTAAAATTTTTCCTGATATATTGGGTATATAATTGACGTAATACATTTAAAAACTTGACTTCAAAGCGGTTTTGAGGTCTTGGGGGTGTAGGGGCCGTCGGGGGGTATATTGCTATATAACCACGTTGGCGCTACATTCAGTGAGAACTGGCGTAATTAACCGTTCGGAGTGGTGGGAAGTGAGGATTTGTTTTAATACATTTAAATAATGACTATTGCTAATGTGTTGGTAAGCTAGGTTAAACATCCAGATATGTTGGTTTGGAATGTAAATATTATAACCTGATATGTTGGTTTACGATTATATTTTGTTCTTATAGATATGGATTTCAACCCCGGACCTCATGATACATCAATCCTATACGATGACGATGACCACGTCGCGAGGCACGTATTTGACGGTGTCGATAGGGGTGTTTTGGAAACAATTCAAACCACAAGAGGAATTGAAGAGTGGGTACTAAACGAGGAACAAAAAGCCCTTATACATGGTCAAAATTTAAGCCTGTTCACCGATTGCGGGAAATGGTATCGCCACGACGATTGCCTTATATCCGCTCTAGTTGAACGATGGAGGAGCGAGACGAACTCATTTCATTTCCAGTTTGGTGAAATGACTGTTACGTTAGAGGACGTCGGATATATACTTGGAATCCCATGTCACGGCAGACCCGTTACTCTGAGCGTGCCGTCTGCATCCGTAGCGAATATGGCTAGACATTATTTTCCGGGAATTCCAAGGGCAGCTCTTACAACAAACGGCGTCAAGCTTAAATGGCTGAGAGAGCAGTATGGCGTGCTACCGGATGAGTACACTCGTCAGGATTTCGTGACGTATACGAGGGCATACCTTCTGTATATTATTGGAGCCATATTACTTCCGACGCACTCGAAAAATACAGTGCATCCGAGGTATATGGTGTTATTGGAGGATCTTGACGAGGTATACTCGTACTCGTGGGGTTCAGCTGTCCTTGCGCACCTATATCGAGCACTGCATAAGGCTACGAGATTCGGTGCCAAGTCCATTGCCGCCTGCCTGACTCTATTACAGGTATGAGCATTTATTTTCTTATCCGGATCCTTAGTCAATATATTCGGGATTCATTACTAATTCCATATAATGTTTGCGTTCACAGGTTTGGTCTTACGAGAGGCTACCCACGGGTCGTCCACAACCGTTGGTAGATTCCGATGAGACGTGGCCTAGGGTGTGGGCCTGGGGGCCTCCGACCAACCGGAGGAGGAGACGGGTAGACCCTCACAACCATCTACAGTTCTATCGGGGGGAACTAGAGATGCTGGATGCATACCAGGTGGCGTGGCAGCCATACGACAAGGTGATGCATCTGTTGGATGAGTTGTGGTGGCAACTTCCGGTGTCGTACGTGCTTGCAGGTTTGGTTCGGGTGCCGCTGATTCACTTCGAAGAATGTGAGTTTCAGATGCCCGATCGAGTTATGAAGCAAGCTGGCTGTCCACAAGGGATTCCGAAACCCGCTGTAGACATGCGGCCATACAGGGGTGGTCGAGGGCCGAACTTCGAGGTGACTAATGCCTTGACTGTGTTGGGTGACGAGGTGCAACAATGGAATACCTGGCAGGAAACGTATGACAGCCTTGTATCGATGAAGCACGACGGCACCAGTACTGAGGACTACTTACAGTGGTTTCTCAGGGTGACGCGCACGCGGGTGACTCGCCCTGCCCCAGTGAGGACCAAATCGTATGCGCCCCGTGAGGTCTATGACCAGTTCTGGGCATTGGCCATTGTAAGTCATGCTAGTGTTGTTTGATAATTTATTTGCACACGCGTATCGACCATCAAATGAAATGATTTGCCATATTTTCTATGCATGTTTGTTAGGTTGACCAGGCCACTGACGTTTTCAAGCAGCTGGAGTCGTTTGACTGGTTTGTCGCGCAGGCTCCTGACAATATTAAGAGGTCCATTGAGAGGTACAAGACTGATGTTCAAAACTTTAGTCTTGCGTACCGGGGTTACCAAGGGGAGCCGTCTAGTCGCCCTCCTCCTGACGCGTACGACTATCAGCCTCAGAGTCAGGTGTGGGAGCCGTCTAGTCGCCCTCCTCCTGACGCGTACGACTACCGAACTTCCAGTCAGGTGTGGGAGCCGTCTAGTCGCCCTCCTCCTGACGCGTACGACTACGGAACTTCCAGTCAGGTGTGGGAGCCGTCTAGTCGCCCTCCTCCTGACGCCTACGACTACCGAACTTCCAGTCAGGTGTGGGAGCCGTCTAGTCGCCCTCCTCCTGACGCGTACGACTACGGAACTTCCAGTCAGGTGTGGGAGCCGTATAGTCGCCCTCCTCCTGACGCATACGACTCTCTGTGCCAGAGTAAGGTTCCCCAAGTAGGAATCCATGCCTCGCGCCCAAGTTTCCGGTCGAACAAAGGACAAGCGACGAAGCCATTGAGGCCGGAGAAGATGGCTTGGATCGACCGGCACTACTTCGGGCATGAGCCTGTCAGTGCAACAGACTTCCCTCTTGGGACAGGACTAGGTCATTCGGATATCAGAATGTTGGCGCCGGAGACAGATCTTTCAAATTTTGTCATCAACGCTTATATAGATCTGCTCCGGATTAGAGAGCATAAATTTAACCGTTCTGAATACTGTAAGCTTAACATGTATCCCACTCATTTTGTGGCATTAGCGATCCGGGAATTCCATCAATGGAAGCAAGGGGGCAACTGGAGTAATTAGAAACCAGGTCGAAACATGTTATGCATGATGAACGCAGAGTATCAATGTCCCGCTGCTGATGCGAACCTTATCATGATACCTTGTCTTCATGGGCACCACTGGTTCCTATTAGTTCTCCATCCAGCGTTCAGAACGGTTCACATATACGATAGCCTAAGGGAGGACGAGCCCGGACAGCTGCTGGCACAGATGTACGACGACTACATCACTTTAGTGGTTAGTTTTTATTTTTTGACCTTGGCTCATAGTATATTGTTGTTGTTTCATAGGCTTGATTCGCGATTTTATTGTTGGATGCAGACTACTGTCCTCTCGATAGCGTGCGGACGGCCACGGGGGGAGCCTTGGACGGTCGTGATGATAAAGGACCGACCAAAGCAATATAACGGTAACGATTGCGGGATTTACGTCCTCAAGTACATGGACTACATTGCTCGATCGGAAGTGCTCAAACACTCCTCGTGGACCCGGAAGGATGCCTTGACGTTTAGGTATAGGATAGCCTGGGAACTGAAAAAGAATGAAGCCAGACGACTTCATTACCATTATCCTGACGTGTGTGGCTAGATGATGTGATGTTACGACAAACTGTACCAAAAAGAAATGTACATAAATTTTCGCATGCTATGAATTTGGCGCTAAAATGTGCGCGAATATACATTTCATATGACGCATTCGAAAAAATAACGTGTCTCGTTGTTCGCCGAAATACATAAGAATGGGATAACTAGCGCGCCTCATGTGCAATGAGCGGAAAAAAAGTGAGAAAAAAATTTACAAGATTTTTCGAGCGTTATGAATTGGCCCCTAAAGTGTGCCCGAATAGGCCCTTCATAGGAAAATCGAAAAAATAACGTGTCTCGTTGTTCGCCGAAATACATAAGAATGGGATAACTAGCGCGCCTCATGTGCAATGAGCGGAAAAAAAGTGAGGAAAAAATTTACAAGATTTTTCGAGCGTTATGAATTGGCCCCTAAAGTGTGCCCGAATAGGCCCTTCATAGGAAAACCGAAAAAATAATGTGTCTCGTTGTTCGCCGAAATACATAAGAATGGGATAACTAGCGCGCCTCATGTGCAATGAGCGGAAAAAAAGTGAGAAAAAAATTTACAAGATTTTTCGAGCGTTATGAATTGGCCCCTAAAGTGTGCCCGAATAGGCCCTTCATAGGAAAACCGAAAAAATAACGTGTCTCGTTGTTCGCCGAAATACATAAGAATGGGATAACTAGCGCGCCTCATGTGCAATGAGCGGAAAAAAAGTGAGAAAAAAATTTACAAGATTTTTCGAGCGTTATGAATTGGCCCCTAAAGTGTGCCCGAATAGGCCCTTCATAGGAAAACCGAAAAAATAACGTGTCTCGTTGTTCGCCGAAATACATAAGAATGGGCTAACTAGCGCGCCTCATGTGCAATGAGCGGAAAAAAAGTGAGAAAAAAATTTACAAGATTTTTCGAGCGTTATGAATTGGCCCCTAAAGTGTGCCCGAATAGGCCCTTCATAGGAAAACCGAAAAAATAACGTGTCTCGTTTTTCGCCGAAATACATAAGAATGGGCTAACTAGCGCGCCTCATGTGCAATGAGCGGAAAAAAAGTGAGGAAAAAGTTTACAAGATTTTTCGAGCGATATGAATTGGGCCCTAAAGCGTGACTAAAGTGCAATGAACAAAACAAATTAAAAGATTTTTCAGGAACCTATGAATTGGGCGCTAAAGCGTGCGCGAATATGCCATTCAAAAAATTTCAATAATCCACAAACCAAATCACAAATTAAAGATTCAACAAATCAAATCACAAATTTAAACATTAGAAAAGTTATTCGTTATACAACTGAAACATTAACCCTAACACTCTTCCTCCTCATCGTCCTCCTCGACCATACTTCCAGGTTCCATACCTAACACTTTGTAATGGTTTCTCTTGTCATGATCAGTCATCTTATTACACAACGCACACTTTCGCAATTTTTTTTGACCCGTTGCTTTTTCAATCGGATTCTTCATGCGGATTTCTCGTTTTCGCCCTTTCGTTTGAGAAATAATTGGATCAAAAATGTCGTCCTCCTCACCTTGCATGCTAGTGCCGTCAATGACTGGCTGTTTGGCTCGATTGAATCTACCGGCTGGAGTCGGTCGAGGGTCCCGGCTTTCTGGTAATGCCATCCTAAACTGTGCATGCTTAGCATGATCCCGTGCGGCTGCTTCAACTTGATAAGTGTACCCATCAAATGTTGACGCTGCATCCATCGATAAACCGTGCATGATGTTACAAAGATGATTATATCGCAGCGCCTCAGATTCCCTGAAATCAACTGAAACACTGGGCACGTAAGGAATGTGACCGTGGACTCTATTGGCTTCCTTCGTCCACCGTTCCAAGATATACTGTGGAGGGATTTGAGTTGCATTCTTGGCGCTCAAAACCCTCAACGCATGTCGACAAAGTATACCTTTATGCTCAAAGAGTTGACAGTTGCAATTTACCAACCCGGTGTCCATACATTTAGCTACGGTAAAATGTCTTCTGTTCCTCGGAGCCGACGAAGAGCACGGATTGGCATAATTCGTCACATTTTTCAAAGCATAAACCTTGAGATCTCTGGTGGAAAACTCGTGCAACTTTGTCATGCCATATTGATTCGACTTTAATAGTTCCTCTTGAAACTGTCGAAACATTTCCTTCGTATAGACTTGAGCCGCATGAGCCTCCAATGGTGAACGAAGTACTATGGATCTTTCTTTGTAAACTGTAGCCGCGTCGGCTTCTCTCTCACGGTACAATTGCCTCTCAAGGGCTTTCTGCATCTCTAGTACAAACTCCGCTATACTTGAAGACTGGCCTACGTACCCATCGAAGAATGAATTCATAGCTTCGCTTCTCGATGTCGTAGTCATTCCGGCTGCAAAAAACTTCTTGGTGTACGCACCGACCCACTGTGTCTTGATCTCATACAACGATTTTAACCATCCATGATTGTGCAAACCGTAGTCATCCATTAACGCGGCCCACCTCTCCTCGAACACGTCTACCGTCAACGATTTCTTCACGCATGTATTAAAGTCAGTCTTGAATTCCGGATGCTTTGCATATTCATTGTGAAGCCGTTCGGGATATTTGTTGCTTATGTGCCACGTGCACAGGCCATGGTGAGTATCTGGAAAGACCTTAGCGATTGCATTTTTCATTGCCAGATCTTGGTCGGTGATGATGGTCTTTGGAGGAATATGATACATTGCTTGAAGCCACGTTTCAAATAACCACGTAAATGACTCCTCCGTCTCATCCCTAAGCAGGGCAAAGCCAAATGAGATTGACTGATAGTGGTGGTTCACCCCGGTGAACGGAGCAAAAGGCATAGAGTACTTATTGGTGCGGTATGTGGTGTCAAACGTCACAACATCCCCAAACGTCACAACATCCCCAAACACATTAGCAATAGTCATTATTTAAATGTATTAAAACAAATCCTCACTTCCCACCACTCCGAACGGTTAATTACGCCAGTTCTCACTGAATGTAGCGCCAACGTGGTTATATAGCAATATACCCCCCGACGGCCCCTACACCCCCAAGACCTCAAAACCGCTTTGAAGTCAAGTTTTTAAATGTATTACGTCAATTATATACCCAATATATCAGGAAAAATTTTAAAGGGGGAAAGTTTCCAAAACACCCGCTACTTGTGCAAAATACCCCCTGGCAGTCATCGCCGGTGCGTCACAAGTTCCTGAATTCACCCGGGGCAATAAAAGTTTTCGGGTGTCTGACACCCTTTGCCGAACTAAAAGTTATTTTAAGGCATGTATTAACTTGCAGGATCCTTCCTAGCAAAATAGTCACCGATGAGCGGCAAATTACCGAAATGCCCCCGGGGGTTCACTATCACCCCAACGCCCCCGAACCAGCTTCAAAACAACATTTCAGTTTCTGTGATTACATTCCTGGACTAAAACTGTGTAATTAAAAACTTGGCGCGGGAAAAACACCGAAACACCCCTCGCGGGGTGGCAAATTACCGAAATGCCCCTGGCATCAGGAAAATTCTCAAAGGTGCCTCGAAATGCTACTTTACGCTTCGTGAGTTCATCATTGGCCTAAAAAGTACTTTACGGATTTTTCGCGCAAAAATCGCGAACCGGTGTCCGGGGCGAGCGCTGAAAGGGCCGTGCGGGCAAAAAAATAGCAAACGGCTCCGGAATGGCACGAAATCCTGGGGAATGGAACTTCCCAACATCCTAGGGTACTCGTAAAAGTTTCGCGCGAAATCGCGCTAGCTTGGTATTTTAAATTAGACTGCGAAGGTACACGGTTCCCCGTATCAGTTAGCCCCTCTACAGCGCTTGGAAAAATCTGAAATTTTTACCTGATACAGATGCTTTCAGAATAACTAGGGTCCCTGTTTTGCACTTTGGCCAAATCACGCTCTAGCTATTTTTTATAAATCCGTGAAAAAGCTGTCTAATTAAAGGGCGAGCGCTGAAAGGGCCGTTCGGGCAAAAAAATAGCAAACGGCTCCGGAATGGCGCGAAATCCTGGGGAATGGAACTTCCCAACATCCTAGGGTACTCGTAAAAGTTTCGCGCGAAATCGCGCTAGCTTGGTATTTTAAATTAGACTGCGAAGGTACACGGTTCCCCGTAGCAGTTAGCCCCTCTACAGTGCTTGGAAAAATCTGAAATTTTTACCTGATACAGATGCTTTCAGAATAACTAGGGTCTCTTTTTTGCACTTTGGCCAAATCTCGCTCTAGATATTTTTATAAATCCGTGAAAAAGCTGTCTAATTAAAGGGCGAGCGCTGAAAGGGCCGTTCGGGCAAAAAAATAGCAAACGGCTCCGGAATGGCGCGAAATCCTGGGGAATGGAACTTCCCAACATCCTAGGGTACTCGTAAAAGTTTCGCGCGAAATCGCGCTAGCTTGGTATTTTAAATTAGACTGCGAAGGTACACGGTTCCCCGTATCAGTTAGCCCCTCTACAGTGCTTGGAAAAATCTGAAATTTTTACCTGATACAGATTCTTTCAGAATAACTAGGGTCTCTTTTTTGTACTTTGGCAAAATCTCGCTCTAGCTATTTTTTATAAATCCGTGAAAAATCTGTCTATAAATGTAATGTAATACGCTATTTTGAATCGCTATAAATGTAATACGCTAAGTGTAATACGCTGACTTGATGTATAAGGAAATTCAAAATACTTACTTGTTGTGACTTGATGGATTTGAAGAAAAATCTACCGATCTTCTAGCGATTATTCACCGATCTTCTTCTAGCGCTAATATTTTTTGGTTTGTGGAGAAAAAATGCGGAGCAGAGCAGAAATGTGGAGAAGAATGGTTGGGGGAGGGGATTATAAATAGAGAAGAAAAAGGAGGAGAGAAGAAAAAAGAGGGTTGGTGTCTGCAGAAAAAACCCGTGAGTGGTGGCAGAAAAAAAAATTTGGCGGGAACCACTGCAAAAAAGGACAGTCACGGGGAGGAAGGACAGAGTCACGGGGAGCCATCAGGCGCGTGGGGGGAGGGGCGCCACGTGGCAGAAGGAGAGGCAACCCGCGGGGCCCCTTCACGCGGTTGGGCCACGTGGCAGGAGCGGGGGAGGCCACGTGGCACCGCATCGTACCAACAGGCGCAATTCCCCGCGTTTGGCCACGTGGCAGGCGCGTGGTGGCCACGTGGCATGCGCGTGGAGGCCACGCGGCAACAACCGGCGTCCCTTCACGCGGTTGGGCCACGTGGCAGACGCTGAAGAGGCCACGTGGCACCGCCGGCGCCCCAACAGGCCCACCTTCCCGCGCGTGGCCACGTGGCAGGCGCGTGGTGGCCACGTAGCAGGCGCGTGTAAGCCACGCGGCAACAACCGGCGTCTCTTCACGCGGTTGGGCCACGTGGCAGACGCTGAGGAGGCCACGTGGCACCAACCGGCGCCCCTTCACGCGGTTGGGCCACGTGGCAGGCGCGGATGATGCCACGTGGCAGCCTCGGCTCGATTTTTTTTTTTGTGTGTCAGCCAATCAAAAAATTTGAAAATTTTTGTGTGGGAGCCACCCAAAATAAAAGCCACCAACCGCTTCTTTTATATGCGGTTGGTTGTTTAAAAAATTGTTAAAAAAAAAGGGGTTACCAACCGCTTCTAAGAGAAGCGGTTGGGCAAAAAAAAATTTGTCCCAACCGCGTATAAGAGAAGCGGTTGGGTGGAGTGGTTTTTTATGGTGGGCCATGCCAAAAAAATAATCATGCCCAACCGCTTCTCTTATATGCGGTTGGGCTTTTTGTGGTGGGGCCCACGAGAAAATGACACAGTAGCCAACCGCTTGTCTTACAAGCGGTTGGGTGGAGAAAATTTTTTTCTCCACCGGTGGGTGTGGATCGGGCCCCATAGATAAATAAGTTAACTTAATGAACGACATAAATCTTAATAGAGACTTTTTTCTAATAGGCTGAAACAATGTATTTATGTGTTGGCAACAAAGTAATATCATGCTAACAATGACAATGAAGTGACGTTAGTAGTTACCGTCATATTAGTTATAGCAAACTTAAACTAAAAATTCTCCTTCATATCAAGTTTTATGACTTTTATCCTTATGTAAAGATGTCAAAAGGGCCAGGCGGCACGAGGGCCGGGCGGCCCGCGGGCTGACCCAACCCGGCCCTTTTTTTTTGCCTAGACTGGCCCGGCCCTCTCGTGAATAGTAGCGGCCCGAAATTATAGGGCTTTGGACCTGGGCTTGGACCAGGCCGGAGTATTCAAGAAAAAAGCTCAGGTCAGGCCCGGCCCGAAATGGCCCGGGTTGCGGCCCGATTTTGGCCTTTTTCTGCCCCTAAAATGGGCTGGCCCACTTTATTTCAAAATTTGTTTTCCCTCCCCTTTTCCCCCCAACGTCCCTCCACTTTCTCAGGTGGCCTGTTACTCATAATTCAACTGGGTTTTGACTGGATCAGGATCATCTGTTGTATAGCATAAGTGTTGCACCAAAAAAACGTCGCTAAATATTTTTCAGTGACAACAATTTGTCATTATAAATTTCAATAATAGTAACAAAACACTTTCAGTGACAATCTTTTGTTGCTAAATGTTGTTCATCACCTTTGTCGTACAGCAGAGGATCTTGATCCATTTTGACTCTAGATTCGTTTGTTTATTGTTGTAGGATCTCCAATAAAGTCATGATCCAGTATCACCAGAAACAAAGGATGTCAATCGATCTCTGTCAATTTTGTCACCGTCTTCTAATTCTCTTTCTTGTATGAGTATCACTACGTATGATCAAAAGAACAAATAAATAAAGAAGAACCCATCACAAACGTCATCTCAAAACCTACGCGTAACTAGTCACGGGGTTTTCGAACGCCTAGCTAACTACTATAAACACCTTCATGCCTAGTCGCCACCTACACATGGTTTTGTATGCTATTTCACTTCTTAATTTGTTGCTAAGTGGCTACAATTACTAGTAAAATTTATTTTTAACGCCTACAAGTGATAGAAAACCCGTATGAAAGGGTAGAAATTACGTGTTCCGTTATTATTATTGTTACCGTTACTGTTAATATTGTTAGTATTATAGGGTATAAAAATATGAGCTTTAGTATTTTGAGAGTTGTTGCCCACGATTCAAATTTAATCTCCATTGGTTTTAAGTTTAGAAAACAAAATCATATGTAAGATGAATCAAATCGCTGAAAGAAATTCTGCTAAGAGCATAAATTCCTAGGTCGAATGATGAAATATGCCACAATGGATCTATTTTTACATGTGATCAAAGCTGAAAAATGGAAACTTTTGGGGAGAATGAAGACAGATACCTTCATGATGCTTATATATGAAAACCTAGTGTAAAGTATATAATAATGATTTTAACCTGCACTACTGAAGTAAATCAGTCAACTTACTCAAAAGGAGATTCATAGCACTACATTACAATTTGCTTACATAATACCAAGAAATTATCCCAATTCAAATCTTTACTTTGAATAACAAGAAGTTGGGAAGAAAAGAAAAAAAAATTGGGCCCGGGCGCGGCCCTAAATAATGGGCCTAAGGCTTGGGCTTGGGCTAGGCCTATATACCCCAAAAATTTGGCCCGGCCCGGCCCGTTTTCCTCTCCTCTGAGCGTAAAACAAATGAAGCACGGGACTGTCGGTGAAATAAGACTCTCTCTTTTTATCTGTGTCTATAAGAATAACAATAACTCCCTCTGAAGAGGCTCAAAAATTATCGTGACCAAGAAAAATGTACCTTATATAATTTTTTATATGAAGCTGTAACTTTCTCTATCATATTTTAACTACATTTTGGAGAAATAAGATAAATTCACTCTTTTATTGTGGTTCTTATCATTTACGGAATGATCAAAACTTAAACTTTGTTCATTCACTTTCGGTATAACAAGAATAAGAAAAAGATAAGCATGTACTTCCATGTCCGTTTTTTGAAAAGATTATAAGTATTTGAACGATACAAGCACTAAAATTGATTACTATAATATTTTTGAGACGAAACTACAACATTTTATGCCATTTTATTATTTAGGTGTTATTTCGTGTCTCTCTACTTGTAGTTTCTTGAGTTCATGACCATAAGTATGACAAACATAGATAATTATAAGATATGTCATAACTAAGTTTTAGACGAAATATATACACAATCGATAGAAAGATATTAAAGAATTTTGACGTAATAACCTTGTTAGATATTTATCACTATTATTTTTTTTCTTTTTTACTTATCTCGTATACAAAAGGAAAAATGAAGTTGTAAAACATTATTATACACATAAAAATGCAAATTTTTGCATAAAAGGCCTTACAAATGTGAACTTATTATGCTAAATTGAGATGGAACTTGAAGTTATATGTAAGACGATATGCTGCGTATTTTCGTTTGAAAATAGCCATATCATTTTAAATATAAATAATATTTTTTATTACTATTAAAGGCAAGACGGTTTTTTTCTTTTTATTTTACTATTTATCTCCAACATTCGTACCACAGTGAGCTAATGTCACTAAAGTGTTTTCATCAACAAAAATGGTGATAAACAAAAAACCTTCCCATTATTAATGTACCTTTACAAATGTTGTATTCTTACGTGTCCAACGAGCACTTTGTTAGAGAAAGAAAGAGAAATATGTAAAACGTGGTATAATTACTTAAATGTTACTCCTTCCGCCTCAAAAAAATTAATCATATTTCGTTTTTGGGCTGTCTTAAAAAAAAATTGATCACTTTCCAAATTAAGAGATATTACATTGATATTTTTTTCTTTTTTCATGTTTACACTTCTTCCACTTTTTTTTATTCTATTTCTCGTTCCGTATTTAATCATCTACTAACCCATTTTCCTCTCTCTTGCCCACTTTCTTTCCTTCTTTTTCTTTTTCTTTTTATTAGGAGAATGAAAAACTCATAAAATGTGACTCATAACCTAAATAAACGTGCAAGTCAAACACGGACAATTAATTAGGGACATAGAGAATATTATTTTAGTATAATGCATTCAATCTCCTTAGTTTACCATAATTATGATGAAATATTAAAGGTACTCAATTAGTATGATTTAATATATTATAATACATTGTATCTTTAGTAATTGAATAGGAAAATTGGATGAAGTTTATAAAATGTGAAACTTCACCAAATTAGAGAAAACTAAAAAATAGCATTTGCCACAAAATCAAAGATTAACTCATCTTTCATATGCCTAACAAGATAGGAATGGGATTATAGCTTATACTTTGCAACCGAATTGACAAGCAATCATTTAACTAAGAATTGGGATATAAAAAACGAAACTAAAAATAACTCTCTCTCTCTCACACACACACACAGATATCTCAGCCGCCGCTCTTTCTTCCTTCAGCTTCCATGGCTGTGAGATTCAAAGGGGAGGCCCCCATGCGGTCCTTTTCCTTCTTGTCCCTTGCATTTTCTCCTCCCCCACCTTCGGCACCCTCCCCCCCCCCCCCCCTTCCGATCTCCAATATCCCTCCAGATTGGAATTCCTTCAGCCCCATAGGTATCTCATCCATTTCGCTACTCTCAGATCTGTCGCTTTTTGAACCGCCGATCCGGCGAGTTTGGTTAGAAATCTCCGATGCGGGTCCAAAATGGTGGGATTGTGGCTTGAAGATGCCGGATCTACTAGATTTGGAGGATGCACACTCCGTTTGAGCTGCGGATCACTTCGATTCGGCCTTGGGAGGACCCCATCCACCTACTATGGCTCCGATGTTGACCTTTATAGTACTGTAAACTGCCACTCTATGTTGCCCAATGCTCTCACCTCTGTTTCAGTGGGAGCGAGGGATCTGATGCAATTTCTTGCATCTTTTCGATTTAACTACCCCTTAATTTGGTACTCCCAAATACGGATAGCCCTTATGTTTACTTTGTTTTCATCCAAGGCCATGTTGGCCATTTCTGGGACCATCCGCTTAGATGCGATTGTCTCTGTCTTTCCAGCAATGCCCATTTGGGTATTGCCTTTAGATTGCAATGGTTAATTTTAATTAATGTAACTTGCTTAGAAGAAAAAAAAGAATTGGGATATAAAAGCTCTTTTCCAATCGTGAGCTTTCTCAGTTTTTGACTCAAATATTGTAATTTAATAAATCATCTCCCGGTAAATAAAAATTTAAAACTTATTTACCAATGTGCACTACCTTTGAAAAACGTATAATTTCAAACCACGGTTTCAAATTCTTGAAGTAAGATTTCTCCATTTATGTAATTCTATTTTTTTTAATACATGATTTAAAACCGCACTTTCACAGCCAGAAACCGTAATTTCTGTTCGCATTTCCAAAACTACCATAAGTTGTCAAATAAGTTGGCAAATACAACATATAGATAAATAAACAATTACAATACAATAATTGGGTCAAAAACTCCGAGCCTTTTCTCAGAGATTTTAAGATCCCTTGGCCAATCCTGGCTCATACAGGAGGCTAAGTTTATTTGATAAACATTGCACAAAAACAAGATCAAGGCTAACGACACCGTATAGCTTCTAACAATCAATCGATGAAGTCCTCTTTCAAGACAGGTTAGATAACACACCATAAGCCATAAGTTTTACAATTACAACCAGCTTTTCTCCTCGTACTAAGCAAAAGGGCAGATTATATGTTAGAAGCGCTATATACAAAGGGGAGCGGAGCATTCTCCTCCAAAAGGGAAGCATCTCATCCAACATCCACCCATCATCGGAAGTGCAATGTTGCGCAATCCGAATGATTCAAGTTACCTCGAGACCAGGTGCAACCAGCCTTTAGGAAGAGCTGCATGCTGAAGAGTTTTCCTGCATACCAGATACACATTAGAATTCACTGTCAAGGACCCATCGCGACGAACTTCAGATCAAGAATTGGAAGGAGGAGGCAGCAAGAACTGCTGCGTTGATACAGATTGATTTAAGGAACTTGAGGAGGAGGAGGGGGGGGGGGGGGGGGGGGGGTGTTGATCAGAACCAGAGGTTTTGCAAAGCCAGTCCACTATGTACAAAGAGAAGGCTGGGTTCAACATGGTGTATTCCTCTACAGTTATTCGGTAAATGTGGGAGACAGAAAAAACATGACGACAGAGTAGTACATATTCTATAAAGAGAGTCAAGTTAGTGTTTTCCACACACCTTATTGGGCAAAAGACTTTTTTAATGGTCCCTATGGAGCCTATTAGCATTTTTGACAGCTTTTGGCTATTGGTGGATTGAAATTTTAAAAACCTCTTGCGTACATTGCCGCCACCCAATTTTGTTCTTTTGGTTAATAAGGTAATACTTAAAACCAATTTACTCCGAGTAACATGCCCTAACCAGTCAAGCGGACAATTACAACGTGATACACGGCACCGGCTGTCAGCTTATCCCTACGACGAGCATAGTTTAACATCCTATGGTCAGCCAGGCGCTTGAGTAATTGCCTTGACCCTTTTGACAGCACTTGAACAACTGGACACCAACTAGGCAATGCAACCATGCACAAACTTCCTAGTACTGAGAACAGTTGATTTCTAAAATAAACATCACCACACATGTAGCGCTGGTGGGCATGGGAAATATATGATGATTATTTCTAGACTCTGCACAAGAGTAGGAGTTCCCATTATCAAGGCTCCAACAAAGAAAGGTAAAAGAACAACTCTACCAATGTAGCTACTTTTAAATTCGCAAAGATTGGAACAAGGTATTGTCTATCGGATAGGAAACTCATCAGCAGTTTTTGGGCAGTAACAGAGAATACTGTACTGTCTGCGTTAATCAAGAGTTATGGCCCCAACAAAGAGCAGCATAGACTTGGTGTAGCTTTTCTCTAGAATTAAATAACCCTTTTGTTAGTCAAGTGGTTATAAGGGCAAGGACATGGGAGACAATCGAGAATGAATGGCGAAAATCAGCACATTAAGTGAGAATTGGAGCTGTCCCAACTAGTTTCTTAAAGGGGATGGAAAACCCAGCATCACGATCATTCCATGAAGAATAACTGACAGATGGTGATCCAGAGAAAAGAGGACCAAAAAAAAAAAAAAAACTTATTCAGAAATGAGGAGGCACTGCAATGCAGTACCCAACTAACTATTGAGTATATTATCTACGAACATATTAACACCACTCCCAAGGGATCTTGTAACATTCTATTCAATAGTAAGAAACAGAGAGCAAATGAAATATCAAGAGAATGTACACTAATTCAGAAATGAGGAGGCACTGCAATGCAGTACCCAACTAACAATGAGTATATTATCTACAAACATATTAGCACCGCTCCCAAGGGATCTTGTAACATTCTATTTAATAGCAAGAAATAGAGAGCAAATGAAATATCAAGAGAATGTACACTAAACAAGATAACTGAAGCATATAGTACATGCCTATCCTTTTTGTGAAAAGCGGTGTGCCATGTGTATGTCACCGCATGGGAGGGAGGAAGGAGGGAGAGGGAGAGGGAGAGGGCAGAGGGAGCAAGAGAGAGAGAGGTTCATACATTGTCTGAACTGGTAATATACGAAACAACAACTGTGATGTCGTCAAGCTTCCCACCATAATAACGGAATCCAGCCTCTTGGGCCGCAGCTGAGAAAGGTGTCTGCCGGTTCTTATCCTGCGCTCGTTGGCGTGCCAATGCTGCTATCTTCTGAGCGGTGACCTGAGGTCCCAAACCCGCTCTCACAGCATGTACCACCACTGCCGTAATATCGTTGTTGTACAAATTATCAAAAAGCCCATCGGTACCAGCTATTATTACATCTCCTGGAGCGACAGGAAATGTAAAGACCTGTACCAAATTTGATCTCATTCATTAAAGTAATGATGATGATGAACCGGGATTTTGAATAAGGAAAAGGATGAGTGAGCTTGAGGGAGTAAGTTGTAACAATATTTCCTGATTAAAAGAAAATGGAACAGAACTACATTACCCAAGTTCGTATTTGGTAGCAAAATCTAGATGGCATGAAGAACCCCCCCCCCCCCCCCAACCCAACAAACAACCAACAACACACACAAAAAAAGAAAAAACCCCAGGACGCACACAAACACCACCAACCCGAATAGATATCCACTATCTTAATCAGCAGCAGAGAATATCAGCAATAAAGTATCAAGTTAAATATTATATGCTGACATAGCTTGATGCTGTCAAAATTGTACTAATTTTCCTATCCAATATATCATCCATGTATCATGCGGTGAACCATGAAGGCAATTTCAAAATAAAAGAAAATAAGGAAGCAGTAGAAAGAGAAGCAAAACTGACCTGGCCAGAACTCGGCAAATCACCATCACTACCATTCTCCAATTGATATGTGAAATTGAAATCATGCTGCTGTACTGGAGAGCGGAAAATAGTGCAGCCATCTCTAACTACCATAAATCCACTATCCCCTAAATTGATGGCATGAACACCCTGCATAAAGAAACAGAACAATAAATTCATTTCTGAAAGCAATAAACATATCAATAAATTCATTTTAGGCTTACTACACATTGCCATTTTCCCAGTATAATCCAAGACTTCCGCCACACCCCTCTAAATTCCAAGTTAGGAGATGAATACACGACCTCATGCTTCTATTTTATTTAATTAATATTCTCAATTAACAAAAATCCCAAGGGGTACAGATGTACACAAATCACAAGGAGTGTAAATCGATGTATATGTCCATCGCAATGTGCAATTTATGATATGGCTACACAAACAACTACAAATGTCGAAATGAGCTAACTAAACCTGGGGAAACGCAGTAGGGATCCCTTTGGGAAAAAGCATAAGGTCATATATTAAATTCAGTATTGCAACAGGTAATGATACCCATCCCAGGGTTTTACTGAGAAACGGGAAACACGGTAAAATAAAAACTTGGTACATGTCCAAAAAACAGGAGAGCTGGGAAACCATGGAAAACTACAAATGTTATGGAAAAAAGTCAGCCATTTGTAAGTTAAAGGTCAAATCACAAAGTTTAATGCACTAACTTAGCGTTCCGGGATATAAGAAAGTTGGGCATGTAAACATTGGCAGGCATATATAGTAAGAAAATAGATTACTTGATCCGTGAGTGCAATAATGCAAGCAGTGGAGGAACCTCTGGCTTTTGTACTCGAGTAAGCTTTCTCCAGGACCCGCGCTGGGTCAATGGAACCCTTGGGTTCTTCCTGAACTGCACTTACTGAGTTAGACATCAGTTCTCGTGCATATAGCCCTGCATTTACACCAAGGTCGGCCCAGCCACCGACACCATCTGCTACACCAATTGCTTGTTCATTTGAGCAAATAAAGTGAGCATCCTCCCCACCAGTTTCCTCTTTATCAGGATGAGGAAGATAACACGATCCTGAATTTAACTTCAGAGATCTGTTTGTCAGGATTCTCCTGTAGTTAAGACCAAATAACATCAGATTAACAACGTTCAAAAAGTTCGTTATATGTAAACGTATGATCTTTTCTCATCAGATCACATGTTTCTGTGCGTACACACTTTCAAAATTCGACGTGGAAAGCAACTAAAGCAACATATACATCCAGAAGAATGCTGTGATTTTTATTTCAGAGCGCATGCTCGACTGATACTTGCACATATGTCTAACACATTCTTCCCCGTTACTGTTTAATTTACTCACGGTCAACTGCAAGAAATGGTAAACCTACTCACAGTAAACTGCAACTTACTCTTATGGACAATAGTGCATCATTATAACTTTTCTTATGATTAAGAATTACTTGCTGAAAAAATAGTGGGTTGAGCATTCATACAAAAAGTAAATCTCGTTAAGTTGCCAAATGTAGCATGTCAATAATATCCAAAAAATCCCACTCACTTCTTCTTCCTCTTCTCTCTTCACCTGTCAGATACCCATGGTGCCAAGGCTCACTATCATTGGTAGAATACGAATAACAGCACAAAGAAATTATAAGCAAGATGCATAACAAAAAGGAAAAGTAGTACCATGAGGTCAGCATAAATCAATAACGATGGCTCTGTGGGAAACTTGGTAAGCTCCCATGGAGAAGTAGCATGCCACAAACCACATTAAGAAACAAGCATAATAAAAATAGCTTAAAGTAGAGTCAGCAATTAAACATACAAAGCATTTTCTAATAATAGTCTTCCCAATCATATTCACTCGTATGTTCGCAATCAAATTCATTCCATGAAAATACACAAAAACAAGGAGAGAACATACTGTTCAGAAGAATCTGTAGAATTTGAGAGCTGTTCTTCACGCACAGGGTTGTCAAAGGACACATCAGGAGCAGTCCCAGCAGAGAAACATGCAGGTGATGACACATGGAAACACCTCCATCCAAATGCTAAGGATGGAATGAAGTTGCCTCTCCTCTTTGCAACATGGTATATGAAGTATCCATAAAGCAAATTATTGTTTGGTTGTTCTTTATTCCTCAAGCTCATGCTAGCATTTCTACAACTGTCAAAGCTTCTATTGACGTAAGAAGCACAAGAACTATTCATTGGCACCCTTAGATGACCACGCCTGTAAGTTGGATGATTTAAAGATAGGTCTCCTGCAAGACCTTTGGAACCAGATAAAGCCATTGATGCCTTCTGAGTATCAATGCCCAAAGAACAGTGACTAGGCTCGGATAGCAAACGATCAACGTGATACCCACAAACCTGAAACGGAGGCCCAGAAACAGATGGAATAGAAAATGTGCGAGAAAGTGCTCCAACAACCGAAAGATTCTTTTTTCGATTAACTAAATGCAAATTCGACTGAGCAGCAGCAAGAGTGCCTGGTCGTAAAAAGACATGAAAGTCACCAGGATATGGTAATGGTCCGGAATGGAACAACCTAGAGCTGCCAAACAACAGTTTCCCTTGGCCAAGTAGAACTTCAACAGAGTCTTGGATGCCACCTTCTACCCCACTAAAGGATCTCTGAATTCCCTGCCGGACCGCACCTCTCAATCTTGATAGACAGTTAGAAGTCATTTTGCCCTCTCAAACAAAGTAAATTTGCTCTAACTGCTTTATGAAAAACAGATCCACTACTGTGTAGAAGGAATAATCTCATAATTCCAATACATTTACTTCTTACTTATGATCAAAGATCCCCACTCCTTCAGTGTACTATTGGTATTCAGAAACCTGATATTCAGAAATACAAAAAAGCAATTTAATGAGGGATACAACAATAACCTAGACAGCAAAATAAGTTACTTCCAACCGTATTATCAAAGAGTGAATGTTCAAGGCACATAATTTAGATGTCTATTTTACATAACAATGAAGGAAACATGAGACTTGCGCTCTAGGTACAAGAAGCTTGAAACATGTCAAACAAAACAAAAGACCCAGAATATAAAAGCAACATAAATGAAAGGAGCCATGAAGGTTTGTGCGGGTGATGTGTAACTTATTGAGGAGAGAAACATGGAGTCCTTGAAACTTGGACAGGACGGATCAGGTGTTATTTCCTGTCCCACTGTAGAGGTCGTATCTACTTTCGTTGAAAAATGATTTGGAAGAAAGGGGCACTATCGAAAGTGGTGGCTTTTTCTGAGAAGGCAGCCATGGCTGCCACACTGAACAAGGACAAGTTGTGTAAAAAGTGAGAGATGGAATACTACCTACTTCCCTGAGTTTATCCTTCTTTTAGTATTCAAGCTTGTAATTTCAATTGCTCCGAGGGCAATTTGGAACTCCGACGTGGCGGTCTTGTTTAAAGATGGCAATGGCACATGGACGCCGCACTAAACAAGGCCAATTCGTTAAAATGGAGAATATCTAATGTTACCTGGTGCTTTAAAGCAGGTGAGTGGATGTGATCCTAACTCCACTCTAAGGTAGTGTGGAAGTTTTGAAATTTGTCCCTCAACGTATGTCTCAATAATTTATATTTAAATCTGTGGTTAACAAATTGCGCAGGTGGTTTTTTAAAAGAGAAAGAAAGACGATGCAGTTACAGTATCTTGCTCAGGAAAGCATCTTAGAGTATTGGAGCAACTCTAAAATATCCAAGCAAAAGAATTGACGACGCTAACTTTTTCCATACCCCCACTCCCTCCTTTTTGGTCCAAGATTTTGCTTTTTTCGGCGTTAATACTCTTGATTTATTGGCACCCTTCCACTTAGTTTCTTGTATAACACTTAATTAACTCATCCATCGCGCCAAATCAAAGCTCTATTCAAAGATATCACTCAAGGAAGATAACAAGATCAACTTATCACGCACATAAAAAAGAAACCAAATCATCACAACCCCGGGTTCTCTAAACACCAAATCTTAAACAAACAGCAACAGTTTAAACAAACCCAAAATCAAAAGATAAAGCTGGAAAAAGGCTATTCATTTAGAAGAAACGGAGTAGAGATTCTCAAAATCGCACCTTTACTCGACAAATCGTGGTAAACCCTAAGCAGCAGCAAATCACGAAACCCTAGATTTGCAGCTTCGTCCTCAATCATCGGAGTTCAAAAGTTGTTAAGCAATGAGCCGCGAGCCTCCACGTCTGTCTCTCTCTAATACATCATGAGTCGGATCGGTCCCAATCCTTTAAATGTATTAGGAGAGCTCAGAGCCAGAAACCCTAGAAACGCATAAGATAAGTCAAATTTGGGATTTAGCTAATTAAAGACCGGATGATTACGGCACAGCTTTAGTGCCCGTCTGTTTGTGGAAAGTAGGTCTGTCGGGGGTAATTAAGTCATTGTGAAGCTTGATCCAACGGTTCAGTTCAGTTGTTCAGGTCCGTGTGTTTCACGTGCTCCTTATTTGGAACTTTCGTTCCAGTTTGGTGGGAGGCATATGCTTCTGGACTCAACTAGCAGCCCACACGATGTGCGATTCTCGTGCAGGTTTGGTGCGTCCGTGTTTTTGGATCATAGACATTGTTAAATTTATATCTAAACTCTAAAGTATATCTTAAATCTCAAGATCCTCTGTTGTATGGTAGAAATGTAATACAAATTTAGCGACAAAAAATTGTCATTGAAAGTGTTTTGCAACTGTTATTAAAATTTATAATGATTTTTTGTTACTAAAAAATATTTGGAGGCATTTTTTGATACCGCATCTGCTGTACAACAGAGGTTCCTGATCATTTAAATCGAACTTGAGTATCCAATGTCTAAATTGTGCTAAATTAGTACCTAAATATTTTGTTTAAAACCAAACGAGTTCAGAAGTGAACGGAAGCAAACGACCGTCAAATTTTTTAATGTGCAAATTTGGCAATCCATTAAGCAACTAACAGACACGTCACGCTATTTGTTGTTTTGTTTTTCTTTCTTCTTTTTCTCCGTCTCTTCTCCCTCTTTTTCCTCGCTTTATCGACGCCACTGCACCCACCACCACCACTTGGCACTTATGTCGTCATTGCCATTACCATCTCGGTCTCCTCATCCAACATCTGCAATGACGGTTGCAGTTGCCGCCAAGATCTACCTTCGACGCAATCCTCATCTTAATTGGCGTGATGAAATTGGGTTTTTTTTTTGTGTGTGTTGGGGGGGGGGGGGGGGGGGGGGTAGGTTATGGTTTTTAGTAGATCAAGGGTCTAATTATGGTTCATGACTGTGGTGGTGGTTAGGGTAAACCGGCAATGATAAGATCAAAACAAATTGAAATTTTGGTGGAAAAGTTGGTTTGTTTATCCCTTGGATCCCAAATTTGTTCTCAAACAATAAACATGTAGCTAAACAATCCAAAGAAAAAGGGTGATATTTGACCATGGAGATGGGCGTTGGCATAAATGGAGTTTACTCGTCCTCACTCTCTCTCTTTTCAACATCAAGGGGGGGGGGGGGGGGGGGGGGAGGATGAATAGTATGGTGCACGGTGTTTTTAGAAGTGTTTTTTCTATATGTTAAACCAATTGTCCCTGAAAAAAAATAATCTTATTATATATATTTAGATTTGGTTGACATCTTTTATACCTTCCAAACTTCTAATCTCATTTTCTTGAATTCTTAGAATTTTTAAAAAGAGGCAATCAGATGTTATTTGATTGGTCACCAAATTAAATTTCAACCCATGAACTCTAACCATCAAACTCCATTATCTCCATTCACTTCCCCACTTCATAATTAATTGCCTCTCTTTTCGTGCATAGCACGAAAATTTAGCTAGTAGAAGTTAAAACTCGTTCCCTTTTGGAGTTAGACAAATTAGCGAAAGAGGAAGAGATAGTTGACTTGTCAAGATTGAAGTGGGACTAGATAGTTCTAGTATATATACAGGTGTAAGTGACTACACTTGCTCAGAATTATCAATTAAACGTGTTTAATGAACAACCCACTAAGACAAATAATGTGGTCAAAGATTGGGATACAATTATCCTCGCTGAATAATACACTCATTAAGAAAGTGAAGGAACACTCACTTTATTCTGGAAATTAAGGGCCCGTTTGACAGGACTATTTTTCCAGGTGGAATCTGGAAAAAATAAACCCATTTGGTAACCAGTTTTCGTTTTTTTTTCTTCAGTTTAAAAAAGCAGTTTTTAAACCAAGGCTGTTTTTGAAAACTCCCAAAATGAGTTTCGGTTTTTTTTTTTTAGATCACCACCACCCTCCCACCTACGGCGAGTGCCGGCGGCCGGCAACCACCTTCGGCTAGTGCCACCGCAAACCACCAAAAAAAAAATTTCAAAATAAAAACTGGGTTATAAAACACCCACTTGTTTTTGTAAAAAAAAAAATTTAAACTACTCTTTAATTTTTCTTTTTTTGGAAAATGAAAACCAAAACTGAAAGTGTTGTCAAACAGAGCCTAACATTTTCGTTCTAAAATTGAACCAATTCACTTCAATAAGTCATACATGAATAGTGTTAGTTAAAAGTGCTCTGGATTACTTTTGAATGAATTATCATTTTCCTTTACTCACAGTGATAATATCAGTTAGTTCCCGTTTCTTTAATTACGATTTGAGTTTAATCTTCGCAATGTAACATGCATCTTGCAGCTTCGCTTTGCAGAAAGCACCCTACTATTTAATTGCAGATCATATATGCCTTCCAAACCTCTAATCTCATTTTCTTGAATTCTTAAAATTTTTAAAATGAGGTAATTAGGTGTTAACATTTGATTGGTCAACAAACTATATTCCAACCCAAGTGTGTTTGAAATTATGGAATCGATGAAAATTCATTTTAAACTCAATTTTTGTTGTTTGAACATTAAAAAAAATTAAATTGGAATTAGATTTCACGGGATTTGACTGGATTTGTTTCTATAGTGTGAAATCAGATGAAAAATGGCCGGATTTTTGTGGAATTTAAATTTACTTGAATTAAAAGTAATTCTTTATCTATCTTACCATTTTCTAGATCTCTCCAGCAATTTACCCGCCACCATTGTCTTCACTGTCGATACCGCCACACCACATTTACTACCACCATTGGCACCACCACTTCCACCACCATTATCACCACTACCACCGTTACCACTACCGCCACCACCATCACCACCACCGTCACCACTACTGCCACCACCACCACTGTCGTCGCCATCGCTATTGTACCACCACCGTTGCTACCGCCATTACTACTGCCACCGCCACCGCGACCAATACCGTCGTCGCCACTGCTACCAATTCTGCCACCGCCATCGCCAGCATTACTATCGCTGCTGCCACCATTACCCTCATCATCGCCACAACTGCCACCACCACCGTCACCGCTACCACCACAATACTTTTACTACTACGATCGGTACCACTAATGTCGTCATCACTATCACTATCACCACAACCACGCTGCCACCACCACCGTTGCCGCAACAACCACTACTACTGCCGTTGTTGTAGTCGCCGTCGTCGTCACCACAACCACTTTTACTACCACCATCGGTTCCACTATTGCCACCGCCGCCACCATTACTGCCATCGCCACCACCACTGTCACTGCCACCATTATCGCCGCCGCCACCACCACTACTGTCACCATCGTCGCCGATGTCGCCACCACCCCACCACCATAGACACCATGTGCTGGTACTAGCACACTTGTAACCACTTACCGTAATTCATTTTTCATTATAAGTCAATGATATAATTGTTTAAAAATTTATTACATTTCCATTTCTCTTGTTCTCCAAACAAAAAATAGGAATTCTGTAATCTTGAATTCCCTTCTATTCCAAACAAAAAGAAAGTGAATTGAATTTCAAATCCAATTCCGAATTTGAAATCCAAATCCTAAAAGAATTAGTTCCAAACAGATTCCATTCTCCCACTTCATAATTAATTGCCTATCTTTTCATGCATAGCACGAGATTTTAAGTTAGTAGAAGTTAAAACTCGTTCACTTTTGGAGTTAGACCAATTAGCCAAAGAGGAAGAGAGAGCTGACTTGTCAAGATTGAAGTGGAACTAGATAGTTCTAATATATATACAAGTGTAAGTGACTACACTTGCTCAGAATTATCAATTAAACTTGGCTAAAGAACAACCCACTAAGACAAATAATGTGGTCAAAGATTGGGATACAATTATCCTCGCTGAATAATACTCTCATTAAATGAAGCAACAACCACTTTATTTAGGAAATACGCTTACCATATTTGTTTTCTGTTTTCATTTTCATGATTTTCATATTCAGTTTGAAAATCTGTTCCTGTACTTTTATCATTTTCAAAAAAAAAATATTTAGCTATTTTTTCTTATATTGGGTTAAGTTTGAGTGAAAAAAGCTTAAAACACATTTTAGGTGTTTTCAGTTTTTTATTACTATTTGAGTAATTTTATCCAAAACGAAAACAGAAAATGGTAAAAGTACTAAAAAAAGAATCTTTTTCATCATCATTGCTAAAAACAGAAAACAAATATGGTAAACGTACGGGGCTGTTAACATTCTCACTTTAAAATTGAACCAATTCACTTCAACAAGTCATACATGACTAGTGTTAGTTTAAAGTGCTTTGGTTTTATTTTGAATGAATTATCATTTTCCTCTACTCACAGCGATAACATCCGTTACTACCCGTTTCTTTAATTACAATTTGAGTTTAATTTTCGCGATATAACATGCATCTTGCAGCGTTGCTCTTAAGAAGTTGCAGAAAGCACCCTATTATTTTTTTTTCTCAAACATATATGTGCTGCTCGTTTTCAACCGTGTAAGCCTCTATCGACTAGCTAGTTACACATAGGTAGCTGAGCGCCTGAGCTGAGGCAATCGAACTAGAGCAAGAGAACTTAACAAAATGAGTTTAGCGCCCGCAACCTGAAAATTGTTTCAATCGAATAGTCAACTTTTCGTCTACCTCAAGCAATAAAATTATGCTTGCTTGGGGGCATAAATGATTTAAGTGTGCTGTTGATGAACAAGGTACAGTAATGTAGCATGGGAGTCCATACATAAAGTGATGTTCCATTAGGCCTCCTTGCTTGTGGAAAGCCAGCTTCTCATTTAGCTCAACTTGTTCACACTCCCTGAAGTATGCCTGTAAAAAAAATTTCTCAAGCTTGTACCAAGCCAATGCTAATGTTTAACACCACCAAAAGAGAAGAACCTATAGGATACATGGCGAAATTCGGGAATCCCAATCCAAGAAAACACACACAGAACAAACACTTTCCACAGTAACCCTCAATCGGAAATCCTCCTGAAGAGAATGTGTGCGCCATACTGGGGTTGCATGGTTAGAGACTGCATGGGAGCATGAACATACGACGGAGACACCACAAAAGAATATTGCCGGATGATCATGGCAAGGATAACTTTTGCCTCAACTACAGCTAGATTTTGACCGACGCAGATTCTGGGGCCTAATCCAAATGGGAAGAACGAGGCTAAATGCTTCCCGGTTTCGCTGAATCTCCTTGGATTGAACTCATGTGCATCATCTCCCCATATTTCAGGGTCGTGATGGATCGCGGTCATGGCCAAAAAGAGTTGGGTGCCAGCCGGAACTTCTAGGCTGCCTAGCTTCACATTCTCATAAGCCTGCCTCATCAACATCACGGCTGGCGGATAGAGTCGAAGCGTTTCATTTAGTATCATCTTTACCTGCCAAGAAAATGTCACATGAGTGCTCTGTGCAAGTGTCATAAGTGCTGGTTCATGCTATACATTATGTTTGATTTTATAATGAATTTATTCGAAAACATGTGAAATTCTTTTGTGCTTGTTAGAAGGCTACATTACGGATTTTATCAAAGGCTTAAGGAATATATAAAAAAACTTGACAAAGGTGAACATTAATTGGACTAACGATCTTGAAGTCGGCTATGTTGTCAGCAGTTGGAAGCTCGTTGTTGCAGACGCGAACAACTTCTTCCCTTGCTTCACGCTGCCATTCTTGATGCAGTGCTAAAAGAAGAAGTGCCCAAGTCAAAAGATTAGCAGTTGTTTCCTTTCCTGCAAAGTAGAAAGTCTTGCATTCATCAATGATTTCCTCTGATCCCAGCGTCTCCTCCTTGTTGCCCACACTCTTGTAGGGAGACATTAGCAATGTGAGTAGGGCGTTTGGATTTTCGCGTGTTCTGTTTGTATTCTCAATCAGCATCCTTATCGAGTCTCGAGTTTCCTTCTCTAGTCTCGCCCTAAGTCTGTTCTTCTTGGTGGGTAAAAGCCTGTATATGTACTTTCAGTTCTCGAGAAAACTAGCTCTACCAACCGTAAGAAACGCAATGACCATAATTGTAGTTACAGTAACAAATTAGAGGAAAATTTGTGGTCATGTTCCAGAATATAACTCCGAATTTAGAATACAAATTCAAATGCCATGCAGCGCGCACACACAAAATAGAAAGCGATTATACCCTCGAGCAGATTAGTAGTATGATTCATGCATACAGTCAGGCCTTATCTCCAAAAGTTAACTACGAGTTAAGCAGCTAGGCAAGTATGTTGCTCAGTTATAAGAAGCAAATTCTCTTCCTCAACAATATGATGAGAAGATATACCTGAATCCTGGTATGTAGACACTTCGCAGGGCCTCCAAGACAAGGCCCATTTGCTGTTCTTGCAATTCAAAAATGCGCTTCCCCTCCTCAAAATTGCTCCCAAATGCCGTTCGTGATATAATGTCAGCTGACAGTCTATGAAGTTGTTTGTGCACTTCCACCTCAAACTCGTCTCTCCCTCCCCTTTCTTCTTCCCACTTGCCCACCATCTTCAGAGTACTAGCCACAATTTCAGGCACCCAACCCTGTTCAGAACAAGAAGCAAGCCCTTTAGTTTTCTTACTATCAAATCAGCTTTTCAATTTCTGAAGATTTATTAGTTCTTACCTTGTTATTGACAAATTAAATGCAGTGCAGTACTTCCCTTTTAATACAAAAAGTTGGCTCGATCTCACCCTGCAATGAGGTCGATGCCTACTAATTCTATGCGGAGAAAACATTTTGACAAAATTTCTTTGGCAGTAATGCTCAGAAACTTGTATCTTGGAAGTCAGAACCAAGATAACTCACTAGGGATATTTCCTAGCTTTTCTAGAGTTTTGACTCTAAATGGGCTAGAGTATGATGAAAAGCGGCAATTTCCTTTCAAACCCAGAAGCTTAGACGAAGGGCTAAACCCAATCTTCCGGAATGGCTAAAATGAAAGTACTCCCAGCGGAGTAATTCTCAGTTTGGAAGTTTCCACCGTATTGTCATCCTCGAAAACAACCAATAGAGCTCATGACCACCTAAGCAATAGGTCGAAGCATGACAAGCAATTGCCCTTTTTTTTTTTGTCACAAAAAACCCAGCAGGGGATGTTGTGCCTCGAGAACTTACAAGGCCACAGGTCCACAACATACATCTTAACCCTCAATTCTCATACCTATGTTGGGACCGAAGCATGACAAGCAATTGCCCTTTTTTTTTTTGTCACAAAAAACCCAGCAGGGGGTGTTGTGCCTCGAGAACTTACGAGGACACAACATACATCTTAACCCTCAATTCTCATACCTATGTTGGGACCGAAGCATATGAAAAACTCGCGTGCAGGGCGAGAACATACACATGCCCCCAACAAGAAGTGACAGGCAGAAGACGTTGAAAATCGATGAACCAACTCCTTATTAATAATTACATTTTCGCTTAGATAGCAAGGTTCATTTAATATCTTCAAAAATGACTTATGGGGATTCGAGACGATACAAATAATGAAGTCCCGACCTTAAATTTGGCACATTTGCCTGTCTAGGACACATTTTTTATTTATCAAGTTCAAAGTTCAATAAAAAGGAAATATTTCTTCAAGTTGAGAGATTGGGGATCACCTTAACAATCTCCATGTTAAAGGCCTGGCTCGTGATCTTCCTATGAACAGCCCACTTCTCACCAGTCAACCCAACAAGCCCCTCACCAAACAGAAGCTTCGACAACGGGCTGAACTCAACCTTCCCAAACGACCCACCGGAGTTCAGCAACACCTCCTTCACCATCTCCGGTTCAGCCACGGCCAACCTCGGCCTCGGCCCAAACCAATACAGGAACGTCTTCCCGTAAACACTCGACCAGTTGTGGTAATGTGGCATCACCCTCTGAACTACGCTCTCATGGTTGAAAGCACTCGTCTTCGACTCTGCTTCGGCGATCATGCGCCGCCTGATCTCCGCCGTGTTCCCGAATACCGGACGGTAGCCGGGGCCTCCCACGCCTTGCTTCCTGAAGTGGCGCTGAATACTGAGAGGTACCCATATGATCTTGTGTACGAGCTTTAACACTAAGGTCAGCACCAGCAACAGGGTTACAAGAACAGCAACAAGATGCATGGTGAGAAAGAGATTCAAAGGGGCGTTGACAAATTCGGATGATAAGGGTATTGATTGGGTGGGGAAAGTTCCACTCTTTTCAAGAAAACCAAGGGTATCATGGGCGGAGGAGCAAGTTGATTGTGGGGTCTGTGTGTTGGACTAATGACTAACCCTTTGATTAGAGTATCTGATGGTGCTATTTTCAAAAGATTAGACAGTGAGACGGGTGTCACGGGTCAAGTCAGGAAACCTTTCTCGGCAAAGCTTAGAATACTGCAACTAGTAGTATATAAATGTGACAAGTATGGACGTAATTCAGTGCATCACATGCATAGATAATGTAGCAGTCCTTTGGGGTTTGAAAGACATTTTTTGATGCTCAGGCCAGGTTAATGATTTGAGGTATCCTTAGTTTAGTGGGGTTTGAACTTTGAAGACATTTTTTATGATTTGAGGCTTTGCCATGAAATGATATGAGATTTCCTTAGTTTAGTGGTAGACAATGAACCCAAACAAATGTCAGGAGAAAGTATCCTTGTGTGTACTTGTGTAGAAAATCAGTTTCGAACAATTACTAACATGCATATGTTAAGGTTTCAAAAACAGCAGTAACGTAAACTGGAAATAAAATTGTGTCTATATAACTCACAATAGTAAACGCAGAACAGCAAATGGAAAGGTCGAGGCGTGAATTTGATTCACTGTCCTTAAGACTTTATTCGCCCCGCAACGGTGCTGACGGTTCTTGACGACAGTCTCCCAGTATACAACGGCAATACGTCTGAAATAGGAGCACTCCAAATTGCAGACCCGGCGAACCAAAACAATGACACAGAACTCTTTCGGACATAGGAATTTCGGAGACGAAACTAATTTCGGGATTCAGTTCTTTCAATAAACTGTAACTGACTCGGTTTTTATACAGTGAGTATTCACTGGGGGGTGCAACTCTTCACAGCTGGTTGGAAAGGTTACAACTTTTCGGAAAAGAAAATAAATAAATAAAATTTATTTGTCTCCAAAGAATAAAGCCTGATGGGCCCAAGCCATGGACCGGGACGGGGCGGGCAACGCGCGCGTGGTAGACCTTGGGTCAACCTAGGTCCTCCCTCCTTACAAAACATAGGTCCCAACCCTTAGCTCAAGGCTAAGTCTTATAAGGAGACAATTTGGCTTTATTTCTTCAATGTGGGATACTCTTTTCCCTTCAAGTTGAACCACCAACTTTAACTTCAATTTTCTCATTCACCTTCCATTTGTTTTAAACATGTGAATATATCATGATCATCTATTCCAATAGACGAACATGAATTAATTTGTTCCTAACCAAAACTTGGTTTGGAACCCTATTAAAAAATTGAGTAAAAGTTGCTTCTCACAATGGGTTTAAAACCCAATTCCAACAACAAAGATGATGAGGGAAAATAATGCTTTTTCTCTTTTGAGAATCTCGTCCCGTCCCGTCCCGTCCCGTCTGATCGATGATGTAACTCGTTTATTTTCAACTTAATTTCTTTGTCTATGCTCCAAGAGATTTAACTTGTTGCGTGTTGGAAGTAAGCTCTTTCTTCCTTTAACACTCGATCCTTGATTTTGGAGAAAATCGATAAATGATTATGATTTTTATGACAATGGCAAATTTCTACGGCATTTCGGTTTTTAGTTCTCGATTAATTTTTAATGGAAAGTGTTATAACAAAACAAGGGCTTAGTCACTTTACTGACTTTAGTGGCAGCAAAAAATGTCATTCTAAGACCAGAGGCAGAGCACTTTTACTAGGAAGAAAATATTATTAAAACTGTCACAATACCTCTACTGTACAAAACAATCAAAATCCACAGTTTTCGGAAGTCAAAGCTAAAAACAAATGATAAATCTCATCAAAGCAAAGCCTAATTTGGTTAGCTTATGTGGCCGTTGTGGCTTTTTGGACGCAATAAGCTATACTGGGCCACGGTTGGCCCAACTTGTACAAGCACTTGATTTTCACACTTAGGAGTTAGGACCTGGAGTTAAGATTAGGTGCTGTTTGAAAAAGTCTTAGTTTTTAATTTTCTATTCAGTTTTAAAATGAAAAACAAAATGCCATTAGATTGTCGATTTTCAGTTTTATGAACCAGTTTTCAATATGGGGATGTTTTTGAAAACTCCAAATTGTTATTTTCAGTTGTAGTTTTTATTTAAAGATTCACCGTTCAATTTCTGCTGGAAGCATTTTTTAATCCTCTTCTTCATTTCATCTTCGCCTTCATTACCGACACATATCATCGCCGAACACCAAATCCACCAACCCGCTAACCACCATTGCCATTGACCACCACCGAACACCAAACTGGCTAAGATTGGTCACCACCACCACTCCCCTTAAATCTGAACCCGCCATCAAAACGACCATCGGCGTCCCTGCAACAAACAACACCACTAACCAACACCACCGAATACTAAATTCACTAACACCGATCACCACAATCCCCTCCCCCGGCCCGAATCCGCATCCGCCGTCATATGGACCACCACCAGTTTTCTTCTGTCGATTAAACCTATTATCTTAAATCGGGAGGCAAATCCCAACCCAATCAAACTCTGATATCTTAGATCTGGTTATAGAGGGTATGTCTTAGTGGTGATGGGGGGCGGGATGGCGGCATTGGGTATATGTTAGCGGTGGTGGGCCGGTTGTTGATCAGGTCAGCTAGATGAGAAGAAACTAAACTCCCCACTTATAGAAAAATGAGATAAAAATAAGAGAAAATAAATTAACAAAAGCAAAAATTAAGAATAGAAAACTACAATCGAACAACCCATCAGTTTTTACATATAAAAAAAAATTAAAAAGCTTTTGGTTTTAATCTTCTTATTAAAAGAAGAAGAAAAAAATTGAAAACTGGAGAGGTTTTCAAATATACCCTTAGACTTTGTATCTACCGTTAGACTTTGTATCTATCACTTATGAGGGGGAAAGAGTTCTTGTGTCATCACGGCCAGAAAGTTGGAGCAGCAGTAAAGCTCAAAAATAGAGTATAACCAGAACTTGGAGGTTATAATGTGAATATTGATAGCACTATTTTCTCATCCCTTACTCCTTAAATCCATCACTCAAGACAAATATTGCTAAAAGTAAGTGTAATATCACGAAATATATCTAGAAACATAAATATATTGCTATAAATAGAGTGTGATTATTAATTTCCAAAAAAATTAGACATGAGTGAAGCTTTCAGAAAAGGTGGAGTGGGGTTATTTAAAGAGTAATAACGAGGAAGATGCGGATTGATGAGATCTGGATGTATTGGATAATGACATGCTTATCTACAGTCTCGTACTCAATATCGAGCAATGGCGAGCGCAAAGGCTTCCCTAACACAACGAGGGCAGAGTTTGTCGGGAATGCATGTATCTATTTCTCTTATGTGCGGAAAGATTATCTTCATTAATACGCTGAGCCGAAAGCAAATTGAATAGTTAAATGACAAAGGTTTCGTGAAGATAAAGATACTTCGATGACTCTTGACTGGATCTTATTAAGGCAAATGAGACATTGACTATAAAGTACATGCAACGATCAAGGTATTTCAACGCAACTCGATCGACAAAATGAGTCGACAAACATTTTGTGTTGTGGCAACGCTCTAACGGGGCCGCCAAGGAAGCCCCCGTCCTTGTCTCTTCACTTGGCTACAAACCGAAAATGATAGATCCATAAGCAAAGAATGTGAATGCGATTGATGTACCTCCGTTGGAAGCAAGCATCGGAGTTGGTGGTCATTTGGTGACATTGTTTTGATCCTTGCGATTTTAGTTTTGTTGGTAGGCAACAGTGTTGCGTTGCTCACATGTTAGCAAACTTGGCACTGTTTGTTGCGAGAGAGAAATCAACTTGGTGTGACTGGTAGTCCATTATTGATTGCTCATTTGCATAGGAATGTTGATTCTTGTTGATAAAAATACTTCTTTTTTCCGGTTGGAAATAATGGGGAGAACCAAACGTGGTGAACGGGGTTTGAATTGTGATAAAATAGAATCTTCTGTCGCAAACAGTGATTTCATAGATGATGAAAAAAGAGAATTCTTGATTCACGTCTCCACCTTAACCACAGAAGAAAAAAATTAAAAATATTTTACAATTGATTTACACACCGAAAAGAGGTGTGTCCTTCCCGATCCTCTCGTACTGGGGAAATGTCCAAATGATCGTAAGATAAGATCAATTTAGAAGTTAAAAAACAGAAAGATTAGGCTCCCTTGAGCTTTCGGAATGGAACTCATTAATTCGAAATTCCTTTCCACCGAAAGACTTAACCCATGGGAATCATTGATTCTCCTCCCAATTGGTAAATTCATTCCTCATTAAAACGGGAAGGTAATAATTCTATTTAATGGCAATTCTAATTAAATCAAACTTATTCTCACACACTATTGAGAATTTCAATTCCTAAACAACTCCTCTACAAACCCTAAAAAAGGGTAATACAAATGAAAAACTAGTCATACCAATAACGGTAGCGAAATAGACTTTACCTTTAGAAATAACGCACGAACAATGTCACAGCTAAAAGGCGTGACATAAGAAAATTATTCACTGCACAAAACGATACAGAGCCAATTCTTTCATGCCAATATATTTACCTAAAATACGAGTTAAATTAGGCCGTTAATCTCCCCCCAAAACGTTAAAGATCAAGGTTACCATGTGAAGAATAAATGTTATTGCATGGTAAAATCATAACCCCGAGTCACGAAACATTGTCACACTTGTGGTGCAACTAAAAGGCGTAACAATTTAGCATCTTTCAATTGTCGCTACAGTTTGCTTGCTATCATGGAAATTATAATCACCACTAAATCACATTTACTGACAATTAAAATTATCACAGAATATTTATTTATGCGCTTACAATGAAGTATATATAGGTAACATTGTTGTGTTTTGATGTGAAAATTTGAAATACTATGTACTTTCAAATTTCCTCGTTTTGAAATTCCTTCATTTACAAATCCCATAAGTACAAAATGTTCTGTTTAGGAATTTTTCATTATTTTTGTGAAACCTTAGTGGGTATTTGTAAATTCTTAAAAAACAAAAGAAACAAGTAAGTTGTTAAAAGAGTGGGGAGTAGATATCTTAGAAAGTAGCCATTAGTTACGTAGTGGTTTTACACATTACTTCTTTGAAGGGATTTGGCTATTAGTCCAGACTAGTTATTTGAACTGTAGATCTGGATGCCCCAAATTTTCAGTTCAAATCCCTCAGATAATTTTGCACATACTTTTCATACAATCCGAACAAGAGATTCTATTCAAAGGAATTCTCGAGTACCTCTCTAAAGTGAAATACTTAGTTCAAATCTCACATAAGGGAACATGTTACTAAACCTAATTAGATTAAAGTATAATTACGGTAAACTCTATCTACTTTCAAAATCTTAGGTGTCAGACCAGATTTTTTACATATATACCCTTTCATTATAACTTCATTTTTATTTAATAACTTTGTTCTTACGTCAGCATACCATATTTTTAAAATGACAACTTTTCCTATCATTAACTCACACACACACACACATATATATATACACACACACACGCATTGTCTACATATCCCATCATCCTTCACTTTCTTACTCTACTAAGACCGGTCATAACAAAAATGACAACACCAACGTCGACACTGCTCAACGTCGCTTTCAAGCCCTTCCATCTCTAATACTCCCTCCGTCCCTTTTTAAGTGATATCATTTTTCTTTACACGTATATTAAGGATTTATGTTATATATTGTGTCTTTCCCATTTTACCCTTTAAAGAGAATGGAAGAAGTCGCCACCTTCGAGAGAAAATTGGTTGGTAGAGTATTAAATGTGGAGAGAGAAATAGAATAAAAAAGTGTAAAGTGGTGGGCCATGAGAGAGAAAATGAGTTAGTATAGAATTAAATATAGTGAGAGAAATAGAATAAAAAAAGTATAAAAAGGGTAAATATGTAAAAACACCTACAGAATCTTTCCTAATTTAGAAGTTATCACTTTTTGTGGGACGGCCCAAAAAGGAAATTGAGATCACTTAAAAAGGGACGGAGGGAGTACTTTTCAACGGCGGACGGTGTCGAAATCAGTGATTGTCACAGTCAATTATGAATGTGCCTCCACCCCCCGTCGCCCATTCACCTTCCACCTTCGCGTCGATTCCATCTGACAATTATCTCCCGTCGTCGCCATCTTCGTCGAAGCTTTGTGGTGGGTCGTCTATTGAGTACTGTCACATTGCAATCATTTTGTAAAATCTGTTTTCTTTACGGTCTACAGAAATGACATATTTCGTAATCGTTGATCACGCCTGCAAACCTAATTTCAAGAAATTCAACGATATTATTTTCAAAATTAAATATACACGAGAGAAAGTACACGAAGCAAGTTTGAATTTTCATTCCAGATCACCGGCATTTATGTTCGGATCCTATTTCTTACTCCATACACAAAAACTTTGCACCCATTGAAAACAAGGGGAAATCACAGCGCAGGTGGCAATCGTCGGCAACAAGAAACATTGGGATTCCTCGCCATAATGAGAGAACTGACTTGTCTTACTCTGCCATTAATGCCATCAGTCTGGTATCTCTGACCTGAACCGGCGTCCCACATGCTTTTAATTATGTTGAGATTTGACTGCTCCGCCACCATGCGACCACCTTACTCCGATTAAACTCTCTGTTTGAAACTGCCTTCTCACTTCAAAACTTGATATGGTCTTCAGGGTCTTCAGGCCTGGAAGCCCCCTTGTGCCTCCAGCAGAAGCCATGGTCAAACTGTCAAAGACAAGGGCAGCAGTCAGCTGCATCACTGGTCAAATTCACATAAGCATGTACCAATTAATGAGAGTTTTCTTTCTTGGGAGTTTTCTAAAAATGGAGTTCTCTAAAGTGGAAAGCTTAATCAATCAACCACCTGAAGAACTGACAATTTATTTAAAAGTTACGTTACATCAATATAATACTCCCGTAGTTAATTTAAGATAGAAATTTTATGCAGGAAAAATGATAATTTAAAAGTAAAGTTAGGAAAATTATAATGATATTTCAATAAACAACGCCTGGCCTTTTCCTTTGTAGCCAGTTAATTTTGAGTTAAATAATTTTATGTAGTATTAGAAGGAGTTGATCGGCCAACAATTTCAAAAGTAAGTTTACTACCATCGAGTATAATTCATTACATGTTTGGACCGCTAAAAGAAAATTTGACTGTACGTGAGTTAGCACGTTGAGATACAGTAATGTCCAAGAAATAATAACTACATGTACTCTAATGTACAAACCTTATGAGCTGGATGCTTTTAATTCCCTGAACAAAACTATGATATTCCAGTTCCATTATTCGATTATTATCAAACTTTTTCCTTTGAAAAGATGGAACAAAAGTGTATAGGCGCCATGGTAAAATTTGCTAGAACTAATTTTAGTATGCATCAAAGTAGGAAAAAATTCGTTGGACAACAGTAACACAGTTTCTAACAAAAACTAAAGCTAAAACCATAAATAACAGTACTACTTACCAATACCATAATTTTTTATATTTCCAACCTTAATAAACTTGTCCTAAGCAGAAAAGAAATTGAATTTTAAAACCTTTCGCGACTTGATTCTTCACGATGCGAAATGAAAATCGAACCCTCCGATCTGAACCGCTGAACCCGTAAACCCACAAAAGTGAAAAACTGACCAGAGACTCAAAAACTGACAAGAGTCGCCCAAAAGATGGAAAAAGAAATGACAATTTCAGCGGTGTAGATGGTCCATCTAGATGGTCTTTGGTAGCGTCTGGACCAACTTTCAAAGCTTCATTAGGGGATTTCCTGCACAATTCCCTTCCCTTCCAAACATACTACTACCATTTAACAAAACCCAGATCACCATTCATCAGCAGTGCAAGTAAACATGCAGCAAAGCAAGATTCACAGAATGAACAAGTTCTCTATAGTTTCTGCCATTGATACTCTACTAGGAAGAAGAAACAGCTATGAATAAACGTTCATGTACACCCTTTTTCACCATTCATCAGCAGTGCAAGTAAACATGCAGCAAAGCAAGATTCACAGAATGAACAAGTTCTCTATAGTTTTTGCCATTGATACTACTAGGAAGAAGAAACAGCTATGAATAAACGTTCATGTACACCCTTTTCCCACTGCATCTTCCTTTGATTGAACTAATCTTTACCAAAACTTCATGAAAATAGCTAAGTCTCGGATATTATGTATACAGTAACTACAAGATCATAGAACAAAAAACTCTCAAGAGAGAGTAATTAGAGAAGGGCTGGCTTCCTATCTGATGGCCCATCCCAATCACCTCCACCGGAGCTCACTCCTCCATACGAAGCAGCAGCTGCTGCAGCCGCGACATCAAGGCTACCACCTATAGAAGTGAAAAACGCCTCGAACCCACCGGACGAGCCTCCACCGCTACCTAATCCGAGTCCGAGAAGATCAAGCGTAGTCGGCTTGTTCCCAAACAGTGACGACGAACCCATCATCAGATCGGATCCTGGAAGCCCCAACCCAAGCCCAGATGCAACCACATTGTTTTCTTGCTTGCCGTCGCTGTTCCATTGTGAGGCAGTGCAGGTCGAATTGTTATCTTGATGGTCGGATGAGGACGGCATGGCCAGCCCGAGGCCTCGAAGGAACGAGGAATTAGACCCGGTAGCACCCATTTGAGCTGCCTTTTGCAGTAAGGCAGTGGCAGATAAAGCAGGTTGAGGGGCCTGTGCATAATGCCGGTGGTGGTCCTGGTCCGACGGAGGGAACAAGGATGAGGAATTGTTGGAGAGATAAAGAGACGAAGACAGGGACAGCGACATCGGTTCTGCAACCGCCCGGTCCGATCCTATCGCGCAGAGCAGATCAGTATAGGAAGAAGGCGATTGCGATGATTGTGAGAGCCCAGCTGGGGCTGATGATGCAAATATACTAGCGAACACACCACTACTGCTACTGACATTCCCACTGGAGGTGGAGGAACCGCTAGCCGTGGAAGCGGCGGCGGTGGTAGTTAAGCCCGTCCCCCCTTGTTGCTGTAAAATCCCCGACGGATTCTCCGGCAACTCTGCAAAATCAGAATCAGAATCAGAATCAGAATCAGAATCAGCAACGAGAGAGAGAGAGACGCAGCTTCTCCTTTTCTTTTAAAAAGCTTATCTGAATCCTAACACGCAACAACGTGAACTTTGTAAGTAAAAAGCAGATATAGGCGCAATCATGGCGTCCTTTCCCTGCCTCTTTAATTACACTTCGATCTTCGAGCTCAATTTTAAGTTCTAATTAATACATTCTAAAGTTGCCAAATAAAGGATCCCACCTTTCCCCCTCTTTTCCAGTAATTAATCACATTTTCAGGCACAGCCTCGACATGAATTTAAGACAAACATCACTACTCGACAAATCCAGCAAAAAACCAACTTACAACCGCAAAAGGAAAAACAAAGAAAACCCAAATGGGTTCAATCCCAATGAGAACGTGATTTCTGGGTCACGACGACCTCGTTTTGGCCTCTACAATGTGGACAATGCAAAGACTATGGCTATATGTCATTACCTGGGCTTTGAATGGACAGAACCGGAGAAAGTACACGAGTAGATGGAGTGAGAGGAGGTGGCGGACTAGAAGACGCCGGTGGTGGCGGCGGCGGCACAACCTGAACCTTGAGACCTCCTTCCGTACTAGCGACGACTAGGGTTTGATGAGATCTCTCACTCTCTTGTGCCAACGCATCACAGAAAGCTCTATGCGTAATGAAACTATCCCTCCTACGAACACAACAAAAAAGACAACCAAAGTTCAGTAAGCTTTCCTTCATTTTTCTCAGCAACCGAACAGCAAGTGAGAAGTGCGAATTTCAGTCCAAGAACCTAGAGAACAAAGTGCCGCAATCGCATCGGTACTCTCTGGTACCGCAGGTCTTCATGTGCGCCTTCCAATCGGACTGTACGGCGTACTTTTTCGAGCACCGCTCGCACTTCCACTTCTTCTCGCCGTGCTTTCTGCAGAAGTGCTTCTTTATGCCCGTCAGATCGCCGAGTGCCCTCGACGGATCGTGGTGAACGCAGCTCACTTCGGGACACACGTACACGCGTTTCCGAATCTCGGTGCTCGTCCGCTGCTTTAGCTTCCACGGCAAGTTATGCCCGCGCCGGTGAAGCTGCAGGTTCTGGTCTCGCTGGAACCCCTTGCTGCAGATCTCGCACACGAATCGGTTCGTCGCCATTAGAGTTTTCGGCGACAACGCGATTACCTCCGCATCTGGATCTGTTACAACACAAACACCAAGATAAAAAAAAAATTCCCAAACCATCATGACTCCGACAGCAGAATTTGAAAAAAAATCTAATATGCCTTACCGGGCATTCCAGGGAGATTTCGCTTCTTTCTTGGCGGCGCAACTGATGGGGCTGTTTGGTTACCAGTAGAGCATATACTAGCTTCCGGTGATGCTGCTGCAGATACAGTCAATCCCGAAGGGTTCTCAAATTCCACCATAACGCCTCTCCCACAAGTCAAAAAACCCTAGTCGTCTTTGGAATTTACCATACGAATTGAGTTCTGTGGGTGACAAGTATGAGATGAAAGTCAGATTAGACAGGACTACTGCACGGAAGGTATTTTTAGCACATATACAACTGTAGAAGAAGGTATTTTTACCCAAAAAAAATACAGATTTCCTGAGGAAACAAACAAAAAAGATTCTTGGGAACGGGACCAGAGCAAGCCTACACGGCACCCCTTGAATTTGTGGAGATGAGCGAAAATGGGAACACCTATTGCTTCAGGGCGGTGAGTCAAGCCTCCCGACCGGAGCACGAGGGTCCAATACGGCGGCGGTTTCACTTCATGCGAGGAAGAGAAATAACTGAGGAGTCCACCCACAGCTGCTAATAATTGAGAGCGGAAAATAGATTTTAAAGGAAAAAATTTGCTTAAAAGCGGCGGCAATGAAACAGGCTATGGTCCGTAACGTTTAACCGTGGTTAGGCAAATCCGTACTCACAATCCGACCGTCCACGTGTGGCTCATCGGGAAGTCAATGACATTTGTCGTAGAAAGTCTGAGTACGCGGTTCCATGTCGTTTAGCGAACTCCCTTCGAAATTTGAAAGGTTTTCGATGGACGATTTTACCCACGCCTTGCTGCCGTTATTATGAACTTGAGGAGGGTAATATAGGGATTTGGAAACGCTGGTTGGGGGGGTGTTATTTTTTTTTTATCGGTGCAGAAAAAAAAGAAGTGAATGTATGTTCCTTACGTAGCTTACGGTTTCACATGCTGTCAGATATCTGGACATTATTTTGAAGGGAATAACAGAAATGCCACTGAGGCGATAAGGACGACATCTCGATGCGGACAAATGCGTTGCTTGTCGGTTTGCGAGTGGCGTTCTCGTGATTTCGGACAAAACGTTGTCCGGATCCTCAGTATTGGAACCAGCTGTCAGTCCAATTCCTCTGAACGTGACAGTAATTACCTTAAGTGGCCAACTTTTTTTTTTTTTCCTTAGTGACTAACTAATTGTCTAATTTTAGTAATTTTGCCGCGTTATCGTTTACATGCTGTAATTCTTATTTTTAGCGATAATTTTCTTAAAAATGCTTTTGATGTACTAATATAAGTATTGTCTAAGCTTGGATCCTTATTCATAATTTCAGTTCCGTGCAAATATAAGTAATATCTTAGTTAGACCATAAAATTAATGTATTGTTCAGCTTCAATAACATTATGTTGTTTATGCAGAGAGATAGATAATTATTTTATAAGGATAATATCTCAATAGGTTGAAGCACATGAATTGTATCCTCTTAATATGCTCCGCATTTAGATACATTGAGAAATGATATCGTCATTTTGCATTTAATTGTGGCACTTCATAAAGAAAATTAATGACATTCTTTATATATTTTAGTGACGTAAAGATGTCATTAATAAGTCTTCAGCAACTTACGACTATCCAGTAGTAATTTTTTTTTTCTTCATATGATAGATGTTTACATTTGTCCTTCCTTTTTTCTAAAATTTTATTCGAAAAAGTTTGCGCAAACAACGTGAACGCATTGCAGTTTTCGCCTATTTCACATGCTATTTGAGACCTAAAACCTAAGACATAATATAAAAAGTTATCCACCTTGTATAATCTAATCTAAAGAGAATAACATAGATTTGCATGGATACTATCTGTTTATATTGTTTTTCTCTCCTAAAAGTATAAAAAATAACTTTAACGTCAACTCGTTTTCCGTGAACATAATACTAAACAAACTTGTCATGCAACTCCATGTAATTCTCCACAAACAAATAAAGAATCATATGATTTCTTTTTTTTAAATTAGTAAAAATAGATACATATGTGAAAGACTGTAAGCAGTTAAGTAATACGATACTCATAAAAATAACAAAATCGATAGACACATACGCGGATGATTACTCTATTCGGTAGGCATCGCAATATAAAATCAGCCAACAACATATTATAAAAGCTAACACCAACAAAAGATAAGTAGCGGCGTTAATTTTTTTTCTTTTTCTTTTTTTAAGTATTAGACAACAACAAACAAACAAGAAAGTCTGTCACCCGTCACGCCTATGCAACACAGGTTGGCCAACATCCGACACCTGCCACGGCCAGAATATGGACAGGTATACAACACCAAAAAATACAAGGACACGTGTCTTTAGGCCACCACGCCACACGCACTC
Organism: Escallonia rubra; assembly: GCA_033065855.1. Lineage (NCBI taxonomy): Eukaryota > Viridiplantae > Streptophyta > Magnoliopsida > Escalloniales > Escalloniaceae > Escallonia > Escallonia rubra. Next base: position 319,551 of record JAVXUO010000829.1, on the reverse strand, counting down.
GCCACCGCTCAAAACAACTTCACTGATAGTAATTTTGCAAATCCCTATCGCCTCTGCCTGACCACCGCCATCTACCACCGATTGCCGAGTCGGAACTTCCCACCTCCAACTGTTCACCACCCCATCGTTGACCCCCATCGGACCTAACAAAACCTCTGAATCATATATATGATATGAACACGATAGTCTTGATCTGAATGTGGTCACTTCAAACCCTAACTTACGGCATGTTATACAGATTAGTACACCCAAGTCAACAAGGGCAAAAAAAATGTTAAGTAGCACCACATTAACCCCATGAAATGCCACTTCCGAATTAGGATACTTGTGGGAAACCTCTAAGAACGCATAAAACAAGGAAAGTAAGGAACAAGACCAAGAGGGTTTTCTGTGCTTAAGATGTGTAGACAGCTGTAAAAGTGGTGAAGGTGCACAATGTCAAAATAAAAGGAGAAATGAGTGGGGGGGCTTTGCCAGTAATCATCGCGAATTTGATTAACTTTGTTGGTCACTTTTTCTACCTTTTTCTGATTCCAGTAGGCAACAATGGTGTTCCTTGAATCTTGATATTTCCCCCTCTACCTTACGAGCTTTATTAACCCACGAAAGAAGTATGTGTGTTTGAGCCAACAGTGACATGTTGTTGATATAGGATGTATGAGTAGATCTGTGGGCTCACGCGGTGCGTTAGTCAATGACTACTTAATCACCCATATGCTCTTGTAGGTTTTGCTTTCTTTCCTTTTTTCATCTTAGTTTCCCATTTTTCTTTTTCTTTTTTTGGTGGGAGGAGCGTGGAGGCCGGGGGTGGGGCGAATTTTGAGCTTTTAATCACTACATCAAACCTCAAATCATTGTAATTCGTTGCGGTCAATGCGGTGCTCAAAGTTTCTCGTCGTTGCAATGTTGCAGGTGTGACACAAAATAAAATGTGGAACATTACAAGGACAAAGAATCCAAACTAAGGCGAAATATTAGAATTCAAACTAGGTGGGTATTGGCACGTGATCAACTAAAATTTTAATTTAAACCTAGGGGAAGTATAGGCAAAATAACTACTAATTAAGGGTCTTTTTGAGCCCCTGCGGTTTTCAGTTTATAATTTTTTAAAAAATAAAAAAATAAACCCTCTTTTATTTTTATTATTTGCAAAAAAAATGTTGATGTTTGGTTCAAAGTTTTTGGTTGTGAGTTTTCTCTTATTATTTCATTTTTTGCAATTTTTTCCCTAAAAATACTTTATCTTATGCTTCAACTCTTCATTCTTTAACAGACCACCATTAACTCACAACACTATCTTCGGCTGCCACCACCACGAATCGATCTGCTGTCGATTCTTCATCGAGCCTCGACGATGTCCCATTGGAGTTTCATCTTTTCCTCTGAATGTGGTCGTCAGAGACCTTTACAACCCATAGATTTGACAAACGGTGGCGCCCATGGTGGAGACGTGATAACATGTTTGGTGCTAATGGAAGTGTGTGGAACATGCAAGTGGGGGTCGGAGGTGTAATTGGCGGCGGCGACGGCAGATGGAAGGAATTGATGGTGGCGGGGGGGGGGGGGGGAGAGAGAGAATGGATTGGGCGCCATGGTGGCTACTTGATACCTAGTGGTTCTTTGTCTGTGATGGGATTTTTGTTAAACCGATGCTCACTTATTTGCTTCTAATACAGTTTGAAAAGTGAATCTCTTTTAAACCACAACTCTAAAACACATGCCCAAATTGCCAACTAATTTAAAAAACTGAGAGAAAAAGAAAAAAAAAATTGTTTACCAAACGTCAATTTATTTAACTTTTATTGCCAGTTGAGCAATGGGTCATTTTTATAAGCACCTACGAAAATAACCCAATGGGCCATTTTTTATATATCTACGAAAATAGCCCGATTCAGTCGGCCCAATTCCATCAACATTGCTTATAAATTTAACTATACACAGTTGGCCCGATTTCTTCAACATTAGCGACACTCCTTTCTTTGCTAAACAGCATCTTATCTGCAGTTGACTACTATACAAAGTACAAGTCTCACGTGGTTGCGCTGAAGTCCATTAGTGAAATAAGGAGCGCGAGTAGGCTTCCTTACATATGAACAAATTTTGTTGGTTCAACAAGTATTTGGCACATCAATCAGCTGTGACCAATAAGGAAATTTTTGTCACTAGTTACACTAAAATTGATTCAGAAAGTTTTTGTTTAGACGAAATTTTTGTCACGCGTTCTACATTTATTGCTAAATTTTCAGAATTTATTTGCAAATTGCCTTCCTACATTTATGCCAAGATACATTTGGCATGCAAATATCACCTTTTTTTGGGTTCATCACAGGCATGATTTACACAATGGAGTAGCCTTTCTCATCTCTTACTTCAAATATATTGTCCTAGGTAAGTTATTGAAATAATGTATTTTAAAGTGTGCAACGCTTTTACTTTTAATCTCTCACGACTATATACAATAACAACTTTGTTTACTGACATACCGCTCTTACTTTCGATCTCGCTCTCTCTCGCTCGACAAACCGATAAACGTGGCAAGTTTGTCACTTTAGCTAGTTGCAATTTGAGTGTATGAGTAAAAAATTAGCATAATTCAAGGGGACTCCTTTATTGAATGAATAAATATGTTTAGAGAAAAAAAGAAAATGAATGAGCAAGTATATTTCAGAGGCTTGCGCAAAGGGAACAAAAGGGAGAAAAGCCGAGACTGCTCCATTCCTGTGTAGAAAACCTGAAATCGCAACTGTCCGATTAGAGCTCCGCTTCTGGTTGTGGAGCAAAAAAGTTGAAAAACCTAGGGTTCCGAAATTCGCACAAGCAGCAGAGCTCCCTGTGATTAACGCCTTGTGGCCATGGAAGGTGCATTCGCAAGCGCCGCAGCAATTGGCGACCAGAGGCAAAAGATCGAACAGTACAAGCACATTCTGTCCACTGTCATTGCCTCCAACGACATCGTTCAAGCCAGGAACTTCATTGATCATAGTATCTCTCTCTCTCTCTCTCTCTCTCCCTCTCTCTCTCTCTCTACCTACTCCTGGTTTTTTTTACAAAATACGGTGTTTGTTTCCTTTTTTTTTTGTTTGTTCTAGGGTTTTGTAATTGATTGTTGATTCGAATTGTGCAGTGCTATCGGACGATGTGCCGCTGGTGGTGTCGCGGCAGCTGTTACAGACATTTGCGCAGGAATTAGGGCGGCTCGAGCCGGAAGCTCAAAAGGAGATTGCGCATTATACGCTCACTCAGATTCAGCCTCGTGTTGTTTCTTTCGAAGAACAGGTATATTTCCCAACACACGCACGCACACTGTTTGTATATCGTCATTTCTATGCAGTAATAGCTATACTTTTACGTACTAAAAGGTGTTTATGATGTACTCCCTCTGTTTTATAATTTTTGTCCCCTATGCGAATTCTGAATGTGAATAGAGTTAAACATGGATTTGAGTTTAATTTACTGTTCAGATTTTAGATCATCAAATTATATCCTCGAATTTGCCAAAACTTATGAAATGGAAGGAGTAAATTTTATTTGTAGAGCACGGTGGATGCAGCCTTATATCATGGAAGTAAGTGGTTAATACACTGGTGAAAAGGAACCCTTATAGAAGGTTCTGTGATCACCTTTATCAGAAAACTCCATATGTCAAAAATTTAGCGGAAGAATTAACATTGTTATTTCATTGTTGAAGTAAGAAACTTAAGACTTCAAAACTGGGATTGTGATTCTTTATTTATCACTTTGTTAATGGTTGTAGATCATTCGACTAAGGTTTAAATACGCAGTACGAGTAAAATATAAAGCATAGAATCGATCAATGCCAGCATATGTTCGAAGGCCGAATGCAGTGGACGCACATGAATTCGAAGGATACTTCAATCTGCACATTTTGGTACTTGGAGTAGTGAATTGAGCGACAGTGGAGTGCAACATATTGATTGTTTCTTATAAGGACATTTACGTCATGTATGAGTGTGTGTCTGACATATGTATGCATCCTCCCCCCGCCTCGGCGCTGTGCGCACGCACAAATACGTGTAGACTTTATTTGTTCATATGCATGTATCTGATATGCAAAGACGCTTATCTATGTTAAGCTGTTAAGGAATATGATTCTTCAGCAAATGTTTGGAGAAAAACCTTTAGCTTGTACCCAGGTTTATTGCTTTATCATTCAGGTAGGAAAGGTCTCGTCTCCAACGCTGTATTATGTTAATTGCAGGTGTTAGTTATTAGAGAGAAACTTGCCGAGTTATATGAATCCGAAGAGCAGTGGTCTCAAGCTGCTAAGATGCTCAGTGGCATTGATCTTGATTCTGGAATGAGGTACAAGACTAAGCATCGTTATTTTCACTAAGTTTGCTTTACAAATTGCTTCGATTTGATTAACTCTGTTCAGTGTTTTCTCCTCAGAGTGATTGACGATACATTCAGGTTGTCGAAATGCGTCCAGATTGCTCGCTTATACCTTGAGGTACTTTTTTTGCTATATCTGTTAACTTTATTGTTTTAGCTTTAGAACTTTAGGAACCATTTCATTTATAGATGCTGGAATGTATTGTCATCTTTGCTGCAGTACATGCATTGAGACCAAGGAGGGTTATATTCCAATGCAATCATCAAGTACTCATTGTATTAGATAGTGTGCCTTTTTTTTTTTTTTTGGTTGAGGCATCGCACTACCTATCTAACAAATTTATTTTATATTTTTCTCTCACTTTCTTAGTTTACATAAAGTGCTGGCCTCGCCGGGTACCAATCAGTCGTTAATATGGTACAATGAGTAGGTTGTCAAGTGGATGCTATATCTGCACAGTTTTGAAAGTAATCACGTCAACGTACTTCTGCTTGTGTTACAAGTTAACAAGGTTTCGGAATTGTCCATTTGTTCCTCAAACCACAATGTATTGAATTTTGTGTTCCAATTTGCTACATTAAAGTGTTATATGATTTGACTGAATAGCACTTTCTAGAATGGTTAGGTCCTTGTTTTGAACTTTTTTCCAAGATAACTTACATGTCCATTCTGCACTGTATTCATGTCCCTATGGCATATTGTTAATGTAAAATGCGAATCAAGCTTGAGTTGGGTACTTCGTTATTTCTTTGGCAGGATGATGATGCTGTTAATGCAGAAGCTTTTATTAATAAAGCTTCATTTTTGGTCAGCAACAGTCAGCACGAAGTTTTGAATTTGCAGTACAAGGTTTGACAATTGTGGCTGTGTTTATGGGTGCCGGGTGGAAATGGTTGCAACTTGTTGAGTATATCATTTTTTCCTTTATCCAGGTTTGTTATGCAAGGATTCTAGATCTAAAGAGGAAGTTTCTGGAAGCAGCTTTACGTTATTATGACATTTCTCAGATTCAGAAGCGACAGATTGGAGATGAGTATGTATGCTTGGAAATCGTTACTATATAATAGTTCTATATAGTAACGATTTCCAAGTTCTATATAGTAAAGATTTTTATGAACGTTGTTCAGTGGTTGAATGTTGGAAGCTCAAAGGTGTTTTGCTTTGTCTCTCTATTGATCTGGGCACACGCGTGTGTGACTTTCAAAGACCGCGTTTATTTGATTTCCTTATCTAAGTTGCATTTGAAGGCTGTGATTTGTGAAGCTAACATTATTTTAAACTTGCATATCAAAACCCAATCAGTCTATGCATTTGGTTGTCAAGATTTGTAATCGCACTTTTTTAAACCTTGCATACTATGCAGATCATTCTCATTGATGATGAGAGGGTACAGTCTGTAAGAAGTTGCGACCTTCTGTAATCTGGAAACTTTAATTGTTTTAATGCTATTGTTCTCTACTTTTATTGAGAAGGACTGAGGTCCATTAGAAGTTTCATTTTTTTACGAGAACAAAGTATCCTCGAGCTAACATGTTATGTCAGATTCTTTTACTACATCAAGTATTGAGCCTGGTCTTCACAGCACGTGCAGTTTAAGCTCTGTTGCTATATGATATGTCCAAATAATATTGTTACATTATTTTGACTCAACTAAAATTGAAGGGGTTATATAAGACTCGTCCTCTCTGAGTGATAACATGTCATGTGATATAACTTGTAAAACTGCGAATAACTATGCGGCACTTGCATCAAGTGCTAATTTACTGCTAGCCAACTTCAAAACTATGTGTAACGAAACCGGTGGCAACATTATTGCAAGAAAATGTTTTGATGTTAGTGAATGAAGTCTGCATGGGGCCTACACCAATTTGACGTTTGCACCTCAATAAGGATTAATGTTTTAGGAATATCCCTGAGTGCTAGGTTTTGAAGTTGAGAAATGGTAATATTTTTGTTATCTTTAAATCTGTGAAGAAACATCAAAGAGCAACACGGGTCTTGTTACATTGCTAAAATTGGTTCTCTTGTAGGTTCTTGTAAGTTAATTAATTAATGGTCTTTTTTGGGTGACAGATTAATTGATGAAGATGCCCTCGAGCAAGCTCTAGCTGCTGCTGTCACATGCACAATTTTGGCTGCTGCAGGTCCTCAGCGTTCTCGTGTTCTTGCCACTCTGTACAAAGTAAATTTCCTGCTGGATGAGTAGAACTTAAACTTTAAACAAGTTAGTATTCTTGGATGACCTGTTTCTTATCAGCATAAGAAGTATCTAGATAGTAGGATCAAAGTTCTGTTACCAGATTTTTGGATAGTTATCATATACCTTCTTAATTCACTATAGCAACCTGTACATTTTTTCCTTATGTTACCATCTAGAATCTTTATTCATCAGGGAGAAGAGTGTTAGGGTAGAAAATTCTTGTTTAATGTAGCTGCTGCTCTCCTGTTACACGTACATGATACAAGTGCGTATTGACTGGTCCATGCATTAAGAAGGATAATTGCTACTTCTTGTATTAAATTCCATTTGCAGTCCTAGCTGATGCCTTAAATGCCTTGAAAGTTACATGCTTCTTCTTATACGCTCCGTTTGTTCCTCATAGTTTATTGCTTAAGTTTCCAGATACTTGCATTTCATAGTGACAATTATATGCATAATAATGTGCTAAGTTTTGCAATGTTTATATTGGGGAATCACATGTTTTGATTGTCATTTCTTTTAAAAGTAATTTTGCATTGTGCTGATGCTGAGACAAAAGATACTTTTTTCCCCAGGACGAACGTTGCTCCAAGTTAAAGATTTATCCAATCTTGCAGAAGGTTCTCTCTCTCTCTCTCTCTCTCTCTCTCACACACACACACACACACAGACGTACACACCTACACACACACACAGAGATAAGCCGAATACCCTACCACTCTGCAGCATACACACACTGAGACACATGCCATATGCTGTTTTGTTCAATATGCATATCATGTGCAGTTATCTAGGATGCATGAATATGTGGTGAAATTAATACATGGAGGCTTTCAGGTATATTTGGAGAGAATTTTGAGGAAACCAGAAATTGATGCATTTTCTGAAGAGCTGAAAGGACATCAGGTTGCTATATCTCTTCTAAAAGTGAACTTTGCCTTTTTGATGCCATACAGAATCACATGAGTGTTACCTCTACCGTTTTGTTTTTATTAATTTCAACAGAAAGCACTTCTGCCTGACAATGTTACTGTGCTTGATCGTGCTATGATTGAACATAATCTCTTGAGTGCAAGCAAACTGTACACGAATATAAGGTAGGAAAAATTACACCGTCTCTTACATCTACGTTTTTCTATAGCTTTTGTTTAATAAACCTTTTTTATTATTTTCCTCGTGCATTATGCTGGATGTGTGTGACATACTCATATTTACACTTCTGTAATAGCTTTGAGGAGTTGGGCACGTTGCTGGGTATCGCTCCTAACAAGGTACAGTTTTTATTTAAACCTGGAAGTTCTGTATCTTTTCATTGATCAATTTTACGAGTACCCTGTCTTGATCTTGGATTGGATGTGGGAATAAGGAAAGACACTTGGTTACTTATTCCAGTTATCCACCGTCCTATAGAGTTGAGTGCCAACAATTTGTCAATGCATCTTTATCCATGAACATCATGGTCTAAGTTCAAACATGGGCTGAAACGCTGGCCAAAATAACATGTCCGTGTTTGAGTTTGATGTTTTGTTGTTTGGTGTGTAACTTGCGTCGGTGAGGAAGTTTCGGAAAAGTTTAGGATAATAGATTCAAAGGATCAAATGCACGAAATACCCTAACCTTAGCAGTCAAAAGCACGTTAAACCTAATCCTTTTCTCAGTAGCATTTTGTAGCCCAGGCAAACCTTTACTAGCCGTACTTGAGACATTAAGCATGAATAGGTCAACCACAAAGAAGAATTGGGGTTCAAAAGGCTATTTATCATGCTTTCAGGAGCTAAGGTTGAGGTTCTATGTGCAATTATTTGTAGACGTGACCCCATTAGTTTCCGTAGAATAGTAGTAAAACATTTCTCATAGTTTTTGTCAGACTTATACAGCTGATCTTCTTTGGTCGCTGTGTTGTAGTTAAGTGTGATACTTTCAACCTTTTCGATGACATCGCCATTGGGAGTGAGCTAAAAGTGTGTTAAGAAAGCTTTTCATATTTCCTATTTGCAGGCTGAGAAAATAGCATCAAGAATGATTTACGAAGATAGAATGCGGGGATCCATTGATCAGGTACACTCAGGACAGAGGGATTATATATGTTTTACTGCACTAGATACTCTTTTATATGCACATTTTTTGTTGCATATTTGAAGATAAAGCTGTGCAAGAATTTTCTAATTTCAGGTTGAAGCCGTCATACATTTTGAGGATGACTCGGAAGAACTGCAACAATGGGATCAACAGGTGAAATGTTGCAAACATAGCTCCTTTTTGGGTACATTTTGGAATCGATGCGGGAATGACTTTGTCTATGTCAGTTGCGAGTGTCTCTCCCAAATGTTTCTTCTAAAAAGAGATCGACTGACATGGAAAAACAATTTCAGCTGCAGTTCTAATATCTTTAGACTAAGACTCTATATCGGTAGTTCTTACCAGTTCACTGTCAAATGGATTTTCTTGCAGATTGTTGGACTCTGTCAGGCTCTCAATGATGTTCTTGACAGCATGGCTAAGAAGGGCTTGGCGATCCCCGTCTGATAATGTTCTTTAGTCTATTAACTTTGCTTATAAACGCATAGCACGTTTTCAATTATATTAGCCTTTTTGTTAAAACAATTAAAATTAGGTCAGTACGTGGACCATACACATGAACACTGCTGGTTTACTTGCCCTGTTTTGTCGTGGGTCTATGTTCATTTTTTGTGCAGTCTTTACCTTGGTGCTACCTCTCATCTAACTCATTGTAGTATTTGTTACATTTGTCAACAAAATCTGTCATCCTCCCGGGGCGGGGGGTTGGGGTTTAAACTTCCTTTTACTCCCAAGTGATGCCAGTAGTGCATGGAAGGCACGAAGAGCAGCTGATCAGGCTTAGGGTCCTCTCGCAGAAGGTGAATTTAGGTTCTATAGAAAAGATGGGATCTTGGAGTAGCACCTTTTGTGAAGAAGAGTTGATGGTTGTTATGATCCTCTTCATCTTTCTTCCCCAACTTAATGAAGTACCTTTTGTGAAGAAGAGTCGATAGTTGTTATGATCCTCTTCATCTTTTGTCTCTCACTATCATCAACTTAACAACAACAAAAAGACTCAGTTTCTCCTTAAAGTAATCTTGTAAAGGGAATACGCATAAAGATAGAGAGTCGTCTTTGTGCGTTGGGTCAGAAATCTTGATGAATATAGAGTAGGAGTGGGGGTGTGACGGTGACAGTGGATTTCTGGCAGAAGTATAAAAGATGGTGATGGAATAAATGCCCAATAATTACTGGGCAAAAGTAATGAAATCTTCAGATGTAGTTTAAGACGCTAAAAGTTGAGTGCAAATACGCAAATCATACACAAGAACGACCAAAATACTATTGATGATTTGGCTATCATAGTTGTCAAGATGCACAGGCGAAGGAAGGGTTTTGGCCTTCCCAAAGTCAGGCATACCATTGTGGTTGCCTGTGTAAGAGAAATACGAAAGTAGTATTTTTCATATTTTAGGACAACTAGAAGAACTCTACCATGGCTGCCGGGGCAACTGCCTAGGCGCCTAGACGTGCGCCCAGCTGGATATAAAGTGCATTGACAGGTCTTGAATTCTTAGGGGCGAGATCATATTTTCATGATAGTTCAGGGGTAAATAGGCTATATGTGACATTTTAGCCTGCCCGGTAGGGGTGAGCACCAAACTGTTTAAACCGATCCGAACCGCTCAAATCGAACCAATCAAATCCGAACCGTCCAAAGATCTTAACTGTTTGGTCTCACATTTTTTAAACCGACATTGGTTCAGTTCACGGTTCACATTTTTTAAACCGATTCTAAACCGAACCGAACCGAACCAACCTATGATATGTTAATCTATTTGTAGTAACATTCATTGATAATTTCACATATATGGTACTAAGAAAATCCAAATAAATAAATCTTAAAAGTTAAAAGAAAAAAAATAATGAGAACACTTATAACACAAAAATTTCGTGATCAATATATATTATGTACTTACTCATTCTTTTTCATACATCAATGAGCACTTATATATCAATTGTAACAAGATTATATGCAATTTAGAAAAAATATAATTTTCATTTTTTTATAATTATTAGATCCAGTAGTAGTGTGCAAAAGAACGTCGTCTTTAATTGAACGCAAACCGTTGTAACCGACCAAATCGAACATTCCAAACCGATGGTATTTGATTTGGTTCGGAATGATCCGGTTTGCGGTTTGACCCCCAAATCGAACCGTGCTCACCCCTACCGCCCGGGGCCTTAAGGCGGCTAGTGCCTTTGACACTAATGCTACTATCGACCAATGATATGTAGTTTTCAGAAGGAAAATAACTGCATATCTGATTCGAGATTCTCTCTTTTGGCCTAGTGACTCTCTCTCTCTCTCTGACGTACACACCATTTTCCATGAATCGTCTATGTAGAGGGATGGGGTGAAGCAAGGGTCCTAGAGCATCCTTAGATGTTACTTGCCTTGTGGCTTAATGGTGTCTAGAGGTGAAGAGGAGGCTAAACTAGAGGGTTTTACGTCCATGTGTCACGGGCACAGTGGTTCTACCTAAACTAACAATTCTGCAACAAGTAGTAAACCTGGCAAGATGCAGGAGTATAAATCTGTAGCAGAAATTGTGCCATGTCAATCCAAGGTGACTCCCAAGAGAAGTGCATTTTTCACAAACCCTGGGTTCTCTTTATGCAGATTTTACATTATGCAGTGAATGTACCATAGTAAAACTGTTCAAGAGAGATTTGAACTAGAGAAATTCAACTGTTCAAGATCTGCTTGAATTAGAGAAACTTCTTTCTCATTTAACTATAGGTTACGAGTTACATCTATTGCAAGCTCAAATAAGACACCGGTGCAAATGTACCGTTTAGGAAAAACAATTAAAAGAACACTGACTTGTGTGGTAAGAGTCCGTGGGAGCCGTAGGTATACGCAACTGATCTTACAAAGTCAGCTGCCATCATCCGCAGCTTGACTGTTTACAAATAATGATTCTCTTCTTTTTGGAAAACCACTAGATTCTAGATTTGGTCCTCTATATTTTAATTCTGATGCTGTTCTAAAATTAGGATCAGCTGGTGTGGGTCTAGGGTTGGTATCAGCCGGAGTAGGCCTAAAGGGGGTGGCTGATCCACCAGGATACCGAGATGGCGACGCATACCTTCTTGTCGGACCCCTTAGACCACCGCCTCTTTGATCCATGATATCAGCATTCCTGGAAGAAGAATCCGTAAAAGATCTGTCACCAGAACTAGATGCTAATGGCGCTCCATTATTAGCTGAATTCGAACTAAAAGGATCATCTGGGCCCCATGAGGTAAGAGCTTCCTTCTTGTTGGCGAAAAAGTGCCATGCTCCAAAGAGGAAAAGAATGAAAAACAAAACAGGACTGCTCCATAGCATGGTATTGAATTCTCCTTTGGAAATCGGAAGGTTAGAGCGATACATGCCCACATACCCACTTCCAAGACTCAGAATAACCATCTTTTCACGGTCACTGGCTATTAGTGGTATTACTCCTCTCTTTTGGGCATCTAAATCAATTGCTTGATAATTTAGAAAGGACGCTACAATCTCATCAAGTCCAGCGGAGAATAGAAGTCGCGGCCCACCAACTCTAACATAATGCTGAGAGGAGACATTATATACGAAAACCTTCTCCGGATTAACAACAAGCAAATACCCTTTTATTGCCTGAAAGGCTAGAGGTTCATCCATGTCAAACTTCTTCTTGGATCTGATCCTGCATTTAAAGTTCATTATATCACCTAACAAAAACACATGTATCAGATCACCCTCTGATGTAAAACCATACGCTTTTGATCGTTCTGTGGCATCAAATACATAATTCCGAACAACAGAATGGTTCAACCCTTCACAGTCAGACTCCCTAATTCTCATGGTCCTCAAATCTAAAGACCCCGCACCAGTTTCAGTGAGAAACAAGAGCCTTTGCTTCAAGAAGGCAAGCGGCCTGCTCGTTGGAACAGCCAAGCCATAGACCGTACCATTCTCCCTGAAAACCCTAATCTTTCCACTAGCATCTGTGGACAAAATGTACCTCGTCCTTCCAACATGATGCACTTCCAAGATAGTTATCGGTGACCCGCCTTCCCCATTTTCCGGTATAGCAAATTTTCCAACAGTTGCCATACGAAGCGAACTCGAGTCCTCTCCATTACTCACCTCCCAAACCCTATGCACCAAAATGACACCACTCCCTTGCCCCGTAACCACTATACTCTCGTTCTTAAAAACCGACATGTAAGATAACATTGCCGTTACAGGCGAATTAGACATTGTAAAAAACTCAAGCAGAACATCCCCAGATCGCGAAAAAACATAAACTCTCCCTTGATCATCCCCAAGCGCAAAATACTTACTCAACCCTTCGTAGTCCCTATATGGGAACACATTAAAGCAAGTGGCATTTGAATCCAATTTCACAGCTGACACAAATTGAAACCTCTCCGACCAAAACAAACTGTGCTTCGTAATCGACACCGCCCCAACTCTCCCCCCATCCCCTGCATCATTCTCCAAACCCTCACCCTCAATTTTCTCAACAAACCCATCTTTAATTTTTTTTCTTTTCTCAATTTTTTTCAAGGGTTCTTCAACACAAAGCTTCTTATCATCAAAAAGTCCAACCTTTGGGATTTCGGAAACCCGCGAGTCTAACCTAGATACCAGCTCAGTTAGGTTTTTAACAAGCTCCTCAAGCTTTTCTAGTTGGATTTGTTGTAGACTTGATACAGGTAAAGCATGATCATGTTCATCAGAATTAGCTGAATCTGAGTCTGCAAGGACCCTACAAATGTGGGTATTACAGATTAATAGAAAATAGAGTGCGCAAAGCTTGCCTTTGTAAGAGATGGCCATGTGAGAAACCTGTACTGGGTTTGGAGGGTTCACAGAATCAAAGTTGTTCCACCATGGTAGCTGCTTCTCGGCTGATGACGATGATAGTACCACAGATCTTTCGGGATTCTTTAGGGATCTTGTTCAAAGAAGGAAAGGGTTTGACGAGGTGTTGAATTCAGGTGGCGTAGTGAATTGGATGGATTTTGACTGAGGCGTGTGAGTTACGTGTGGTGGATTAGGATTTTTAGGGCAAGAAACACGAGTTTTCAGGAGAAATTGTAATAAAGAGAGATAATTCACTACGGTCCACCACAGATTTCATTTTGCAACCGTTACCGAAATATACAGATAGAACCACCAAGCGCGTAAGTCAGCTGGCACGGGGCTGTCCTAACTTAACCAGAGATTTTGGGTTCGAGCCCTGAAAACGCAGCTGCGTTAAAACTTGGTAGAGAGAGCTTTGCCGCCCATGTGGTCCTACCCGGCTCGAAATGTGTGACAAACTTTATCACCCGTTCCCAACAAAAAATATATATATATATATATAGAGAGATATTTTTAGCGGCCACTGCAACTTACCTTCTTTGTAATCTACTTTATTAATAGAAAGTTTTTCAAGTGGTATCAAAAAGATAGTTCTCGAATATTATTAGAAGTTGTTCATAATCCCACACGAAAGTGAGATAAACTTCACGATAATTGTTTTCGTTCTCCCTCGATATGCTGTAAAGAAATTTGAAATTCCAATAATTATTATATACAGGTAGCGAAACAAAAGATGTTTGGTACATGAAATATTAGGGGTCTCGATTTCTAGTAATGCATACAAAGAAAAGATCCTAATTAAGAGGTTTCTAATACGGTCAACGCTCTAATAATTATTGTGCAATAAGTTGGCACTTTCTAATTTTCTAAAGAACGAACTCTGATTTATACGGTATACTTGATATATTCTAGTACTTTAAAAATCTCATTAAATGTTATAAATTGTTGCAAAAAATATATACATATATTTTTTTATATTATGTACATTAGGAAAACTTTATTTGGTATAATTTCTTGAATATATTATGTACAATAGATGTATATTCAAGAAAGTATACCAAATAAGTTTTCCTTCTCATTGTGTAAGTTAACTAACTAATAAGGAATGGAAAAGAACATACCACAAGTAAAACACAGACTAGAAAAAGAAGTGCAAATCGTAAAAAGCCTTATTTTCACTTTAAGGTCTTCAAAGTTTGCGTTGAGAAAGATACAAAGAAAATTAAAATATAAGCAATTATAAGAAGCTCAAGTCACACAAGTGGATAAGGACGACAAGAGCCTTTTTAAATCTCAAGTTAGATTAATTTGCACTTCTTGATACGAAAGTTTGAAAATTGGTATTTGTGACGGGAACTAATGGATGCCAGAAAATGTACAACCCCATGCCAAAAAATAAAATGTTTATTTTCACTCTCGTGTATTTGTTCACACCGCTTTTATGAACAAAGCTAAAAAGGCTTCAAGCTGCATTGAAGAAAATGACTTTCATGCAGAGCGATCACTTTAAATGGTGAGAGAGCGCATAAGAGGAGAAGAAGCTGCTGAAAAACAACATTAAACTCGTGCTTCTAGCAGCAAAAAGCCCTCTAACTGCAGCCAAGGAAAGGACTTTCATGCACTGTGATAAGTTGAATGAGGAGAGTGGATAAGAAATGAAAAGAAGCTGCTTAAAAACAACAGCATTCTACACTAGGGCTATTTTAATTTGGGCATCAAGAAAAAAAATCGACAATAAATTGGCAATTCTACGCTACGTATAATCCAAACTAATCAACCTCAATGTTCGACCACAATAATAGTCCGTACAAGCATATTATGTCGTTCCTTCTATCTTTGTCGGCTTTTTTGGAATCTTAAAAGCAGCGAATACGCTTTGAGTTAGGTCGACCCTGGTATCCGGGTTGCAGGTATTAGACTGCACAGAAGATCGCTTCAATACCTCGAACAGTGAAGTACCAGGAGCTGTTTCGGGAACAACCTTAGCAACTTGTGTGCTGGATTTTGCTTGCGAGCTACTGAACTTAGTTGTAACATTCCGTGTTGGTCGACTTCCTTTTGGAATCTGCACGTTGAAAATAAACCCAGCATGAGCGCTACATATCAGTGCATGAATTGGGCAGAGCCGCCTTTGCAAGTTCCGGGGAGGATTGATGTACGCAGCCTAAGGTGTTAGTGCATGAAACAAAGCCCCCACATTGGTGCATTAAACAAATTTAACAGGAACAACCTATACCACCCAAGTAGAGAATGGAATCAAAGCCATAATAAGAACAACATCCACAGCTGAAAAACAAACACTTCTTTTCTTCTGGTAATAGGGGACAGGCATAAGTTGTAACCAAATCTCAAACCAACAGAAAAATGTAAGCCAGCTACGGATGAGCAGATGTCTGTAGTACGCCAATTATGAACTATAGCCTACAAGTTATAGAAACAGGAATTATTGCAATAGAATTCTTCAGGTTTCCTAGAAAGCTTACAACATCTGAAGAGTCCTCTGCTATAGAGATTGAACTCCGACTATTACTGTCATCTCGTCCAAAAATATAAGATCGAACTCGACTTGATCCTTGTTTATTGGATGGTGGAAGAGAATTGTTTGACACGCGGCCAAGGAAAGATGACTGCAAGAATTAATAAATGAGCAAGCTTTAGTGTATGACAACCTAGAATTATAGCACAATTTCCCTAGACAAATTGGATAATGCCTAAAAATACCAACAGCATTTTGACACCAGGAAAAAAATGGAAAAAGAGAACAAAGAACTTTGTGCAAGGACAAACTGTCTTGGCGTGTAAAATTCCATGTTTGCAACTTGGTAAATGTTGCTATATCTATTTTTAAACTCATAAGATCCCACCATGAAAACATGTTGATAGTTTCCAAATAAGTAATAACCAGGTTCTTTAATGATAAGCAATTAAAAATGAACATATTAAGAACAGACCGTGAGAACATAGAATTTGATATAGTCGACATGTAATTCATGGGAATGTCCACTGTAGAGAGAAGAAGAGAGCAACTCTGAATATGCGGACGCACCATACACTTAGGTGACAATAAAGGTGCAAGTGATGACCTAATAGCCTATAATGTCTTAGGCAACAATTTGTAATCCAGAATTATCAACACCAGAAGAGACTATACAATCAACACCAACACTACCACTCAAGTCGCTGCAAAGATGTCTCTCATGCCCATCCTCTAGCATACAGGTTGACTAACATGTATGCTATCAGGCACATCAAGGATGCCAATTATGGTCTTTTATGTCTCCCTCGTATTTCTTTTTCATTATCTTTTTCACAGAGCATGCCACCTGATATGTTTGAGAGACTAGTTCCAATAAAAAGCTGTAAACCTGCCGATTTAGTTTGCAGTAATTATACTAAATCTCATAATTCGATGATGGCTAATGACCTAAAAGTTGCATACCGGATGGAGAGCCATTCTGCAAAATGAGAAGAAAATACAACTTGAACTAAGGGCTAGAGAGTAAGAAAAAGAACTTGCACATTAACTCCACCACTGCGTGAGTGGTGGAATTAATGCGCAAGTTCTTTTTTCTCAACGGTGCTTGAGCCAATATTTTAGTAGTTTCAACTTTCGTTGACATTTTAACATTTTATCATATACGAATTGAACTGTAGGTGATGGATACACATATAATTTTACACTACTTCATATAATACGCAGTAGCTTACCCTGGAAGAGCTGTTGCTATTTCCTCCTGATAGCAGTGAATCAAAGAATGCTGCAAAATAGTAATATAGTTATTACTGGAGGAAGACATCAAAACTTAGAACCCTACAAGTTGTATAAAGTTTACGGAACCTGTACGATAGTACAACTTACAGGATACTTTTGCTTTCTTCTTTGTGTCAGGCGCAATATTCAGTTTCTTTATAAGACCGAAAACTTCTCTGGAACTCTCATCCTCAGCTGGTGGTAATAAAGTGGCCTCCTCTCCCTGTCCAAGTAATGAAGTACAATTGGTGTCTTGAAAAACAAACTGATGTAGTACACAACTAACAAAATCTTGAGGTGGCAAAAACTTTGCAATATAGCCCAACAAATTCTGGCTGAAGCTTATGAGAAAACAACAAACTACGTGTCAACAGGCCAAATCAAAAAATTTGCTAAGAAGCACTCACAGCTTTGTCCAGAAGACGCTGTTTAACTAGCCTCTTCTCTGTTTCCTCGTCATCAGATGATAAGAAAGCATCATCTTTGTCGTGAAACATCTGAGTGATCATTTCTTTTGCTTTTCTTGAATTAATTCGAGCAAGTTTTGCTGGTACTAAATCTTCTTCAGCTTCAGCACTAAGCTCTTCTTCATCCTCATCATCTTCTTCTTCCTCATCAAGCAAAGTTCTGTCTTGAAGCTTTGAACCGTAATTTAATCTCTGTAGCAGATTGTCTGTTCCTGCCGCATCTTGTTGCTCTAACCACTTCTGATGAAGTTCGTTCCGCCGTTCATTATCACTTGGTTTTTCTTTATACCCAGTCACGATCATATCTCTAAGTTCCTCAATGTCTTCATCGTCCTCGTCTTCGTCATTTTCTTGAAAGCGATGTAGATCATGGTCACTGTCATCTTCCTCCACTGCTTCATCGTCGACAAAAGCTTTAACAGGATCGCCTATCGGAGAAGAGCATCCATCATCAAGTTTACTTGGACGGGGATTTATATTCTCCTTGTCATTCTCCTCTTCATCAGAAGAACTGCATTAGATAATGGTAACAATTTATGTTTGAAAGTCTACGGAAGGTATTATTAAACACTTAGCAAGGCAATGACACTTAAAGGTGTATGATTATAGAGACTGCATGAAACTGCAGGTAAATTGATACATAAGGCTGCACCATAAGGAACGTATCAGCCCCAAAAATAGGACAGCTGCAAGCAGAAAAATCTTAAAGTACACACTTACAAATCATCAGGGGGAGCAGAATCAAACTTCAAATTCATTGCGAGCAAAGATGGTGCCAAAGTTTCTTCCATAAGACCATTCTGCTGCTCACTAGGCAGCTTATCTTTAGTATCACTTGTTTCAGAATCATCAAAAAGATCCTATAATTTTCAAAATGGATGGACAATTAGGCCTTGACACGTGTAATTGCATGAAGAGCAGCTTCCTTTCAAAGAGTAGAGATATAAATACAACCTGAGTATCATCGACTGGAGCTCGAAATGCAGATGTAGACTCTTCATCCAATACCTATGGGGAGATGGCAACAGGCGTTAGTTCCCACGAAAACAATCCTATTTAGATGCAAGTAGCAACAGTATTCTTTAAAGGGTACTAGGCAACTTTTTCAGTGAAAAGATCTAATTGGCAAATTACATGGCTTCGTCCAGACTAGTAACTACCAGGGTGTTGCTTCTTTTGAATAACTTTGTGGCTACACAAGAATTTTGAGTGATGCTTTTATGTAACTAGAAGTCCTTGTGGAGTGCAATAGTTCAAAAGGGGAGCGTGAATATCAGTCGCAATCGTTTCAACATATCTAATCCATGAATATCAGAGACTCCACATACTTTATTAACTAATTTGATGGCAAATTGAAAATAAAGTCACGGAACAAAGTACAAACAGATTATGACAAAAATGCATAGATAATGTCAGCTAATTTCACTTACCATTTGGGGCGCAACCTTTCCGTGACTTGACTGTGTTCCATATTCATTAACCAAGATCATGCGAGAAACATTTAGACTACTTCCTACATCCTCCTGGCAAGCAACTGTCTCCTCTTCCACCACATTTTCTAATTTATCAGCTCCTCTTTCTTCAATAGACACGTCATCTGAATAGTCATCCATCACAACCTCTCTTAAAGAACCACTTTTTGCAGCAACAGAAACACTATTTTTGGAAATGAAGCTTCTGCGCCAAAAAAAAATTAGAAAAAAGAATTTATAAAACGTGTCTACCACAAGTCAACATACACAAACGAGAAAACCAGGTAATAGATAACTCACTTCTTTGACAACTCGAGCTTCCTTTGTCGAATCTTCTCCAAAACAGAAGATATTGGTTTTTGCATGACTGGCATAGGTTTAAATGCAGCCTCTCTAGTTTCTAATCAGGATACAAAATACAGTTCAGCCAATGAAATGTTTACGCAAAATCTAGGCGGTACATTCAACCAAAGATATATACAATTGAAGTGCGAACCTCGCAAGAGCCTTTGAGATTCAGCATGAAGTTGTTCAAGATGAGCTTTCCTTTCCTACGAGTCAATGCAACAAAAGAAATAAGCAAAACACAAAGCACAAAAAAATCAATTAATAAGCAACATCGCAGAAATGTACCTTCAATTCCTTTCGTTTGTTAGAGGGCTTAACTTCAATGCCACTCTTCGCTCTCTTGTTCTTCTTCTTCGTCGCTTTCTTGTCGTCTAGCTCTCCATCATTAGCCCGCTTCTTCTTCTCCAATTTCTCGGCATTCAAATCCGCCATCTCTTCTTCCATTTCCCCCTTCCGTTCGGCCGACTCGTCAGTCATGTCATCAATCAACTTCTCCGTATTCAAATCCACGATCTCTTCCATTTCGCCGTCCCGATCTACTCTAGTTCTGCCATCAAAATCATCAGCCACGTCATCAAACTCCAGAGCTCTCTTCGTCTCTTTGCGCTCTTCGTCGAATCCAGAAGAATCCAATTCCTTATCGCTGTCAAATCCATCGGAAAGCGACTGAGACTGCGATTGCTTGGTCGAATCGTCCTCGGAACCTAGGGTTTTGGAAGATTCTAGGGCTTCCAATGCGGCGAAATCAACAGGGGGAAGCGAGAGGAGTTCGCTTATCGATTTCACCGGAGGCTCTTTCGCAACGTTGCTGGCCTTCTTTAGGCGTTTGAGCTTCCGATTTTGGACCGGTGGCGAAGGTTCATCCTGTGGCGAGAATGAACTGTAGTCGTCGTCGCTTTCCATTGAATTTCACGATTAATGGGCGGAAATAGGTATGGTTCGATTGAACTGAGGAGGCTAAGGGGAGCGGAACTGATGAGTCGACGGAGATGAGGAAATAAGGAAATAGATGATTAGGGAAAATGGGGGGTTTTGGCGGCAAAATGTTTCAAATTTTGGGGGGAGGCGGAAGGCGACAGTTGATTTTCAATGTAGAAAGATTTTAGTTGCCCAACAGCCAAGAGTTTCTGCCTTTTTTTATTTTCGATTTTTAACTCGTTGACACAAGTGTAATTAAAATAAATACATTCAAGATTAATTAAATAATAATACAAGGGGATATCGCAAGTCGAGCGATTAGTTATTAATAATTAAAAAACTCAACAAAGGTCTTATTTACTTTTTTTAATTTGAAATAAATATATTATGAAGGAGTATAGTTAAAAATCTAAAAAAACCTTGTAATGTCCCATAATTAATACATTAGATTAGATTATGCCAAAACACAAACATCTACTTTTTAAAGTTCAAAACACAGAATCACTATTGTTGTCAAACACAGGCTCAACATTGGTTCGTCTCTTTTCAGAAACGAAAAGCACTTATAAGTTTATCAAAGTGCTGCCAAATTGTGCCACAGTCTGTTTTTAACCTTTCTTTTTCATTAAATGAAGAAAATTGCGAAAATATAATTGAATGCGACTATAGACTGCGTTCCACTTCCAGCTGAATACATTAATTAAAGTTTCACGAGAGGTAAATTAACCTGCTACTATAAATTTAGCCTAGAACCACTATTACCGTCTATTGTGAAAGTTCAACTATTCGAACACCATCATAAGGGAATTTCGTTATAAATAAGGTCAACCTCTGGAACGGGAATTTGGAGTGAGAATTTCACTTTTTTAAAAGATTTGAAATTTCATTGTATGAAACTCATTGCTTGGATTGTGCTAATATGGATTTGCAAAAGTACCATGAGGGATTTGAAAAGAAAAGTTGGCGTGAAACCATGTTTAAAGAAGTACGGACTTCTTTTGTCTATCATAACTACATTCTTCTATTTAATCTCCAAATCGTAACTTCCTTCTCCCATCTAATTTCCTTGTATATTCAAGAAAGCTTGGTTGTTCAGCACTCCCTATATGTGATTACATCGTGGAGAAACAATAATCTGTTATTTTTTTCTTTTTATCGTACTTTATCTTGTATTGTTTGCTTATCAACGATACGGTTGGTAGGGTTTTTATCCACAGTCAAAAACAAAATGTTGTTGGTTATTCACAAGTATCATTAAGGACAGGTCCACGAATCCAGAAAACTAAGAATGATACTTCCAAATTCTAACGAAAGGGTGGAGGGAGATATAGAGCCACAAGTTCATGCATCCAAGTCTTAGAAAAAGTTGCAAATTGCCAGAACACGCCCACATTATGAGCAGGGCGAGTTACAGTAATCATCTTGGTTACAAGTAAACTGAAAGGCGATACATGGAAATCGAGGCTGTAAGCTATAAGATACCCAACCACTGGGAATCTGTTTGTCCAAATTTAAATGGTAACAGAATAAATGAGCAGCAAAGGAATCACATTTCAATCTCCCACGTAGTCTCAGCACTTAATTTTGGCAACTTTAGTTCATCTGCCAAATTGAGTGATGCTAAAATCTGGCAAAAAGCAGTTGATCAAAGTCAGAATCGCTTCAAGTAAGGAAGTGTAACCAACATATATCAGATGTCTGTGGCTCTCCATGCCAGACTATATAGCACATATCTAACCAAGATGTTTATGGCTGTTTTTTACAATACCGAGGCCACATACAGTGAAAACATAGAGCCAGTTAGTCATATGAAAACCATGTAATACCCTAGGTGATTTGGGGCGGGGGTGGTGGGGGGAGGGGGGTGTAAGTTGAATCACGAGAGTCTTGCTGCTTCGGGGTCTAGAGGGGGTTAGATGTACACAGCCTTACCCTGCTATTACAAGGAGGCTGATTCCCGAAACCTAGGCGCAAAGGGTGCCTAGCTGAATAGGCATTCATGATAACATACAAAAAGATACATTGTTGAAAGCTTTATGCCTAGCATTTGAAAATTCCATATCGTATTCAAAGCTCATGCGAATTAAAACAAATGGTAGCATTTCACAGCAAATTTTAGCCACATTTATAAAACAAAGGTTATAAAGATAAGTGCACATAATCAGAAAATCACCAAGTCAGTTAATTTTACATTCAGCGGACCAATCTGAAAAGATATTAGTTGCAAGTCTTCACTAGCCATTCACTGCAACTAATCAAGTGATATACGTCCCCCCAACCAAACCCAAGGAAGAAGGGGGGGGGGGGGGGGTGAAGCTGCGTTCTCTGAGTTTCTTCAACACTAGGATCACATGTTTCCTTCACTATTGGTTCCACCAACCATTCGATTATTTAAACCCAAGTCTAAGGACCAACACCTTGCCCCACCCGCACGCCTTATTGATGCATTTCACTTTCGCATCCATGCCTAGCAGCAAAAAATGCCTTTAGCTTTACTAATACCAAAGGACGGGGGTTGGATGCTAGTCCATGACGAGGTGGTATCATAAGGTGTCATGCATTCTGGCTTGTCCACTTTCTTCTGCCTCTACTCTGTCTCTAACTTGCTATCATCCATTGCACTACCACTCTCTAATTTCTCTAAATTTTCTAATGCTGTCTAGTAATCTCCATCAACCCCAACCTAAGAAAAATCTTCCCCCACCGACCCAGTCAAGCCTTACCACCATTCTCAAACACCACCACCGCACCACAATGCTGTTGTCCCTTCTGATCACTGTGCAACTATCCCTCACTAGTTTTCTAATTCCTCCCTCACAGCCACCATAACCTAATCGTGATTGTAGATCAACACCACCAACCTTAGCACCTCTTCTCAGTTTACACTATTCCTTTCATTTACCTTTGGTTTCTAACTGACAACAGAATTATGCATGTCTGTGTATTGTGCATGACAGTGTCTTGTGGACCGAATCAATGAGAGTTGCATTTCCATCTAGTATAGGACTGAAAGTATCTTCTCGACTTTGTAACTTTGTCTCATACGTGCAGTTACATGCAAAAATGTGCAGTTGTGTATAGATGTATGTAAGATGCAAACTGTCACCAAACCCAGAACAGCCTTCATTGACTCTCAGGATTATACTATCTTGAGTTACATTTGTATGGTACAAATTGGATTGAAGGCCGTAATTTAGGCTTATCTGATCAAAGTTATGCTATTAACTGGGACATGTCATCCCCAAACAATTGTCACTGGCCTTTGCATGGTCAATATGTCCCAACAACAAGAGATACTGAACCATTTCAAAATGAATGTGGCCGCCTATTTCATTTGCTTTTTTCATTGGCCAGCAGCATAATGCCTATAAGCTTTATAAAACTCTTCTGAAAAAAAGGCAACTAAAAAACTGTTATACTATTCATAATGGCCTACTTACAAAGGTACTAATTATGGCCCATAACACTTCACTTAGATTAACCACCACTTTGATCAGGAAGATTGGCATACAAATTGCAAAGGCTGACGTAAAATGAGCTGCCAAACAGGATATTATATATTTAATCTTTTGGGAGCTTGTCCCATGCCAAAACTTTCCTGCTTATAATTAGTTTTAGCAATTAGGGTTGATGCTTTAAAGTTTTTATATATTAGTCTCTAACTGCCACTCCCTCTACCTCTGTGAATAATATAAGGTTATGCTACAGTAACAGTGCTCATTCAGGAATGCACAAACAATGCATAAACTCACAAAAGCAAGCAACTTGGAACCAATCAATAATCTTCCCAATTCCAAAGCAATCAATCAGTCGATGACACAAAAGCACCAGTAGCATACCTTGAAACAGCCATTGAACTTAGAATTCCTCGACCACTCGAGCCCCAACGCCTTGCTTGACGTCTGATACGACGCCTTCAAAACATCATCCCCATAAACTTTCCGCGCAACCGCGAAATCCCACGAATTCTTCGCCCAGTCGTAGCTCGGCTCAAACGTGTTCAACCCTCTGTGCAAATAAGAGTACTTCAGCTTACAGTTTCCGGAACCAAGCATGTGATTAGCTGATACTTTATTAGCCGAATCAAACACTAATGTCCCATCCAGAATCGTCCTGTTATCGCCCCTGTGGTGAATGTACGTCAAGTTCAATGGCTTCTCCAAAACCCTAACCGTGTTCATAAACTGAAACCTAACATCCTGTCCAGAAAATGCCATAGAAAATTAAATTCTACTGCTGATAATGACTGCATTTGAAATATGTGTGGACCTTAAGTGTGTGTTTGTGTGCGCGCGCACCATAATTATGGTCCGGTTATTGTCACTGTGGTGAATGTGAGGCACGTTTATTGGTTCCTCTAAACCCGTAATTGTGTGCATCAACCGAAAACCAAATATCCTGCGCACAAATTGCCACAATAAATTACAACGTCTATTTGATAACTTTCCTCCCTTTTGACTTTTTTCAAATCCTTAGAATAATATTTGAAGATGCATTAGTTTTGTCCTGATTTGACTCGTCAAACATGCTATTTGGTACTACTGCTTCCAATCCATTGGATTTTCCCCTTTAACCTGTTTGCGAAATTCCCATGATAGAATTAGTACATATAAACGTCGACTTAATTCACTGGTTTCTCTAAAACCCTAACTGTAGGCATCAACTGGAAACCAAATATCCTGAGCACAACTTACCACAGTAAATTACTCCGACTATTTAAATTTTTTTTGTCCCTTTCGGCTTTTTGCAATTCCTTAGAATAATATGCGAAGATGTATTATTTTTGTCCTGGTTTGGCTCGTCAAACATGCTATTCTATACGTAATTTACAACTTCTTACAATCCATTAGACATTCCCGTCAACCTTTTGCAAATTCCCGTGATAGATTCAGTACATGAAAATATCGACTTCGCTCATTGTGTTTATCATAATTGTATAACTTAAATACTTACTAACGCTGTAATTGTTATTTGTGTCCAATTCGACATTGACATGTAATAATTTTTATCGTAGGAATTCACGAAAAAGGGGGAAAATCGTATAGAACGGAGCGAGTATTTCAGTTCACTCAAAAGTTTAGACGTTCGAGTTGTAACTAGAAACTCGCACAGAGTGGAGGAGCCAAAATCAAGGAACGGAGGCGGTAAATTCCGGTACAGATCATGCGCACTATGTGTGTGTGGGCGTGGGTGACCTAAATTGCAGGTACCTTTTTGGGGACGTTGAAGTCGACAATAAAGAAGCCGGGCTTCTCGACGGCTAGAGCCAAGCCGCTCAAGCTGGGGCCGTTGACGACGGTGGCGTCGGTCATAGAGGCTCGGAGCTTGACATTGCCGACGTTGACGACCAGAGACGAGGCGGCGGAGGTTTTGTCGTTGTCGTATCTGCCCTTCAAAGATGCCTTCATTTCCGGAGGAATATCGGCGATTCGGCAAGAGAGCAAATGTTGGTGGTGTGAATACTGAGAATTGGACAACGCGTTCCACGCCCATCGTAGTAGATTTTCTAGTTATCATCGCCGTCGCGTTAATTCTTGGATGTTACTGCTTTTTAAAATATATAAATACATATAATGCATAAACAATTCAGTTTTAGCGATAAATGATTTCTCGACGTGGTTATCATAAATTGGATTAACTTTCTCGCTATTTATTTCAAATTAAATAGAAACTAAATGGAGAGGTTTCTATTGGCAATTTAACGAGTTAATGAATTGAGGCTCTGAATCCAAACTCAAATTTCTAAAGGGGCGTACGTTTATCTTTTTCTGTACTCTAATTTTGTAATTATGGCAAAAAATATGCTCTTTTTCTTGTACTTTTATCATTTCGGATAATCATTTTGGATACAAAATCCAAATAGTACTGAAAAAAGGGAAAACCTTAGGGGTGTGTTTGGATATAGGATTTGAACTGGGGATTTGACTTTGTAGTGTATTTATAAATCACTTGGACAAATATCTTGTTTGGATAGTTCAAAAGAGAATTTTTGAAATTTCAGAATGATTTGAACTGTACCAAATTCACAGTTTTTTTTTTTTTTTTCCAATCGATATGAATGTATTAATGATAACGAAAATTAACAAAAACCCACATCTCTCCGGAGAGAGTTAACCAACCACACAGGTGGCATAGAACACCATGTAGTCCTATATTGTTCCTTACGAGCATGCTTGGCCATCACATGAGCTACCTCGTTAACCCTACGACCACTAAAAGAAAATTTGCAATGACTAAAATATTTGACTAATGAGCGGCAATCAAAAATAATCACATCAATCTCTGGCCTGGTTCCGGGACTTCCTTTGAGCAAATTGATGATAGTAGAATTATCTCCTTCCAAAATCACTGAGCTAAAACCCAGCTCCATCGCCAACTTTAGACCTTTCTTTGCTGCTATAGCTTCCGCTGTTAAGGCACTTGCACAATGGTTCAAGATACAACTCCTTCCTGCAATAAACTTTCCTATTTCATCGCGAATGACCACACCAATTCCTCCCTCACACGAACTTGCTGACCATGACCCGTCGATGTTGATCTTCATATAGCCCGGTTCTGGACACTTCCAGTTCTTATGCTTTGGTGTCAAGAGCAATGTGGGTTGATTTATGTTAGTCTCCTTGCTATATTCTAGGAACATAGACCAGACCATGTTCACAGCTTCTATGGGGTTACGACTGTTGCCGCTGAAGACCCTCGCATTTCGGCTTTTCCAAATATACCAGACCATCCATGTTGCCCATACAACCATTTCATTCCCCTGATCCTTCCTTTTTATCTGTTGAAGAATATCATGCCACCATTCTTTAAAGAACATACCTGAAGATTTGCGAATTATACTATCTACCGGTGAAGCAAACCAACAAGCTCGTGCAAAATGGCATTCTCTAAATAAATGGAGAACTGATTCCTTTTCAGAGGTACAAAGAGGACACCAGCTCTCAACTTCTACCTTTCTCTTTTGTAGATTGTCACGCGTTGCTAACAGGTTATGGGAACAACGCCATAAAAACAACTTAAGTTTGTGAGGTGCGTTGATACTCCACATGTCATGCCACATGTCTCTTTCTTCTAATAAATGGGAGGTAGCACCAATCACTGCCCCTTTCTTAGCAAGTCGTCCTTCTCTCAGCATTTCGCACGCTGATTCATAGCCTGATCGCACTGAGTAGGACCCATTGTTCGTGAAATGCCAGACCATTCTATCCTTAATCTCTTTCTCAGATAATGGTATTTTTAGAATTTCAGCAGCATCATATGCATGAAACGTTGTACATACTTTCTCTATATCCCAACCATCATTAGTAGCATTTCTCAAATCCACCACTTTTTTGATACCATCATCAGCAATTGGGAATATTACCTTGAAGGTGTTTGGTCTTGGAATCCATGGATCAGTGCGGATATTAATATCCTTTCCATTCCCTACCCTCCACCTACACCCTGAATGTAATAGAACTCGGCCTTCTAACAAGCTCCGCCAACCCCATGAAGGATTATGACCCAACTTTGCTTGTAGAAAAGTAGTATTGGGATAATATCGAGCTTTAAGGACTTGCTTCAGAAGAGAAGAACCCCCGACTAATAGACGCCATCCTTGTTTAGCCAACAACGCTAAGTTAAACAACTCAAAGTTCTTGAAACCCAGCCCTCCATAATTTTTTTTTTCAGTGAGTTTTGCCCACGACATCCAATGAATTTTATTGTCTTTTTCTCCATTCCCCCACCAGAAATTTGCCATGAGTCGATTAATTTCATGACAAATGGACAGTGGCAGTCTAAAGCAAGACATGACATATGTTGGAATAGCTGAAACAACTGTCTTGAGAAGAACCTCCTTATCTGCTAGAGATAATTCACAGTTCAAATCACTAATTTGAACTAGTTATTTGTCAAATCAACTCCAATTAGTAATTTACAAATTCACAATAACTAGTTCTCTATTTTTTAGGAATCTTGTCTCCCACTTTTTTTAACAAAATTTTGCTTCCTTTCTTTCAAACAAGATATTTCAAAATGATAGAATTTGTAAATCAAGGTATTTCGAAATTGAGGGCATTTAGAAATAACACAAATGAATTCATGTCAGATAAAGTCACCTTTACTACTGTTCACCCTTTCCCTCTGGCACCGCCTTCTCTCTCTTCAGTTTCTTCTCTACTTTTCACTTCCACTGCATGGATCTTCAACTCCCTCTCACCCCATCCCTTCAAGCTGCCCATACCGGAAGCTGTTCGCCTTCTCTTTCGCCGAAGCTTTGCTTCTCACCCTGTAGTCGTAATACTTGGCTCATCCAATTCGAACAGAAATAGCCCTACCGGACCTCACAGGCCGCGATCGAGTCAATGCCGACAGTGGAGATTTTTTAGAGCCACACAATGATTAAATCCCATTGCGCCGTCTCCAAGGAGCCCTTTGGAAGATGTTCGCCTTCTTTTTCACCGAAGCTTTGCTTCTCACCCTATAGTCGTAATACTTGGCTCATTCAATTCGAACAGAAATAGCCCTACCGGACGTCACAGGCCGCGATCAGGTTGATGCCGATGGTGGAGATTTTTAGAGCCACACAGTGATTGAATCCCACTGCGCCGTCTGCAAGGAGCCCTTTGAATTGAAATTCGTATTGAAATTCATGACGTGGCTTGTCGTGGCTTTCTCTGCGAGAATTCATCTGTGTAGAACCCCACCAGAGAATTGTATCTTGCCATGGCTTTCTCTCCGAAATTCGTGCCCAGTTTGTCGACATGGAGGTTGCCCCGGCGAGAAAAGCAGAGGTATTGCAATTGGATCCGAAAAAGGAGGAGAGGCGGTCCTTGTTTCCGGTGAGGGTAATACCGGAAAAAATGGGGGTAATAGTAATGAAAACGGAAATGGAAATGGTAAACATACAAAAACAATGACACAAAAAAAGTGGTGAAAAAAATAAAAGTACACATTCATAATTTGTGATTGGATACGAAAATATTGAAAACGAAAAGTGTAAACATAAGAGCCATAAATATCTAGTATTGATCGAGTAATTGACAACGAGACTCTTGCAATTGATTGACAGCCAGCAAGCTCCAACAACCGACATACAAACAATACTTTAGATGATAGTTGTGAATCCACATAAGGCTCGAGCAAGCAAATGAGCGATAGACGAGATGGATTGAATCTAAGTGGTCTATGAATTAAAACCATCTGATTTTCAAAATGACCTTGGATCAAATCCAATCCAATTACATGTTTGGTCGTATCCTAACTATTATGCGGTTTTTATGAACATGCTTCTTTTCTTTTTCCCACTGAAACGTAATGCAAAATGGTTGGAGGCTTTGTTTTCTTTGTTAAATAACTTGGGATCGATGGTTTTTTTTTCCTAAGCAAATTTCATTATACAACATAAGGCGATACCCGAACGAGTATCCTTGGAACAACTAAGACAACGCACCCAAACGAATGGTCTTGGAAAGTGGCCGACATGGCCTTGGAGGAAAGTAAAGTAAACATAAGGGCTACCCGTATTTAGGATTACCAAATTAAGGGGTAGCCAGAGCCGGGATGATGTAAAGAATTGTATCAGATCCCTAACTCCCACTGAAACAGGGGCGAGAGCCATGGGTCACTTTATGGGTTTTTGAAAGGAAGGGGTTTTTCTACTTGGGTTCGATGTTACTTTCCCTTTGGGATATCTAGTGTGTTACAGGTAAATACTAAGGAACCTTCATTATTTCTCTGAACTTACAATAGTCTCGCCATTAATTTTCTGAAAATAGTCGACAATAATAGAAATATAGTTCATTAAACTTATGTTCCTAAGGTTCACGTATATTTATAGTCAAAGATAAAGGTTTGAAGAACTAACCTCGAACATAACCACCAAATAAAACGACCATCAATAAAATATACTTTTTAATTAATTTTCTCATTTTGTATTTCAAAAAACGCCAATAACACCGCTGTAATGTATTTATACATCCAACCTTGTGCATTTTTTTAGCAAGCTCGATAGCCAAAACTCGATGGGCTAACTTAGGTTTCGTTTGGTAACACTTATTTTTTCAGTTTTTTCTCCAGTTTTGTAAACTGAAGAAAATAAACGCGTTTAACACACAATTTTCCTTTTTTTTTCTTCAGTTTTTAAAACTCAAAATTTGAGTTTCCGGTTTTTATTTTGATACCACCGCCACTGCCCACAGCCGGCGGCCGACCACCACCATGCCCCACCATCGCTACCGTAAACTACCACCAAAAGAAAAAACTCAAAATAAAAACTGGGTAATTAAACACCCAAAAGAAAAAAAATCAAAATAAAAACTAGGTAATCAAACACCCATTTGTTTTTGAAAATAAATAAACTGGTTTTTTGAAACAGAAAATCGAAACTGAAAGTGTTATCAAACGCTACCTTCATTATTTGGCTAACCAAATCAAGTAAAGTGAGGTAAGTATAAGAAAATCAATGTAAGGTTAGAATAAAGTTTCTCAATTTCCATGGCGGTTTGAGGGTTTGAGATGGCACATCGAGTGGTAAGTGACATCGGTGTAGCGCGGTGGTGTGAGAAGCTTATGGTTAGCAGTGGCTAATGCTGATTACATGATGTTAACAACATCGAGTGTCAAGGTAGGGTATGGCACTGGGCGGGGGCAGTGTTGGATTGGGTAGTTTTAAGAGTGTGTGGGTGTGGAGAATAGCGTCCGATGTAACAACGAGCATCTGGTTATGTTCGAGTTTCAATTGGAGATTGATAACTTTGAATTTAATCTTGATTTGTGAATCTTCGGTGAAACCCTTGGGTTTTGTGAATTTAGGTTTGATTGCATTTGATTTTACAATGTTCATTGATGCTTTTTTGACAGTTGCACGACAACAATGAATATTAGCCATAAGAATGTGTTGAGAAATTCGTGAAGTATTCGTCGTGGTTGAGTTCAAAAAACTGCAATTTGAGGTAGTTTCCTGGTTTGATGAGAGCGCTAAGGGCACTTTAAGGTCACAACCTCTAATTTTCATGCATTTCGTCAAAGGACATCACTGTTATTTTCCTTAACTTGTGGACTCTCGTGTAATTACACCGTAACTTTGGGAAAAATGTGCAATTAACCTTAAAAACAAGCCAGAGACACTACATGCACGGGAAAAAGTAGATGCCATACCCATCGGCAAGACATGCAAGGTTAGGAGCGAGTGATTTTAACCTTCATCCTTGATGAGTGCATCTTAAATTATAACAAGGCACTGGTGAATATTTCAAGGCCGTCAATTGTAATGACACATTTTTTGTATCCCTTTAACAAACAAATACACACACGCACACACGAGGAAGTGCCTAATCCCTATTAAAATTAGAAATCAAGCATGAAAGTCCACAAGTTTGAGTTAAAGTTGCAATTATTCAAAATTTAAAGGGTGGATGATCGTATTATATTTAGTCAAGTGAAATTCATCATTCCTTGAATCCTTTTACGTCCAACAAGAAAAAAAAATAAAAAAACAAAGTAATGTACTATTCTGAAGGAAATATTAAAGTTATATCACTGACAAAACGTACTTTGATTTATCAAATTGTCTGCAAGTGCTTTTTTTAAAAAGAAAATGATAAATTACACCCCATACCCCCTGAGCTTATATCTCAACAAACTTACTACTCATGCCTTTTAGAAATTACTTTACCATCCCATGCCGTTGGAATTTGGTAGATAGTGTTAAATTTTTAGTTACAATGACTTAAGTGCCTTTACAAGTGTAACGAACTTTTAGAAACTTCCAACCTAATTCATAAGCCACGACACCCTTATTTGAACCCACCACCACAAACATGTCGCCACGAACAGCTCCACCATCCTATTGATTCCCCCACCACAGCTGATTGCCATCACCATAAACCCACAATCCCAGGCCCATCACCAGCCAATCTCACAATCCACAAAACCTAACCCCCAACATCCCCAATGAATCCAACCACCACAAGCTCACAACCACTGAACGCCTCTGCCACAAACCCTTCACCCCCAGTTGGTCCTATCACCACCAACCGATCCCTCCCCTTAACACGAATCACCATACACTAGATCCACTAACTAAATTCACAATTACCATACTAGATTCGCTACAAAATGATTTTGAAGTGTACATGTGCATAAATGTGAGTGCGCACGCACGTATAAATATGTGAAAACTTGTGATGGGGCGTAAGAATGGGTTGGTTTTGACGATAATTGGCAGTGTGGTGTAAGCCCTAATTGGTGGTGGGCGGCAGTGGTGTTGATTTTGGAGCTTGCTTGAATTGTTACACGATAGTAGTCACGGTATTTTTTACTTAAAAGCAAAAATGAACGGAAAGATACTGAAATGGGGTATATGATGCGAGGAACAAAATATGATGGAGTGTTAGTGTAATTTCTCAAAAGAGAAAGTGAACTGAAATATAAACTCAGGGGTACTTAATGCAGTTTATCCCAAAGAAAAACAATGGAAAAGGGATCCGGATCCTCTGCCGTAGGTAGGGTTACGGCAGGGGTGCTGTAGCGCCTGTTATAGCCGTTGGATCGAGATAAGTGGAGGGTAACGGCTGAGATGAAGCCACGTCATCAACTTTGGG
Organism: Escallonia rubra; assembly: GCA_033065855.1. Lineage (NCBI taxonomy): Eukaryota > Viridiplantae > Streptophyta > Magnoliopsida > Escalloniales > Escalloniaceae > Escallonia > Escallonia rubra. The sequence continues at coordinate 286,556 of JAVXUO010000829.1, read as the reverse complement.
GGAAGACAACATTTACGTCGGGAGACGGCACTTCTCTCTCCATTAATGACTCTCTCTCTCCAAACCGACGATAATTCCAACGCCCCACTGACCGGCGTCGCGGCTTCATCTCACCGTCCGGCGACACGGCTTCATCTCACCGTCCGGCGACACGGCTTCATCTCACCGTCGGGCGACGCGACCATCTCGGAATCACCGACGAAAGTCGCAGCGGCCTGAATTGGTGATTCTCTCTCCAAACTCAGTCGCTGCTCCATCTCGCTTTCCCCGATTCCATCTGCCGCCGACGACGATTCAACTCACTTCCGGCGACGGCACGTCCATCACCCATCGGCGACGACGCTCTCTACAATCTCTCTCTCTTCTCTGAAAATCGAAGCCACGAACCATCACCCATCGGCCACGACGCAGCGATTCCGGCGACGCATCTGCAGATCTGTAACTATAAATACTACAGTAAGTTGCTTTAAAATGAACGTAGTTATTGCAGTGAGGATTAAGTTTTGTTAATTGCCTGGTGTTTAACTTCTTATGAGATTACATGGCCGCATCAGTTTCCACAAAGCTTTTGATGTCCTCTTATTCCGATAAATGGCATGGTTCTTCAGATGTACAATATGAAGTTTGATTAGCTCCAGCATTTCCCCAATGTAGTCAAGTTTCCTTGCCTTATCCCTGCTACTTTTCATTTTTATTTGTTGGAATTGGGCATTTCCGAGTTGAACTTGAAATCTCCTGTAGGGAATGGTTAATAATGACATATTGCCGATAAACTGTTAGGATTTATTGCAAAGGTTGCTTCTCCAGTTCTCCCTCAATATACATATTGAAAAGTATCTCTTTCCCTTTAATTATAGGAGACTGCCATGATTCTTCTGCACAAAAGGATAGATGTGTAACGAGAGCAATTTACAACTACACAATGCAACTTATGTCGGGTAATAGTGACTTGGATTCAAAAATGAAATGTAAGAACCATTGTACCTGGTTTGTTACTGGCTTTACTATTTGGAACTCGTCATACGTGGCTGTTGATGACAGACAACTTGACGGAGGCACTCATGTTTTTATCACATTTTGTCGGTGATGTCCATCAGGTTATACTCCTACTGACACATTAAAATTATTAAACACGTAAGGCGCTATGTTTTTTAGTACTGATTATGTTTTAAGGATGTCAGGATGCTCTTTTGTATGTCTATGGGAAATATAGGTACTAATGATGAGATTAGTGGATTCCTTTTACGGCACTTGGAAAAAAAATGCATTCCTGCAGAACGTATTAGTGTGTGAATAGCCCACCCAGAATTTGACCATAATATTTAGGAAACTCATCCAACAGTTGATAAGAAATCTAGTTCATTAGCAGGATTGAAATGACTGGCTATCAGAGTTGCTTACTCTACGAGAGTAATACATGTTGGTGATTGCAAGGAGTATATCTAAATTCGATATAGCATAGGCAAGAATTTTAGTTGCTATATTGGCAATAATATGTTCCTTTACGTATGTATTTAAAGAATTTCCTATTATTTTCGCATGCCAGCTGGAAGTACACTAGAAAAATCAGCCCCTCGTGGTCTTAAACCCTGAAGATCCTTACCTTTTGTTCGTAATTATCATGTTTTTGTGTGGAGGAAACAATACCGAATTTGATGGAAATTTTGGTACATGAAACATGAAGCCAGTCTGTCCAACATTGTATAGTGATGTCAGCTTTTCGGATCTTCTATTTTCAAGCATAGATCCAAATCTCCTGTTATTTTACATCATTAATGTCCTTGTATGAGGGGCACTGTAATAACGTTAACTAGCAATTGGCTGAAGCTGATATGTTGAGCTTTACGTAATTTTTAATTTACTTTATGCAAAGGGCAAAGAGCAGTTGCAGAATTGCGTGAAATAATGCTCGAGAAGCACTGGCAAGAGGAAGATCCTTGGCCCCTCTTCAAATTTCGACCATCTCTCAGCAGTTGTATCAGTCATATGACTTGAATTTCGTAAAGTTAGACATGATCAAAGTATTACTTTCTGCAGGTACGCTTCTGAAAGCATAAATTTAGCCTGCAAGTTTGCCTACAGAAATGCCACAGCATGAAGCACTTTAAGAGGTACATACTTGATTTGCAATATCTTTCCTCTCTTCTGAGATGAGAACTACTCTCATATTTCTTTTTGCCTTATCACGGAAGTGCCATCCAACTCTTGCTACTGGATGGCCTAAGCTGTGTTTTAGAACTAAACTTTCAGCTATATATGGGTATTAAGATGAAAAGGGATCAAGCTATACAAAGGGAAATATCCATTCAAAGATTTTAAGAGCTCCAGCCAAGGTTAGATCAATTTTAACTGAAATATGATTTCAAAGATCAAATAGTAAGGGGTACAGGTGGCTTGATTAAATAAATGTAAAGTAGCATCACCTCCCCTGCTTATGCTTACAATTCACCAGGCCTCCATGCATGTTTGTTAGGTTTTTCTTTTCTTGTGTTACTTTTTGTTTCTTTAATCACTTTCTTGTATTGAGACGCCTTTCATGCGAAGGTTTTGCGGTCATCACGCGATTCACTCCATGACGAACAAAAAGAGAAAATGACCCAAGAAAAATTAAGATTTTTTAGTTGCATTTATTTTGTTGCATGACAAATGTTCATGCTTTTTGAACTGATCCAATGGACCAGAACCATTTTTGCTTTTTGGTCAACTTCATTCTGCTCTGTAATCAACACTTTGTAAGGCTGCGTTGCCTCGTTCTTTAGCTAATTGTGCTATGAAAGAATACTGGTAAATTGATGAGATTCTAATCTTGGTATGCATTAGTTCTTGATCATTCCTTGTCTGCGGCTTGCTGTACCTTCAATTTTTGTTTTGTGACGTAGATGATTACTTCCTCTCCCAGCTGCCTGTTGTGGTAAAAAGGCTAGCTCAAGGTGGGGTCCGTCTCGCTGCCATTCTCAACAGCATCTTCAGTTCACGCACGTTAATCTCACAAGAATGATACGAGGGAGGATAGTGGAGCAACCACAAAGGCTGCATATGGACTGGGATCATCAAGGCATCATCCCACATAGCTGGAAATTTCCTGCACGTCAAAGCCTCATCTACCTAGTTTAATGCTCAATTCTCGTTAAAGCCTACCTCATTAGAAAGCCAATAAAATGTACATTATGGATACCTCCGACTCATCCTTTCTTACTTGCTGGGAGGTGCCTCTGTTGTTTGGAATATGCCCATCTTGCTTGTATTGATGGTAACTTCTGGGGTGCCTAAAACTTGCACTCAAAGAGAACCCTGTAGCAGCTGTATAAGTAGAACAAACCAATGATATTGGTGTGTTCATTTCTTACTTTATTCATACATTTGGGACGAAAATGGTTGGATATAGAAGTTTGTTGAGCTTGTTTTCACCATGTCTTGTGTTATTTCTTGGTTTGGCTTTCATTCCTGTACCTGGGGGAGTTTAACGTGCTTGGTTCAAACCATATCCAATCCGACGACAAAAGAGTATTTGGAGACTTCAACGTGCTTTCAAGTCAAGCCTCGACGACACTTGGAAGCTATATTTTCAAATGAAAGTTGTTCGTGATAGGGCCTATGTAGCATTTTTTATTTTAGAACTCTTGCATGCCTAAAGTATGGGAGATTATTTTGTTTTAAATGGATATTTAAGTTGTTACATGCCTAAACAAAGGGATTATTTTGTTTTGAATTGATATCCAAGAGATTATTTTGTTTTGAATGGATATCTAAGCTGTTGAAGACTATACTCGGGGGGCTTTTTACTTGTGCAAAAGGAACTAGACACTGGAAGTAAATGCTGAGAGATCCACAAGTAGATACTATCAAAACTGAGATGGTATGCTATATTACATCAAAGGTTGCCTAATAACATAACAACCTTTGATGTGAAACAGAGAGATCCACAAGTACTGGGAAGCTGATAAAAACACATCAAAAGCTTCAAAGCTGCTTGGCTTAATATCACAGCACATTTGCCTAGCAAAGGCCAAGCATAAACTGCAACTAAACAAGCCAAGTGGTTATACTGTACTCACTAATTTGCAAGAATTAAAAAGTGTTCTTTATGTGTTATCTTTAGAATAAAAAATAGTCAAGTAGAACAACAATGACTGAACTAAGAAGAACTTTTGTGACGTTTCATTTTCACTACTAGTGATACAACTGTACAAAATGTATCCATATCCATATCACAATCTTTTAGGAAAAAGGTAATACTAGACAATTCAGGAGCAAAGGCTCAGTATACATAGCTTAATCTCAACGAAAAATACAGCCTACTAAAAAAGGAACTAGCTAATATGCTAAGCAGTACGTAGCAGCCATTGCAAGTCTTCTACGTCGAGCTAGAAAAGTTGACCACTATAATCTTGAGCACATTGAGCCAGTCCAGTCTCTCATGAGTCATGACCTTGAAGCAAATAAGAATTGGTTACGAGCAAGCACAATCTTCTAGATGGCATCTGAGTAACGGAAAAGAAAGAAAAGATGATTCGGAGACGCTTGACGTTGTTGGCAAGGCACACAGCTATCCCTGATGATTATTCTGTATATACCCTTGACGTTGTTGGCAAGGCACATTAGCTTGCACCAAGGGGAATTGAACAGTTCAAAAGGTTAGCTTAAAGAAATCTCGTGTAGGTAAAAGTAATAACATTAATCAAAGAAAGGATAATAGGATTTGCCAAGACAATCAACAACCAAAAGTTAGAATCAACCGAGCACCTACCAGCTACGATAACCTAAGATCGTGATCTATACCATATATATTTAGATTCGAGCGGCACTCTCTTCTCTTTTCAAAGTTCCCATTCACTTCTCTGAGTTTTTTGGATTTCATATAAAATACAAAAATAGGTGGTTACATGTCACTGATAAAAAATAAGACAAATAGAAAACATAAAGCAATTGTAACCCCAATAAACTAATCCTCACTTCCTTTCCTTCAGTATTTGTTTTTTTATGTTTCCTGATGTTTTCCACTTTTGACGGTTCCTGATATTTAACCACTAACATTGCAAATTTATTCTAATCAATTTCCGAGTTCTTGAATCTGAATGGAAGCATCAGCAGAGATGGTGTTGCTTTGCTTTACTAATCACGTATGACAGTGAAGAATGAGTCGAATTTTGGAGGCATACAAGTAGGTTCATGTTTCTCCTTTGTTAGCTAAAAGAGTCTATTCTTCTTCCATCTCTACACACAAGTATACAAATGTAAACCAAAAGAGAAAATGGTAAAGCAAGACAAAATGGCTAATGACAGTTGATAGCAGGTTTTCCAAGAGAGATGGTATTTGCACTACTCACCTTTCATGTTTCCTAATTTTTATATCCCATTCCTTTCTTATTCTTTCTTTACTGCCTACACTGGAATTAACGCTAATTAGGTTGATGCCGGGGACAACAAACATCAAACAGTAGCTGAAAGTTGCAAAACCGCACCTTTTAAGGCAAATAACACCAATCAAGTTTGGTGCAAAGTTTAGTCCGGCTTGGAAAAAGTGGTAAGTTATTCAATTTCCAAATACAGAACAAGGGAAACAGTACTCAGACAATTCAGTTCGTGAGTGCATTTATACCCAAGCACATACCTGCGAGGCTTGATGATTCCACTAACATCTTGGAGGATAGAAAGATGCTTCTTTCTATTTGGAAGCACATGTAGAGAGTTCAAGAAACCCTTTCAACAGAAGGACAAAATAAAGTAAGCATCCTTTACTAGCAATACAAACTCTGCATGATCGATTGTAGGAAATTAGTCTCTGCAAGTCTAAGTCTTTACCTCCACTATGTTAATATTGAAGTTAAGGAAAGTAGGCAAAGATCTGCCTCCTACATAAGCCTCTGCATCAACACTTAACATTCAAGACTTAAAGTCAGTGATAGTATTTGCACTACTCCATTCGTTACTCAATTTCAACAACATACTTTTCGATCCAAGATCCAAACAAAAAATCAGGGTCCTGGGCAATAAAATCTAAACCCCATGAACCTTCAAAACCGCATTTACCTAAAGTATAATAAATCCGCAATGTTTAAGCACACTATAACTACAATCACACACAATATCAACCAAATTATAGGGCTTCCAAAAGCCCTAGAAGCCCCAATCAAAGAACACAAAATCTGCCCCAACGATTACCCAAAAACAAAACCTGCGCAGAATTAACTTTTATGGAACGAACAAAAATAAAACTTTGCAAAGTTAAAAAAGATCTACGGAGAGAGAGACATACTCAAACGGCGTGGATCAAAGGTGGCGGGGATATCCGAGGTGGAGGTGGAGGTGGAGGCGTCGTCACTGGAAGGTGGAGGGGATTCTGCCGCCGGCAGAAGCCATCTATTTTGCCTCACTGTAGTGTATCAGCTCGGCCCCTTTTTAACTCATTTAAATAGGGGCTTCTGCGCCGGCTGGGATTTGTAGGAGAGAGAGACCGGATGCGCCGTCGCCGGGATTTGTAGGGGCTTCTGCTGCCGGCCGGGATTTGTAGGAGAGAGAGACCGGATGCGCCGTCGCCGGGAGGTGTAGGGGCTTCTGCCGCCGGCCGAAGGAATTGTGGATCAGATTGTTGGATCGTTGCTGCCGGCGTCGTCGTTTCGCCGGAAGGTGGATCGGTGGTGCTCGTCTCCGGCCGGTTCACCAAACGACGCGCCGTCGCCGTATATCGCCGGAAATAGTGCTGGTTTATGCCGGCGGCCGAAGGAGGCAGAGGTGCTGTGGGAGTTTGGAGAGAGAGTGTTTGGTTCAGATTGTTGGATATGCGGTTCCGGCGTCGTCGTTTCGCCGGAAGGTGGATCGGTGGTTCGCGTCTCCGGCCGGTTCACCAAACGATGCGCCGTCGCCGTATATCGCCGGCAGAAGGAGAGTGAATGGGCTGTGGGAGTTTGGAGAGAGAGTGTTTGGTTTGGAGAGTAAATGACCCGGCTTCAATTGTCCGGTGACGTGGCTTCATCTCATCCGTTGCCCTCCATTTATTTTGATCCAACGGCCGTGACTGGGGCCACAGCACCTCTGCTGTAACCCTGGTCACGGCAGAGGATCCGGATCCATGGAAAAGAAGGCGGGGAAACTAGTAAGTTCGCGCGCGCGCGGGCGCCCTTTCTCTCCGACAAACATAATTGACGGTAACTGATTGATGATCATCAAAGCTCAATAAAATTGGACCGTCCACACGAAAGTCCAGCCCCAACTTAGAATTACAAAACCCTAGTTCCCGCCACTCCAGTTGGCGCCACATCTTTACCATACTCTCCACAGTCCTCTTTACGCCCATCTGCATCTCTCTCTCTCACTCTCTCCCTCCCTAGCAGTTCCAGCAGCAGCTTAAGGTGAGCCCCAGCTCGAGCCATTTGTTAGATCCTCGTATGAATGTTTTAGCATTGCAGATCTTGTTTTACCGTCGTCTGTTAGCTAGTCGCGACGCCCTCTGTAGATATTAGGACTCTTGCCGTCGTTATATTTGTCGTACTTGTTTGTAATTTGATTTTGCGCCGCCGAGCAACGAGCTTTCATTCAAGCGATGAAAGCCCTTGATTGCGATTTCAGTAATTTGGGGATCTAATGGGTTTTTATATACATGCTTTGATCGGGTGGATTACGGGTTTCTTGAGCTGACATAGTGACAATCAATAACGAAATGCAGAACTCAGTGTACATGTTACCGAATAATTTGTAAAATATATCTTATTTCCGTTACCCGCAGTCACGAAGAAGCCGAGTCATGTACTTATCGAAGGCATCTATGTTGTTCGTTGGCCCTCTTTTGAGCGTGAGTTTAGGAGAAACATCAGATCCAAGGATTTTAGGATTTAGCCACCTATTTCCAGTGAGCTTCACTGGCTGGATCAGTAGTACGTGTTGATGTTGGTGTTTGAAAGATTTTTTTAATAACTTTACTTGTGAATGTTTGATACTTCGATGGCCGAGCTAAAGATATCCCTCTCCCAAAGACAATAGGTTCTTCGAGGAGACATGAATTTCTCCATCGGAGGCGTATGTCGTGATTTTCACAATGAAATCATTGCTTGATAAATAAATAACAAAGTGATGACTGCTACGTCAAAAACTACTGGGTAGTAAAAAACATATGGTCATATAGTTTTTTGTCGTTCGCCGCTTGGTACAAAAGATCGAAGTAGCTAAATTTGCCACGCTTTCTGACTTTGGTGCCTCTGTCTAGAAGCAAAATATTGCAATCGAGTAGTTCCAACAGGTGGTTCCCTCAACAAACATGACATTATTCTATGTTATACTTGGATCTTTGTGGCTGTGTCTTTGAATGTAAGGGAGCTACGTGAACGTAGAAGCTAAAGTTTGGATGCAACATGGCTGGAAGTTCTAGACTTCTAGGTGCAATTGGTTAGTTTGTTATATCTCACCAAGTTTCTGCTCGTGTTCAATCTGGAGTAAGGTCTTCCCACTTTTATGGTTTTAGTCAGTAAGGCTTGGATGGTCATGCTTGTAATAAAGATCATCAATTAAAATGTCCAGTTTAGGATGGATTTTGCAGTACTCTGAATTGTATTTTTGCACAGAGATTTTTTCAAATAAATTGTGTACTTCTTACATGTGTGCTGATAACCGCTTTCTCTATTGAATACACTTATGTGGAATTTGAACATGATTTCAGTATACTATATCAGAAATAGGAGGGCCTTTCTGTTCTACTGTATGCTTTGTAACTGAAATGGAACTTGTGCTTTCACTGTTGCACTGGAATGTTAGTCTTCATGGTCATAACACTTCCTTGAACATTTAGTTGTTTGTTATATCATAGCTTTAATTTGTATATTTTCTATTATCTGTATCAAACGTGACTAACGCTTCCTTGTTTTCATCTAAAATTTTCAGATCAGATTTTTCTACCAGACTTTTGCGGATCAGTTTGTTCGCCAAAGTTCTATTATTGATGCAGTTTATTGCCAGCATTTGTTGTCCCTGATATACATAGGGGAATATATGTTAAATTGCCAGATAATGGAGCTAAGAAGTTGCAGTAATTTGCACTTTATTCAGGCCATAAAGTCTGGTTCGGTGCTAAAGATCCTCAACATCAATTCTCGTGGAAGGCCGGGTTTTGTGTTCAAGAATTTAAACGACATATATGAAGCTGAAGATGCCAAATGTACCAGTAGAAGATCAACCCTTGAGTGGCAAGATAGGTATACAAATTTGGCGCTTGACAGTGAAAGGGTCAAGGTAGAAAGCCCATGTCAGCCCATGTCAGGAAGAAAAAGAAGCAAGAATGAACTCAAGGATAGCGAGTTTAATTGCAACGAGGGTGATGATGAGAAAGAAAGTGACTTGGATGAGCTTATCTTTGGAAAAATGACACTGAAACAGCTTAAGCAGAGGTGCAAAACAAAGAGGAGGAAGAGTTTAGATTCGGTTTATTTGACTCCAAAGCAAGAGTTAACTAATATGCAACCAGAGGAAGATGAATTTGATCTCAAGGAATCACTCAGTAGTTTAAAAGCAAAGCTTTTAAAGAATCTAAAGTCCATAAAGAAGTGCAGGAGGAGAAGTATATCTGTATCTTCTAACGTGTCTCTTTCAATTGAGTCTGGAGAGATTCTGCATCATGAAGATTCCTTACAATCTGGAAGTGATTTTGGTGCACCTGCAACTGTGAAAGAGGAGGTTCCTGGACCTGACTGCTTAGAATCTCCAATCATGAATCTCAGCAGTGTTTATACCTACACTGGTGATGAGCACGTGGGAATTTCTAGACTGGAATCTGGTGAAAGTAATGAGAACATTAACAGTGTTGTGGAAAACAGGGAATTAATATCCACCACAGAACAATGTGAAAGCTGTGTTCTTAATAGAGTTTCTTTTGATCATCTGGAACATGTGGAATCTGCCTCTACTCCTGCAATTGGTGGGAAGACTAAGGAGGTGGAAATTCAAGAGAATGCAGTTCAACAGCTATCAGTTTTGGCTGTTTCAGGATATAGGAGAGAAAGCTTAGTGGAAATGGTTTCTCCTCCCAGATGTCAAAGTTCAGATACATATGATAGCTTCCAAAGTTCTTCCCTTCTGCAAGAGATTTCAGGAAAGTTTAACAGTGACTCTCAAGTTCAAAATTTTGATATGGCAATAGATAGTGGCCTTTGTTACCCTACTCGTGAAGATGATTTTTGCATGTTTCAAGCTGATAAGGAAGATGATGTTCAGGAAGATGTGCGTGCGAATGTGGAAAATAGTGCTCTGGGCAGCCCTACCACTGACTGTACCACATCTTGGAATTCAATTTGTTACTCTTCTCCTGATAATAGCTTGGTATCAGTGAAGGAGGTCTCACAATCGTCTCAGGGGAAAGAACCTGCAGCTTCTATGGTTGCCAATGAAGTGAGGAACTGTCTGAATTTTGATAATGGTTTGGTTGTTGTGGAGAATGCTAGTCCAGAATATGATCTGGAACATGTTGAGTGTGCCTCTCCTACTGCAATTGGTGGAGAGACTAAGGAGGTGGAAATTCAAGAGAATGCGGGTCTACCGCTATCAGTTTTGGCTGTATCAGGCCATGGAAAAGAAAGCTCACCGGAAATGGTTTCTCCTCCTCGATATCAAAGTTCAGATATGTGTGACAGCTCCCAAAGTTCTCCCCTTCTGCGAGAAGTCTCAGGGATTGTTAACAGTGACTCTGGAGTTCAAATTTCTACGGCAGCAGATAGTGGCCTTTGTTGCCTTAGTCAAGAAGATGACTTTTGCATGTTTCAAGATGATGTTAAGGAAGATGTTCCTGGAGATGACTTATGCTTGTTTAAGGATAATGCTGAGGAAGAGTTGCCTGCAAATATGGACAATAGTTCGCTGGGGAGCCCTGCCATCGACTGTATGTCATCCTGGAATGCAAATTATTGTTTGTCTCCTGATAACACTTTGGTATCTGCAGAGGAAGATTTCCTATTGTCTGAGGAGAAACAACCTGTAGTATCTATGGTTGCTGATGCAGCAAGGAATTGCTTGAGTTCTGATAATCATTTGGTTGCCATGGAGGTTGCTCCTCCTGATGTTTCTACGAGAAATCAGGAGAAACAACCGAAAAGGTCCATGACTGCTGATGCAGAGAGCTCCAGTAGAAGCCTTCCTTGTGATGCTAAAAGCAAACTTTCAAAATCTAAGATTCATCTTATGGAGCCATGGCAACCTCCAGAGAGGCTCCCTTCAAGGAGAAAGGTAAATTGTTTCTGTTAACGTGTATCTGGGCTTTACTTGTGTTTTGAGTTTCCGAGTAACAAGTTGCTCCCACTTTTCAGGCCATTTCTCCAACTTCTCGGGAAAGACTCCGTTTGGCTATGGATTACGTAGAGTCATACAATGACATAAACGAGTACAGTAAGTTATACAGGACTTACTTTCAATTTCAGTTGGCTAGTAACATGACTGCTTAAATAGTTATGTGGTCCTGAAGAAATCATTTCAGCTGCCAAAATTGAGTAGTTTTCGGAAGCAAGCTTAGTGCTTAATCATCTAATTCTGTTAAGAGGGGCATCCTGTTTGGCCTAGCATCCCGATTGCTCGTTTATACTTCTTTGTTTTCGTGTTGTAATTGTTTCAGAGTGCAGAGAAAAGCTTTGCTTTGGGAAACAACCTGAACATAAGACTTCGCCAGATGGTGATGGATTCTCTACAAATCCTGACGTGCCGGGGCAGGTCATTCAGACCGAGGTCACCATTTCCCCAAAGCAAATTGTTAAGAAACTAAAGAATGAGAAAAAAGGTTCTCCACCTAGAAAGAACTGTCCGCCAAAAGGTTGTTTTGAGGGTCCCCGTCTTTCTCGTTCACTTCCTCGCCTTAGCACTGGATGCAACTCCATTCAAGGTTGTTCTGAGAGTGCTATCGCATTTTCACAGCGGCAGATGCATGACATTGAATCTCTTGCAATGAAGCTTATGACTGAATTAAACTCAATGAAAGCCATAGTAGAAGAAAAAATGCTCTATGAAGGATACCGCAACACACCCTTGAAAAATGATGCAGATCAGGTATGTGTTATAAATGATGCGCTTCACGTCAAATATTTTGCAGGCTCTCTGATGTCAATGCCATAATCAGTTTTATCTAATGCTCTCTTGTTGGATATTTATATAGACAAGTACATTATATATTCGTGTTTATTACTCCATTCGTTCCTGAATGACTGTTCTTCATTCTACTTTCAGTTGTCCAAAAATAACTATCCACTTTGAAAAGTCAGGCACTCATACCTCGTCTTTTCTCCACGTTGATAGTTTGAATTCTCAGGCCAACTCTCAATTGTCTCCAGTTGAGGTTAATCCTCTCACTATACAGAGTTCTGACCGTTGCCCTATTCTACTCCTACAAATCCAGTCAAAACTAACAGGCCTTTCAAGTTCTTTAAAGTTGGGGTGGGTGGGGCATCCTTGATTCAAAGACTTCATTGCATCTAACTGGACTCACTCTCACAGGATTTTTTTTACCCCTCCTTATACTCCACTCGCCTCTCCTGTACAATGTCAATTATATCAGGCAGAAGTTAACGAGGCTTTCTGGAATTGAAGCAAGGTACCTGCTTGGATCAGCTTGGCCAGAAGCATCTGTTCTTCAACATAGCTTGAAATGCTGGCTTTTGGGCTTCCGCTACTAATAGGAATGCTTTACAAAAAGGAAATTGCAGTGGCTATAGTGAAAACTAATAGAAAAGAAAGGTGTAGATAAAAGTATTGCAACAATCATCATTAATAGGGGTAGCAATGGATATATATGCAAATAAACTGTCAATTTTGTTGCAGTCATGTAATTCTCCTAAAACTGTGTGTCAAGTCAAAGTGGACAGTAATTTAGGGATAGAGGGATTATGTAATACTTGCCTTTAACTCATGAATGGACGACAAAGTTTATAATTTTTTTTCTAGTGGTTATGTGAATAGGCTGGATGTCAAGCATTCATATACTCTTTGACTCATTACAATGCTCTTGTTTTGGCAATATCCGAGAAACCTGGTTAAGCATGTATTTACGAGCATCCATATCATATATGCATATTCTATTCTGCTTCTGGACTAAATACGTTACCTGATACATACACTACAACTCTAATGTAAAGTAATTTACTTTACAGGTGACGACATCCATCAAGAATGCAACAAAAGTTGAAGAAACAGCAAGAAGATGGCTATCAATTATGGCGAGGGACTGCAACCGCTTTTGCAAGATCATGGTTTGTTTTACTTTGCACCATAACAAATTGAGATTTTTAGACATTAGTTTGAACTGCAGAAATTTAACTCTGTTTCTGTATAATTTTTTTCCCTTATGTTTCTTGAACAGGGATTGACTGAGAAGGGTGCTGCTGACCCAGAGAACGCAAACCAGAGGGAAAGGAAGAAAATTAGTTTTGCCGACGAAGCAGGTGGGACACTCTGTCATGTCAAGATTTTCGAGGATGGCATGGCGTCTTTAGAGTGCAGAAGTGGAAATGAGGAAATGCAGTCGAAGTAATTCTGTTTTTATTGCTGATTTGGGCACTCGTGGAGGCTTCTCCTATTGCATCAAGGTATGAGCTGTGTTACAGGTGGTGACATTGCTTCAAAATGCTTCATAGTTTCTTGTCTGAGTCATTCTCGCTTGTATCTGTAGATTCTTGGGTTGTATTTAATGGATCATGTGGAAGGGTTTAGCTTGGTATCATCATATAAAGATAGCATTCCTTTGTACATTGTCATGTAGAAATCTAAATAACATCATCAGGCTACCAGCTAGAAAACTTCCTTGAGTGGTTCCCCTCCGTTGCATTTTTGTGATGAATTTGTCAAGATTATGCACTTGTTGACAAAACATGTGCCAGAGTGCGATTAGCTTTGTCATCCATTTTGTAATAAATTCCTAGTGTGAATGGAATAGACTCGTAGCTTGAACAGCTAAAAGTAGAACTGAACGAGATAGTCTGAGCAATAAACATGGCGTGTGCCCAGATCATTCAATGAGAAACTTAGAAGAAATAGGTAGCCAATCTCAAATGCTCATAAACATATACACCCCTCTGAATTTGAGGGCCCAAAGAAGAAAAAGAAAGAACAAATGAAATGGAGAACTATCATAATCTTCAACGTGAGAACTAAATGAAAGCACGGTGAGACTCTGGACATTTATAGAAGAAGGATTCCCAAAGCTCTGTAAACTCCAGGATGATAACTGCATGATGGTGCTGAGGATTTGGAGGTAGAAACACTGCAATAGCTGCTCCAAATCCTTGGCCTTGAATATCTGCTTCTCTAATTTCTTCTCCAACATTGACCTCTTATATTCCTTCTACTGATCCTCCGACCTCGTCACCACCGGAAATCTCTCGGTCACCTTCCGATCATTGGCCTCCGCACATGGCAACATCAGCCGCCTGAAATCTGACTTGTTCTTCTCCCAAGGAGCAAGAGAGGGACTCATGATTACTTTCACCTGCATTTTTCCAACTTTGAAACACCACGTTCCAATATCCGAACCTTAAGAATAACCATTCTTCTTCTTATATCTTCCACTACCAACGTGCACTCAGACTCTATCGGATAGCCAAAGTCATAAGAAGCGTCAAAGCTTGTAGAAGAAGAAAATGGGCTTTCTGTCTTTAAATCATTCTCACTGAATCAACTATCTGCAGACAAGATGCTCACACAAAAACTAGCTTTTAATGTGTTTTGCTTTGCTTCTGCCTCCTTTTTCTTCTTCTACTCTGGGTTTGGAGGTGTAATAATATTATGCCATGTAGTGTCATCCAAAGATTCGGAACTTGGAAAGTTGTGCATTTTCTCACTGACAGGTTTGGTTTTGGATGGTGGAATGTAGTTGCTGAAGGAAGGGTGATTTTGTGTGGATGGTGGTGGACTTGGCCAGTCGTTAGAATAACGCTGTCTTGTGGGCTTTAGGGTGATGGAGAAAAGAAGTAGGTTGCAGGGGGAGGACTTTTAGTTAAAGATGAAGGTTTCTTGAAACGACAGAATTGGAAAGAAGTAAATGAAAGTCGAAGCTTGATATGTTTTGCCATGTTTAGATTTCATGTGATGACTATGTAAGCATTTAGGCATATCAATAGTAACTGTCAATGTGGGGAGACAGAGAGAGGGCTACTGTAGAAGTAGCTCAGTATCTGAAGGAAATCTTTGTGATAAAATCAGAAAATTCCTTCTAGAGCAGTTAAAAAAAAAAAATTCTCAACTTCACAGCAAACTACTATGTGAAGTTGAGCTGCATCACTGTTAGCTTGATAAACTTATAAAACTGGCATGGTAAAGATCTCATCTCGACTTAATAGTAAGAAGTCCTCTTTAAGGTATAAAAATTTGCCACTGGCATCTGGTCAAATGATGTGCTAACAAAAATTACTTAAATAGTTTCAAAACGCGATTAAAAGTCATATCTATGTTGCTCAAAATGACACTTTCAGTTTGAAAGGAAGTAGTAATGCTTGAGGTATGGTATTTAGCAGTTTACTGATTTTAGTGGAAATTCCATTTCTCGAACAGATATTGACTGTGAATGGTGCTGCTGCTTCCACAAGTGTGATCCATAGGAAGAGGAAGAGGATTAGTTTTGCGGACCAAGCGGGTGGAGTACTGTGTCATGTCAAGATGTTTGAGGATGGCATGGCTTTTTTGGAGCATAGAAGTAAAAATGGAGTAACAAGAAAATTAATTTTGAAGCTGGTCGCGTGTATATTAATTCTTGTTTTGATGCTGATGTAGGTATATGTGGAGGCTGCATCGAAGTATTAAGATGCAGCAGGGTCCTTCTACCAATCCTCTCGTCTGTATGACTGTATCTGTTGTATTCATGAGAAGTAAATCATGAGATGAAAGGATTTAGCTGTGCATCGTCGTCGAAAAATAAATTTCCTCCATACATCACTGCTCAAAGAAGTGCTATGTGCGACTTCTTCCACCTCAGTTGAATATTTGTGCTGCACTTGTCAACATCATTTCACCGTTATGGTGTCTCCTCAAGCTTAACCTGCATCTATTAATCCGGTAATGTAAGCATGCAAACTTTTCTTGCATCCCTTACTGAAGTTGACACTAATTGCAACTTTCCCCCATCATCATGAGAACAGTTAGGATGATATCTTGTTCTGCAGTAAAGTTTCTCCTTGATGAATCACCTTGAGTTATCACCTACAGTATGGAGTTTCGTACTAGCGGATTTACACGTACTTGCTCATCGAGCTGCCAGGCATACGGTACCTTGCACCAATAGGTTTAGGTACATATCTGCAATGCATCGATTTGAATCCCTCTGTTGCGCTTTTACTGGTTTTTCATATTTGGAAGGTGATGTTGCTAGCTAGATAAAACTGAAGATGGGCTCAGATATTCGCTCTTTGCTCATTACTTAGTAACTTACATTTAGTCTTTCCTATTTTAGAACTAAAATTCGGTTCAATTTGAGTGTCTAATGAGTATTATCCGAATCAACACCAAGCGAGTTCCTATAAAGTGGTGGGTATCTTCATTCGCCATTCAAAAGAAAAAGAGGTTTACAGAGAATTGAGACCAAAACAAAAACAAAAGAAAAAGAATAGAGGAACGAGACATATCACCATAAGAATATGTGTCATCGGGAAACTGAGAAGTAAAAGCAACCCAATTTGCGAAGAGCAAGTAACAATAGCTAGTACATTGGCTCTTTGCCCTTCTCCCAATTAATTATTCCTGTAGGAGTTTATGTTCCCTTTTTGTTGTATTTAACTAAGAGAAGGATAAAGGAATTGCAAGCCAATCACACATCCCCACAGTACTTGTGTGTGAATTCCAGGACCAAAGGAAAAGAATGAATAAAATGAAGTAGCCAACCTTAGAAATGAACCGAAGCACGGTGGGACTTTGGAGTATTGCAGAACAAGGCCTCCCAGATCTCCGTGAAGGCGAGAACGATGATCGCGTGGTGGTGGCGGGAATTCAGAGCGAGAAAGCACTGCAGGAGCTGCTCCAAATCCTTGGCCTCGAACATCTGCTTCTCTAGTATCATCTCCAACATCGACCTCTTGAAATCCTCGTAGGGATCCTCCGACTTCTTCACCACCGCAAAACTCTCGTTCACCTTGCTGTCCTTCGCCTCCGCGCACGGCATCATCAGCCGCCTCAAAACCGACTTGTTCTTCCCTCGAGGCGGAGGAGGAGGAGGTGTCACATCCTCACTTTCATCTGCATCTTTCCAGCTATTCGAAAGTATACGTTGTAACTTCCGAACCTTAACCATTCCATTCTTCTTAACATGTTTTACACCAGTACCTCTTTCACTTATGGCCTCTAAAGGGTAGCCGAAATCACAAGAAGAATCAAAGCTCCTGGAAGACGAAAACAGGCTCTCGGTCTCCAATTCGTTTTCCTCACTAAACCAGCCACTGTCCGCGGATGAAATGCTCACACAAACACTGGCTTTCGATCTGTTTTGTACTACTTTTTTCTCCATTTTCTTCTTACTTTTAGGTTTTGCAGGTGTAACCATATTAGGCCATGCTGTAGTATTAGTAGCAGTCATGTCGCCTGAGTAATCAGAAGCCGGAGAGTTACACATTTTCTGGTCGACAGGTCTGATTTTGGACGGTGGAATGTAGCTCTTGAAGGAAGGGTGGTTTGGTGTGGATGGTGGTGGATCCGGGAAGCAGTTAGGATAAGTTATCTCACGGGCTTTAGGGTTTATGGGGGAGAAAAGGTATGTCAATGGGGAAGGACTTTTTGCCAAGGAAGCAGGTTTCTTGGAACGACAGAATTGAAAAGAAGAGAAAGAGAGCCGGAGCTTGAAACGCTTAGCCATTCCTCAGATCAATGGGAGTAAAACTAGAATGGTGGTGAAGTTGTAACAGGGGGTATAGACATATATATAGTCCACACATATGCTTTCTCTGTGTGTGAGAGAGAGAGAGAGAGAGAGGGCAAGAGGGAGGGATCAATTCAAAGGCCGGCTTGGGGTGTTAGTAGGACCTATTGAGCTACTAGGGTTTTGTTTTTAACTGACTAAATCTAAGTGATGATATCAGAAAAATTCCCCTGGAAATATTAAAGAAAAATCTCAGCTCTCACAGCAAATTACTACGTAAAGTTGAGCTGCCAACAGTCTACAGATGCACCGTGCCTGAAGAAGTCCTCTTCTTGGTCTAGCCATTTAGCTACACAAAGGTCTGCTTTTGAGTTTTGATAAAAAGCTGGCATGTCAATGGGTAGAAAGGAATGGGAAAGGCCTTAATCTTACGCTAAGTCAGTTTCCAAATTATGCCATAAACATCAGTTACTTCCGGTGAAATAAATGCCCTAGTAGAATCCAGTTAAAAAGAAGAAGAAAAAGTTGGCAAGAGAAAGTGTTTGTTGTCTTTCACACCAAGTGCACTAAAACTCATTGAGAAACACGTTGCGTCTATTATGAACGTGATCAACATTTCTTTCATAGTAGCAAAGACAAGCTTTGAGAACGCTTTAAAATTTACGAACACTTATGATAACGTAGTATTTTGTCTTATATGTTATTATCATTTAAATCATGTATAGTATAAGATTCTATTTCACTCTTAGGAACTTGGTTTATCAAACTTAGCCAAAGATCGAGAATCTATATCTTTTTCATTCATTGTCGCTCGTTTATTTTAATTATGCAATTAAGACTTACTTGAAAGTCGGGACTTTGAAGTTTGAACTACATAATCACCTCTAAATCGAATGTGCCTCAACGTTTGTATATAGCTAATCCGGTAGCTCTTTCATACGCTCTTCTGGGAAGCAACAGCACCTTTTGCAAGGAAATCTTCCAACTCTGCGTGACAATCGAGGATATCCAGCCGTACGTTGAAGTAGTCACAGCAACCCCCCAACAAAGAAAGGCTAAATCGTCACTGTCTAACATCACAGGTATATTTCTTTCTGTATTCTTATCTCAGAGGCTTGTCAGCTTCATTTGAGCCCCTGGCACACACAAAACAATAACACCATGGCATGATTTGACAGGGGAATGGGTTCACTGCATAACACGCAGCACAAAACGATGACAACTCAGTACAAGATGGCAAATTCTGCTACAGCAAGCATTTTGACCTAGCTGGTTTTCATTATTCCGATATGTTATTTCTTTTGTGAGGACAAAGACCTTGCTCATTCCATATTTGAACAGACCCTCTTGTTTAGCTTCATTGCTGCTACGCGGCAGTTCAAGTACTTGTATCTTCTGGGTTTTCTCATGCTTGGTCACAAATGAATGAGATCTCCTGTTAAATGTTGAGGCATTATTATGAATTGGCTAGTGCTGTTGTCAAGAAAATATAAGTAAACCATAGGATATATTGGGTTCTTGGCATCCACGAGAGGAAGGAAAAATCACAAAACAAAAATAGTCTCTCACAAAATTAGGAATCGCAAAAAAGCAAAAGCGTATGGATCGGGGTGACGGTTCATTTCATTTTTATTTTCTAAGCAATGCTAAAAAAGTAAAAAGCATCTTGTTTTTTCTTTGACTTTATAAGAACAGAGAAATGAGGACCTATTTTCACACTATGTTATTCTTGTCTAGCTCACATTCTTATTTGTCACTAAAAAATACATAATTTGTTGTTCTTTTTAACGACAAGTAAAATATGGACAAATATATAAATGTGTGAAAATAAAAATGTCCGTAAAGTAAAATTTGCTCGTGGGTTTGTCTCCAATTAGGTTTAATTTGGTGGGAGGCTTTTGGGTATTTAAGGTAGTTTTGTTGGTCATGACATCAATTATGAGGATGATTTTCTCGTGTAAATTTTTTTGACTGCTATCCGGTAGGAAGAGAACTGCAACTCTCTATATAGCGACATTTGATTGTTTTAGTGACATTAGAAAAAATGTTTCTAGAAATTATCGCTAAAAATATTAACACACAGGCTACTGAAAACAAGAAATGGGATACACAAAAGAAAACCAGTAAGGCCCGTGGCATCTCTGAATATGTGGTCCTAACATATCACATTCAACAGTTATATGTTGACACGGGTTTTGGTAACAATTGGAAAGTCTAGCCTCATTGCATGCGTTGAATCTTTGATCCTAACACATTACGGTGGTCGACTTATAGTCTTGTACACATGTTTTGATTAGAAAAGTCTGGCGTCTTTGGCTCAAATTGCACCAAAAAAATCACTAATTGATATGTTATGAGAGAAATATTTCATAGCCTATGACAGGAATGTGGTACTTGGGCACTTTTGCTTGGTGGTAAATCTATTTTTCTGCTGAAAATTCGTACCCACAAGACAGCTACGACCAAGGAGCACCTTAGGCGAAAGAAGGTTCCTCCCTTTCTCTGACCAATGGACTCACAAGAACACCTCTTCAATTCAACCATTCAAACAATAGAAAGAGCCTAAGCAACCAGTTTGTTTGTTAGGGGGAAAGGGGAAGGTGTCCATTTTCTCCATGCAGGAAACCTTCCTTCTTCCTTCTTCCTTGCTTTAGCTACATTGTTTGTCCCCCAACTTTTTTTGGTGAGGAGCATGGTTCATCCTATGAGGACACTATGTCCCAACTATGAGAAGGAAGATGGGCTCGAGACGGTGCTGGAGGTGCCTATACCGGAGGAGATGTTCAACAGCATGGGCAGCAGCGCCGCCCTCCGATGGCAGAACATGCGTAGTAAGATGAGGGCTCAACGGGCAGATAAGCCGTCGACGTCTTCGCGCCACGGATCAAGCAATGACCAGTTCATGTTGTTGCTTAAAATTGTTGGCTCTCCTCTTATCCCTCTTCAGGTCCAATTGGACCATTCTGTCTCTTTGCCTATCAAGGATGGTTCTATTGTAAGCATTTTTGTTCCTTCATAACCAATCAAATGTATAGTATCTGTTTTGGCTAACATATGACAATGTTAAGATAATTCTTGAAGATAGCAGCATGATTCCCATGACCATCAGAAGATATGCTGATTAACTTCTGCAATGAAACAATCGTGTCATTCTTATGGCTTGTTTTGAAACATTTTTCACATTTTCTTTCCCTTGTCTCATTTGGAAACAAAGGGAAATACTATGCTTGACACTGATTATTGTTGCAATTTGATCTAGCTGAAGCCTGAAAGCATAGCATAAATTTTTTTCCTCCAACGAGCATTTTGGGTGAAAAAATTGGTGCAGAAACCATCATTTTGCATGGTTATCCGCATCATTTTGCTCCTAGTTATCGACAACGGAAGATCAACCTTACACCTTTTGTTTAAATGATTTTGCACCTTTTATGCCGATGAAAGACTCAAAAGTAGAAGTTCTAGTTAACAAACTGTTTTAATATATTGTGTCATGCCCTTAAGACAGAGTCGAAAAGCCAATTTCAGGACAATCACTAAAAGGGTTCCTTTGGTTCTGATAGAAAAGGTGTATATCATCTAACAGGTTCCATGGTAATAATCTCCGATCCGTTTAATTTTGTGTACAGGAAGCTTCAACAGCAAAATACATAGTGCAGCAGTACATAGCTGCAACTGGAGGGCAAGCTGTGTTGAATGCAGTGAGTAGCATGTATGCAGTGGGACAAGTGAAGATGGTGTCATCGGAAATCCACCAAAGCAACGACACTGTGAACGCCAAACGCAGTTGCGAGTCAGGCGGGTTCGTGCTATGGCAAAAGAACCCTGACTTGTGGTACCTTGAACTAGTAGTTTCTGGTTGCAAGGTCAGTGCTGGCAGTGACGGCAAGGTGGCATGGAGCCAATCTTCCTCCAACCCTTCTAACGCTTCCAAAGGCCCTCCTAGACCCCTTCGCCGCTTCTTCCAGGTAATCCATCAACGTTCGAGGAATTCCTAGTCTTTCTTGGCATGCAATTACTCTCAAGAATGCTTTGTTTTTTCCTATGGAAAGTTCACTTGACATTCCTGAAGTGGAAATGTTAGGCCCCTTTTGACTTAATTAGCTGCTCGAGTTATGAAAATCTTTGGCATCAGTTCATAGATCTTTGCTTAGGGTGCACCTGGATGTCCTTTATAACAGGAAATATCACATCAATTTTTATCAATGTTAAGAGTTAGGCTCAACTTCTGCATATGCAAATGTCAATAGGGGCTGGATCCCAGATCAACCGCGAACTTATTCTTAAACGCGGTATGCATCGGAGAGAAGACAATCAAGAACGAAGACTGTTTCATATTAAAGCTGGAGGCAGGCTCAGATATCCTTAAAGCACAGAGTACGCCCAACACTGAAATAGTCCACCACACCATATGGGGCTATTTTAGCCAAAGAACAGGACTCCTGATCCAATTTGAGGACACAAAATTGGTGAGGATGAAGGCAGCAAAGGGAGACGAGAGCGTGTTCTGGGAGACGAGTATGGAGTCAGTGCTTGAAGATTACAGATACATTGATGGCATAAATATAGCACATAGCGGAAAGACTGCCGCGACGATTTACAGATATGGGAAGGCTTTAAATCACAGGGGAAAGATTGAGGAGACATGGAGGATTGAAGAGGTTGATTTCAATATATGTGGGTTGTCCATGGATTGCTTCTTGGCTCCTGCTGATGTCAAGAAGGAACAAGACAGTGAAGAGAATGGAATGGGATGCTAGCAGTAGCATATTGTTTCCCAAAACAACAAAAAATATATGTAAAATTTACTTACTTGTATATACTATATATATAGGTGTATTGGACTTCATATATTTCTTTTCTTCCTTCCGTAGATTTGCTTCGTATACACGAGAGACCAAATTTACGTTCTTGTGTTTTGCCACGATTGTAGACATTATAATCCCATATTAAGTCCGGTGTTACCTCATTTAACTTTTGTCTTGCTATAGACACTCACGTAACGTTGATTTCAAGGTCACCCTGTCCCTCCAAGTTATAAAAATGTATACACATTGGCTGCACAAAATTTTGATATATTAAAGGAAGTAATAGACCGGAACCATCGTATGCCCATGGAATGCAGCTGATTGATATCTTGAAGTGAATGCGGCTGCGTTAAAAAGCTTTAGACTCGAATGTGTGAAAAACCTAATCACACTTTTATGTACAAAAAAAATCATATGCCCATGGACTTAAATCGACAAACTTGCTAAAATAGGACTCTATCGTCGTATCCGACCATAATCTTGGACAGTATTGCAGAATCACTTTGAAACTAATCCAACATCAAAATTTTCCCTCAAAGCAAGTCATTAACCGTAACAATATAAGAACAATCTTTCATAAAAAAGGCTCAAGGTTGCGATCAACGGAGCAGTTTGTATTAACTCAATTTTAGGTGGAGAAATGCAATCATGTAATAACTTGAAGGAGGTTTTCGCAATATTGTCGGCTGAGATCACGATAATTTTAACAGACCTATAATAGGTACTTTTTTCTCTTTACGGTTTAAAATTGTATAGGAGAACTGCGTTTAAAAAGAATATACGACAACTTTGAATGGTTTATTTTGATGGTTTAAAAACTTTATCTAGCACCATTTCTTTCTCTTTTTTCATCGTAGGCCATTTAATCATGGACAACATAAGCAGTTGTCATGCTCTTGTCTTTAGTATTTACGAGCACAAGATAATTAATACTCCATACGTCCCTAAAAAATTGATCATATTTTCTTTTTGAATCGTCTTATAAAAATTGTACATTTTCAAATTAAGAAAGTAGGGCATGTCTCACTTAACCTATTCTACTGGTGCACTTTATTCCCGGTAGAATAAAAAATACACAATATATTACTTAAATCCTTAATCGGTATGCAAAAAAAATTGATCAAATTATGTGGGACGGAGGAAATATATATGATGTGGTGCACAACGTGTTTCCCTAACCATCCAACCATAGTAAGAGGATGTACTAGGCCGTAAAATTCATCGCCCGATCTTTCAAATTTTTATCTCTAATACAATTACCGCTTACAAGAATCTTTTGTTGTACTGTGGATACGCTAAGACAAAAGGTTTCATTTAATGTGTTTAGCTATTAAAAAGTTTATCGCTAAAAAAATTACCAATAACGATAAAGTACTTCTAGCGCCAAAAAACATCGTTAAGACTATTATGACAGCAAAAACAACGTTATGTGCCGAAAGTTTCTAAGCGACCTTCGAAGCCCATTTCGCGGAAAAAGGACCTTCCAAGCCTGCTAAGTCTTATAGCACGGGCCAACCTTTTAGGCCCATACAAGTTTAACACACCCAAACTGCAAACCCTAAATTCGAAAAACCTTTATATAACCACGCTCCTTCGCAGTTTCCTCTCATAGCTTCAGCCTCCGGATCTGCTAACCCTAGCTTCTGTAAGTCCCTCTCTCTGAAAAGCTAGCAACTTTACCTTGTTTTAGCTGATTCAATCTTAAACATTTATCTTCAAACCGTAGTTTTTATTCGACTGAGCTATACGCATGTATTGCATCTTCTGGTATAAAATACCAACTCCTTGTATTGCAAATTGTAAGTTTACGGGGAGGTAATGACGGATGCATAAAGTGCAAAAGGATGGCTTACCAGCCCATTGCAGTGTTGATCTTGCTTTGGGGTCAAATGGACCTTCCTAGATTTGTCTTTTTTATTAAGTTGTTACTTTTTTCTCTGCTGTTGTCAAAATCATGTTGTATTCGAATGGCAAATGACGAATACACTAATTTTATGCTTAGTCACTGATTTACCGTGTTGACTACAAACTCCGCTTATTATCTGATGCCATTTTTATTAGATCTAATCTGCTTTTTCTTTTGTCGGCAATAATGGGACATTCAATGATTTTATGTATACAATGTTCGGTTCTGCTTGTTTCTCACAAATAATTTACCAAGTGCTCAGATCGTGGTTTAATTTAAGTTGTACCCTTAACTTGGTGTAGGAATAAATAGTATGTGTTGCGTGTTTTTTTAAGGATGGGAAGGCAAATGATGTAATAATCTTATCCTACACACTGAACTTGATGTAGACTATATCTCCGCTTATTATCTGATGCCTTTCCTTATTGTAATCTTTTATTGGTCCTTTGATGTATTCCATGTTATTTTTACTGTTACTTGATTGAATTCCTTAAGCTTGTAAAATTCTATTCAATGATGAGGAAGAGCAGACGGGCGGTCTGAACTGATGCCATGTTGATTGTCTGCAAATTTCCACTTGTGGAACACCTCTGAGTATCTACTCACTGTATTTTTCACTTTATCGATGCATAGAGTATGCATCTAAATTTCTTGTATTATGTAGATCCTAATTGATAGTGTCGTGTACTTTTTACAGTCTCTTGCTGCAATATTGTCTGCAGTGATGAAGTTGCTAATATGTCTGGACATATGAAACTTGTTGGTGATATAAATATATGCATCTTCTGAGCAGACACAACTTATTGAAATGTTGTTATTTTCACCAAGCATTGGTTTCATGCTGATGCAGACAGATGAAAAGTAGATTTTGATCGTGTATTACGGTGGTCTTGTCCTTGATTGACCCTGACATATGGGTTGTAGGTGCTGGTCTCCTTGTGTTGGTACTGGTGAACTGACCGAGTTGGCTATTTTACTTTTAATTGAGTCTTTGGTTAATGGGAGGGTGTCAATTTGGTCAGTTAGCTAGTATTTTGTCTCAACCTAGAGTTGATGCTATTAAACTGCTCTTCTCACTTGCGTAAAAAATTGTGCAGTGAATATAGTGTTAATGGAATGATTACGTTGGGATTTTGTATAATTCTTCTGTGCCATTTTCCTTGCAGACAGAGTTTAAGTCTCACCTAGCAATGGCTGTTACAATTTCCGTCACCTCAGGAGCTGGCCTCACCAAGCTTGATGAATACCTTTTGACTCGAAGTTACATTACTGGGTGAGTTTGAATTGCCTTAGTGCCTTTTTGCAGTTTCTATTGTTGAGATGTGGCCCAACCGTTTACTTCTCCAGGTACCAAGCGTCAAAGGATGATCTCACTGTTTATTCAGCTCTTTCAAATCCTCCATCTTCTGAATACGTGAATGTATCTCGGTGGTACAACCACATTGATGCCCTTTTGAGGCTTTCGTAAGTGTAATACCTGTTTGTTGTTGTGTATTATAAACATAAGGTGAATTACTTTGTCTTTATTTATGCTGTTTGTATTCTGCTTATTGCTTTTCCAGTGGCGTGTCTGCAGAAGGTTGTGGTGTCACCATAGAGGGTTCTGCTTGCATTGTTGAGGAGGCCATTGCAACTCCTCCTGCTGCTGATACGAAGGTATGTTCTTGCTCTGGCTTAGACCTAGATATTTGTTATTGCTTGCTAGCTAGCTGTCAGCTATGTGTCTTGATATAGTTATGTTTGATGTCGTATTACTTGTTTCTACTTTTAAAGTTTCGATGTGAAATTTCAATTCAGGCTTCGGCTGCTCAGGATGAGGATGATGATGACGATGACGTGGACTTGTTTGGAGAGGAGACGGAAGAGGAGAAGAAGGCTGCTGAAGATCGTGCAGTTGCCGTGAAGGCATCTGGGAAAAAGAAAGAATGTAAGTCAATGTTCTTTGTCATTGTGAAAAGTGTACGAGTCTCCTAACCGAGATTAGTGTTCTCTTCTAACATTCATTTTTATCCTTGTGATTTCATGTTCAGCCGGTAAATCATCCGTCTTGTTGGACGTGAAACCTTGGGATGACGAGACCGACATGCAAAAGCTTGAGGAAACTGTTAGAAGTGTCCAGATGGAAGGCCTGTTTTGGGGAGCATGTAAGTTTCTCCTAAAACATCCCGATGAGATTATTCTTTGAAATGCATTTAGTTGTTGAAAAGTATGTTTGAAAATTATTAATAAGCATACGGCATTGCAGCCAAGCTCGTACCTGTTGGATACGGTATTAAGAAGCTTACGATAATGATGACCATTGTGGATGACTTGGTATCTGTTGACAACCTTATCGAGGATCATCTTAGTGTGGAACCTGCGAACGAGTATATCCAGAGCTGCGATATCGTGGCCTTCAATAAAATATGTATGTAAATACCATCAATTTATCTCTAGACATGCATTTGCATGTACTGCTGAGGTAGTTCTGATTCACATCGTTATGGTTCCTTTTGCAGGATTACGAGTCCATGTCTGGTTCGATGGATAATTGCAGGGAAAGCTTTTTTGGAAGTGACTATTCTCTTTGTAACTGCTAAGATATAATTTTTATGATCTGTCTTACTTTTCAAAGATACAACTTGGGGGATGTGTGTCTTTTATTGAGTAGACTCGTTGAATATTTTTGGGTGAGATTGGTTTGGCCAGTAAAACATTTCTCGGGCTAACTGCGTCCTTCTTCCCCTCGTTTCTCTGTGACCCTTCTTCCCCGATCGACTGCCAACTTAAGAGGACGCCAATAATGATCCGTTTGCAACGGTGGTGAGATGTGGATGGGAGTCGAAATTTGTCTGCGGTACGATGGTGTTGACGAGGCTAGGATTGTTTACAGGAATGGGCGAACGCCAGTGCGACTCAGACACAGCAGAGTCGTTGAAAATGGAAGTAGATCATTGAATGTAATCGTAGAAAAGAAGAGTAAGGAAAAATGGAGAAGGGGGGACACGATTAGATTATTATGGCTGGATCCAATATTGAGAAGGAAATATAGAGGCATTTTTTAAAATTTGCTTACGATGATAGAAGGCCATCTCTAGTTTTGCATAGGGCTTTAATTATTAATGAATTGAGAAGCGAGCTATTCGCGAACAATCACCGTTCTGTTCTATAAAAGTTTGTTCAGTTTGTCTGTATACTTAACGGACTTGGCATGAACAGAGTTCCTTTGCAATTGTTTACGAACATGTACATGAACACGCATTTTTGTGTATTACATGTTTAAATAAAAATAAGCGCACCTTATATGCCAAAATAATAATTATTATAACTCACAATATTAAACTTAAAATCTTCAGCAAAACCTAAAATGAATGCTCAACAGTCAACACGACTCTGAAGCACAAGGCGGCTGGATAATCTTCGCAGGCATCTTTCTCTCTTTTTGCCCGTATAAGGACAAGGAATATAGATGGTACAATTTTGGTCGTTGTGCATCATGTCAGTTCATCAATCGTGCCGGTTTTGCTGATTTTTGAATTTTAATGGAATCTCCATTTAGTTTCTATCCCTAGGTATGCCTATCTCGTGAGATGCATCGAGAGATCTAAGAAAAGTAGGAATTTGATCAGATTTTGTGCAAGAACAAGAGTCAAGTTTTGAAGCTTGAGTTTAGCTCGTATAGTCAAACGAGTTGAACAAGCCAAGCCTGAGTTTAAGGACACGAACTTGAGCCGAGTTTGAACTGTTTTTCTCGCCTCTTAACAAACTCGAACCGAGTCAAAACATATCAATTCTTACACGAACTGAGTTTGAACATACTCATTTTTGGTTCAAACTCATTCGTGTACGGCCTTAATTTTAAAACAACGTTTATCTACAAAAAGTAGTAAAATGTGTCCGTAACAAATTTTGCAAAATGACTCATTTATCACTTTACTTGTCATGAATTTTCTTTTCACATGCCACCCTCCATTTCTATTTTCTTTCTTTGTAATAGAACCCGTCCTCCCCCTTCCTCCTCTTGGTCTTCCCCTGACAAGTCTGACTCCACCACGTATCCTCCACTAGCAGCAACCACCACACCACTACCTCATTTCTTTCTGGACCTGCCCCCTTCAACTCTCACATTACACCACGGCACCACCCCATCACCACCAACATTAACCATGGCATCACCCCCAACACCACGGCACCACCACCATAAAGATCAGGGTCACACACTCGCACGCACATATTTGGCTTTATTAGGTATGGAGTTCAGGTGGATTTACCGGTTGCAGTTTTCGATTCGTGTGCAGATTTGCACACACCCGCACACATGAGGGTTGAATTTGAGGTGATGGTTCCCCATAGTAGTGATACAACAATGCTAGCGGCGACCGAAGTCACATGGTATTATGTATGAAGGACTGTATTAGTTTGAAAAATATGATATGTTTACACAAGCAAAAAAAGAATATAAATGATGTTATAAAAGAAGGGTATACTCGCACACATCTTTTAGATTCTGGAACGAAGAAAATATTTTAAAATTATATCGTAAACTCGAGAGGTTTAAATATACTATCCCAAAAGTATACTTTGTGCGGACCGCCTTATTTGGTGATAATGTGGTACACAGTATGGGCCAATCATCAAACTTCAAATCCACTTTGGAATCGAGTAAACACAAGACATGCTTTTGACTTTTGAACTTATACATGGAATTGCCCTTGGCTTTTTAGATAATCAATCAATTATATCATTAAAATCTGAAAATATAGCATACGAGAAGTAGGGCACCATGTTCGACCAGATGCCGCCGCGTGCATCGAAGACATCAATCTCTTTATCATTTTTTTTTGTATATCTCTTATTTTGTTGTCTTGGGAAATTATGAAAAGGCATATTTTTCTACACATTATCGAGATGAAAACGATCTAACGATGAAAATGAAACGTGAGCGATAATAATGAAATTCAAATATCAAACTCCGTTAAATTAAGGAAGTTAATGTGACAGAAGAAGATATATATCAAAGCCGACATCTATTAGTAAGCCCAATCCGATTATTAAATTCCGAGAGATATCAAAGACAACCGTAGAAAATGTTAGACCCGTTGAAATAAAAGGTCAAAATTAGAGTCTCCATAGCCAGCCCACTTGCTCTCCCAAAAATTAATTATTCACCAACACCACCACCAAAATGGGGTCCACCACGACGTCGGTGGTCTTTGTCCCTGTCCTCGAGTCTTCAATGCGTCCACACTACTAGCACTAGCGCACTCTTATGGAAACCAGACCAACTTCCCACCGCCCAGTAACCATTTTACACCCATCAATCCTCTCTCTCTCTCTCTCTCTCTCTCTCACGCATCCCGAGGTGAAAATGAAGGATGAAGAAGCCCAGTCGAAAGCAGCCACCGTTGAAGTGGGTGGTGGCTGTGGTCGTCTGTTTGGACGGACCCGGTACAAGTTCTGGGCCCTGGCCGCGATCCTTCTGCTGGCCATGTGGTCCATGCTCACCGGCTCCGTTACGCTCAAATGGTCCGCCGGGAACCTCGCCCTCCTCTCCGGCGACCTCGACTCGCCTTTCCACGACGACCTCGACATTTTGGTTCTCACCCATCTCTTTTTCTCGGCTATGTTTCGTAATTTTTGTCTTCTTTACTTCTTTTCGGTTGTTTATTATCCTCTCCGTCTTTCATCTGACTTTCCACCCACTGTAATAGATTTACTACACGACTTTGCTCTTTCATTTTACTGACTTTTTGTGTCACTTTTTTGCGAATTCTTATGATAGCGGAGTATTTTACATGTCGTAAGTGTTTACCAATCGCGATTTTATTCTATGATTGTTGTTTGAGTCAAATCGAAGGTTTGTACGTACTGAAAGCTATCATAGGAAATTGCAAAAAATTGAAGGGAAAATCCGGTAAAATTGACGGGGTACTCTTCTAGTTTTACTGATTTGATCTGTTCTACGTGAGGTTATTTCCATGTTTACATGACAAGGATAATGAAACGGAGGCACTAAGTTATATGTTGATTCTTGTGTCTTTTTATTTTTACATTTGCTTGATTTTTATTTTGGGCGTTGCAGGAAGTAGAGGAGAGGGAGAAGGTGGTGAGGCAGATGTGGGACGTGTACAGTCACAGTAATACGATTAGATTGCCCAGATTTTGGCAGCAGGCTTTCGAGGCGGCTTACGAATACTTGACTAGTGATGTCCCTGGTGTTAGAAACGCTGCCTTTTCCGAGATTGCCAAGATGTCCTTGTTCTCCATTGACGTTGAATCACCGCCTGTTCAAGCAACGGTCAGGTGAGCGCACTCCCCTCCTTAGCGCTTCCTTGGATTACGGTGTACTAACTGAGATTGACATTGCGGATTCTTACTTACTATAAAGAGTGTGAATGAAAGAATGCACGAGTGGGTGATTGAAACCTGGAAGTCTTAATAAGTTTTGATGTTGCGTTAGTTCGCACCTTTGAAAATGTTTTTGCAACGAAATTTGACATTTTTTTTCTTTATAGACTCGATAGATCTAAATTA
Organism: Escallonia rubra; assembly: GCA_033065855.1. Lineage (NCBI taxonomy): Eukaryota > Viridiplantae > Streptophyta > Magnoliopsida > Escalloniales > Escalloniaceae > Escallonia > Escallonia rubra. The sequence goes on along the minus strand of JAVXUO010000829.1, from coordinate 255,538 downwards.
TTCATTTAGCTTTCCCTCATTCAGTTGCATTTCTTTCTAGCCTTTGATGTGTGTCTATTTCAAGTGAGTTCTCCTTGAAGAACAATGCTTGAGTTGCCTCAGTTGTGAAACCAGAGTGAGAACGAAAGACAAAGCAGCATGAGTCGATTTGTCGGCTATTTTGTTTCAGGCAGGATCATAATCCTATTTTCTTGTTCCTTATTTATCATCCATAATAGGTCTTTGCTACACTATCGTAATTCCTGCAAAATGTCCATTATATCTTCGGCTTTCACTGCACCCCCCGTCCCCCACCCTACCCCCCCCCAAACCAACCCCCAACCAACCATTTCATGTTAGGAATCCTTAATACTCAACCCCCAACCCAGAACGATTGCTCTAGTAGGGTATTAAACACGCTACATGTCTCTTTATATTCAGGGTAGGCATACGTTATCCTGCTCTTAAAAAATTAAACGCGTCTCTTTAGTAGTGTATATTTTCTACTTTGGGGGAGGCTGTGAAGGTAGGGAACTCCCGCTGCATAGCTGGTACAGATAAGATACAATCCATCTCAGCTATATGGTGTTGTGATCAGGCAAATTTTCCTAACAAAATTGATGATAAGTTTTTTGATAAAAACTGGGGCTAAAATGAGGAGTTCTAGACTCAGAAGTACCTTATTTAGTGTAAGGCACTCGGTGTACACTTAGAGATGCTGCAAATTGAGTTGAAATTTGTTGTATAATAAGCATGTAAAAGAACGATTTCCAAGTCTCGAGAACGTGCTTAACGCATACATTGTGTTCACTGTTCAGGGAACCAGTGAAAGAAGGAAGGCGACCAAGCAGACCCGGGAAATCTAGAAGGCGTCGGCAACTATGACCGAGAGTCTGAGACAAGTTGGTAGCTAAACATTCAGATGAGGTCCTGTACTCTTACCTAGTTGAATGTACTTGTCAAGATTACCTCATTGCCTGCAAATATATAGCAAAAGCTGGCAAGCGGTAGGAGTACCGGTTCTTGTTGCCTTTTGCTCTCATCCACGAACGATCGATTCAGAATTTCTTATAGATGGTCATGTGTATGTATACATTCAACTTTATAGCCGAGCTTAATCAAAGAGCCCTTATTATCGGCAGCTCAGAAGAAGGTTGTTTACGTGCTCTTTTTCAGATAAACTAAGAAAGCACGAGCATTGCACGTAGCTAGTTCAGGTGACAATTAATTATATTTTCATTAGATATATGTAACTTGAAAATATTTCGTTACTCGTTTTTCACTGCAATTATGTTGTCTCCATATGTTGAGCATATTATAGTATATAGATATGTTTACGAATAAAATCAACACAAGATACGTACTATGATTATAAAGTGAGCGATATAACCGGAGTGCCAAATTTTATTGAAGGGGGGTGTGCCTCGTCTTTACAAGATCGCGTTTTTCCTACTAATAAACCCAAGTAGGTTTCCGCCTCGCGATCCAACACACTTGAAATTAGCAAATAAGCAAGATATATATTGGCAATATTTCAAAGCAGACAGTATTAAGGTAAGTTTTTGTTGAAGTATATAGTTGCATTAATTTTTAACTTGAACAATAGAGTTGTTGGCATAAAAAATAAGGAAGGTGGAGCTCTAATTTATCGAAACAGTGTTTTATGAATCTTGATGTTTCTAATATGCATAACTTTTACAGTATTCATGAACTTGTCGAGCTTATAATCATGTAAGAGTCATGATATCATCTCACTTTTAAGGAATCTAATACATGCAGTAAAGTCGAAGTTGAAAGAATGTTAATTCTCCGTTTTTACTAGGTCAATCTATCGTTTTGTTATTTGAAATTCAACCAATCAAATGAATTTTCTTTCATGTCAACATATCCAACCGAAAATAACATGTTTGCAATTCTACCAATTTATAAGATTTTTCCAAAACGCTCTCTCTCCCTCTTATCTTAGATCTTTTTCATTTTTATCGTTTAGACAACTCAATATTCTCCAACAGTTTTTCTCTTTAACAAACCCAATCTTATACTGGTCCACTTTTTCATTGTTGGTGAAAGGAACAACCACAAAGAAATGATAGAAAACTTATATAAAAAAGGTGAAAATTTACATTTTTGTTTCACTACCAAGTTTTTTCAATTGCTAGGCATACAAATATGGGTTTTCTGAATGCGAAGTTTGGTTATTATTGCTCTCATATACAATGCACGGAGTTAAAACTAATTAATAGTACGAAGATAGCACATGCGGGAATTGAGTATTAAACTTTTCACAGTTCAGATTGAGATAACTGTCTGAAGCTACTCAACTTGTCAATTTTGTTTGCAAAGCAAGATCGGAAGTATATATGACATGGACACAAGGATTAGATACTTTTAGATCTACTCATGTAAACATGGACAATATTTAGCTTCCTTTTCAAGTTTGTCTCTAAGATATTTGTAACCTCTTTTCTTTCTGTTTCTGTCTGTAAAATATTATAACTCTCCTTTTGTATAGTCGGGACGACTTGTTTAATATATATAATTTCTCCTCTTAATCAAAAAAACTTTTTCACAGTTCGAATCCCTCAAAATATTATGACGAAGAAGGCCAGTGCCTTTAAGAGTTTGTGTTGCATATCAGTGAAAAATACTTTAACGAAACACAAATTTTCTTAGAAAGACATAAATTAACGTCTCTTATGGGAACATAATGGCGAGAAAACTTATAAAGATGGAGGCATATGGGTGCGATGAGCCGAAGCGTGAACACGGCTCATGCTCATTTCTTTCATCCAAATGCAAGGAATAGTAACTTTGTTATTGGATCACGGAATTGGTCTTGAAATTGAAGTTTGATTTCTATTTGGAGTTGGACCATAACAATTGTAATTCAATCATTTGGGTCAGCTATTCGTAATTGGAATCCAAATTCTAACCCAATTTTATGGAACTAATTTTATACATCGTTGGTTTATAATGTCTCTAGCTAAAAATTGTAATTTTAAGAAGAAACTAAAAGGGCAAAAAAAAAACCCCCGACTCCCTCACATCGTCTCTGCGTCTCCGCCACCATCCTCGGCTTACTTCAAGGTGTGGTGGTGTGGTAGCGTAGTTTTCATACTGTTGTGTGTGTGTGTTTTTTTTGGGTCTATTTGCTTTTCTCTTTGGGTTTGCGGTGGTGCCATCGTCGGTCGTTAATTGATCTCTGACGTTTATCGATTTTTATGATAGGCTAAGGACGGGTGGTGGCTTTTGGAACTGGTCGCGATTGGGTAATGGATTAGGTTAGGTTGACAAGGTTCGTTGGGTCGAAAGCTCCCAGATTTGAGGTTGGTTGTTGTTGGATTGCTTGAAGGTGTTGGGCGTGGTAGCTGGAGATGGGATTTTTTGAGTCTGTGGGTGGGATTTTTTCTTTCTGGAGTTGTATACCCCCCCACCCCCGAAAGGTTGGTGGGCTTGTTTGCCGATGGTGGTTATCATTTGGTCGGTAAACCCAGGGGTGGAGCTACGCTTGTACGAGGAGGGGCTAATGTACCCCCTCAACTTTTGAAAAAAAAATCTCATTTCACCTCTCTCTCTCTCTTTCTGCCTGCGACACTCTCTTTCTCTCTCTACGCCGCTCCAGGGCCAAGTCTCTCACCCACTCCCACTCTCCCAGTCCCAGACCGATAGGCCGTAGACGAAGTCACAGGCGACGCCACGACCGGCGACGGCCGGAGCGTGTGGAGACCCGCTCAAATCTGGAATAAATGGAGGCATCGACTGGCGAGGAGGTCGTCTTCACTCTTTAGATCTGGAACCTTCAATCGATTAGATGAAGCAGTGACCGTCGTACTGACCGGCGAGTGGCGACGGCAAGGCGAGGACTCCACCGTCCAACAACCATCTGCCGGCGACGACGCATTGACGACCGGTGAGAGATTCATTATTTTCAGATTTAGTTACGCATTTTTAGATTGTCAATTTGTCATTTACTTTCCTAATTTAGCATTTTATTTTGTTGATTGAGCATTTCAGATTTTTAATTGAGCATAAAAATCATTTAGATTGTTGATTGAGATGCTTTCCTAATTTGTTTTCGACATTACTTTTCCAATTGCTTTCGTAATAACATTCATGATTGGGACTAGATTGATTTACTCTACTGTGTTTGATGAAAGCCTTTTAAATTTATTTTGGAGACTTTTGGACTCAACAAGGAAGACGAAGTACAGAAAAACCAGTCTGTGGGGACTAGAAAAGGGGAAATAAGAGTGAGATTGTTTTGCTATGGTTGTTTTGTCTACACTCGATCTCCAGGCATAATTAGGGTTGTTGAAATTTAGAAAATGATTATATAGGAAATATAAGTATAAAAAATATATTGTTTTACTTATAAAAAAATTTAGCGACTTCAATATATTTTTAGCACCCCCTGAGATGAAATCCTAGCTCCGCCCCTGGGTAAAACTATATCCCTTAGGAACAGTATAGGCGCCTTTTGACACATGCGGTCTAGATGGGGGTTTGTGATGGTAATGGCTCTAAAAGTGATTTGGCACGGCGGTCCAACAGTTGAGTCTTGGGTTTGTGGGTTAACAGGGATGTGACGCCGTCTCGGCAATCGGTGGGTGATGAGGTGGTGGTCTGGCGGCAGCAGCGGCAACGACATCGAGGTCTCCGATCTTCCGTATGGTGCTGCTGCTCCGTGTGGTCGTGCATGGGGCGTCATGCCCTAGCAACGCGTGTCTTGGTGTTCTCTGGTGTTGGACGTGTGTGCGTCTGGTGGCAGAGGCAGATGACACATGTCTGTTCGTGACTGCTTCTGTTGCCTTGTGTGGCAGGTGGCAAATATATACTTATCCTATTCGGAACACACACACTTGTTTTGTTCTTTATTTTAGTACTTGTTCAGTATTTTTTGTTGTTCAGTTCTGTACACTGTTATTTATTTTATCGCTTTTATTTATAAGCTATTACTTTTATAGTAATTCTTATCCGATGGGAATGTCATCCGTGTATTGTTTTTGTTTGTTTGACGGCCAATATGTTGGCTTTATTTTTACTGTTAGTTTATCATGATACTTACAGGATGAGGTTGATATCCGTATACGTGTTTGTCATTATCGTTACCTTTATAAGTATCATGTACTTTTGATTGTTCTGCAATCTTTTCTAGACATATATATTTCTATTATTCAAAAGAAGAAGGAACTAACACTAAACCCTACTGCCTGTCACCATCAGACCATCACCTAGCACCACCCTCAGCCAACAAACCGCCCGCGGGTTACCAGAGACAACTGCTGAATTGCAAGCAGCTTAATTTCAAAACAAAAAAAAAAGAACATTTGACCAAATGTAATTCATTTTTCAAATACGTGCATCCAAACAACGAAATCACAATTCTTTGGAAGTCCGCAACCCAATCTGAGCCTTAAATAAAAATAAAATGTATTCAAGTGCGAATTCTTTGGAAGTCCGCAACCCAATCTGAGCCTTAAATAAAAATAAAATGTATTCAAGTGCGAATCGTCAATACGTTGCCATTCGTAACTTCGCTAAAAGATCATTATGAAGCATAAAAATGGTAACCGACATTACCTGATGGTTCAGCTTTCGGAGACTATTTATGTCTTTGATCTTCCGCTTTTAAACTCTAAATAAATAGGCCATCAGAACGGAGGGGATAATACCGTATAGGGTACTAATAAAAAGCCAGCATGGAAAAAGATAAACAGTAAAGTTAGCAAGCTGACCAAAAAGCTAAACTCTCTTTCCGATATATAGGAAATGAAGGGGTACAACATAAGTCAATGATAAGGCATGGAAAAGAAGCAAGGTTAACTTGTCTAGTGAGGGGATCTGCTGTTAGAAGTCTTGCTTCACAAAATTGCTTCAGCAGATTTAAAAAGGGCTGCTGCTGTCGCTCTATAACCAGAACAAATGTCCAAAAACATTTACAGAGTTCATGAGAAAAGGGTATTTACAACTACATTAAACCTTCTTAATCATCCAGAGTCTGAATCTCCCCCATCATGATGCGATTGCTGACGACGTTGAATCCCAGAGCAGAAGGACTCACCTTCTTCCCTTTCTTACCCTTCTTCTTCCCTCCACCTTTCGTGGATCCATCGGTTTTAGATGCATTACCTTGGTCAGATCCCCAAATACCCTCGTCAACAGAATTCACATCTCCAGGACCGTATCCGGTGACCTTTTGATCGTTCTGACTCTGGAAGGCAACTTCAAGGATGTCCGTAGGTAGAAAATCTTTGTAGTTAAGGAACTTGTCAATGAACTTGTGGTCAGGATCAAATGAGCCAAGGTTCTCCCTTAGAAGCTCCTCAGCTTCCGATGTGGATTGCTTTAAACAAAATTCTAGAATACTCGTATCTGACAAGAAAAGAAATGAAATCAGACAGAAACCAAAGATCGTAACGAGTAATCGCTTAATAATCTTATACCTAGTAAAATTGAATTATTGACATAGAACAGCGACCGTAGGTGACCAGCCATGCACTTTAAGAAAACAGGTGGTAATTCACCACTGCCTTAAGTTTAAAATGTATTATTTTTTAGTTCTTGTAGTCAATCTTGGGGAGTCCAATGCTAATAATTATGACTACCTAGGACTGAGCTTGGAGATGACTAGAGAGGTAGGATTCTTTCAATTTTGTCAAAGAACAGAAAAAATGACCATTCTACAACACTGTACCTTTAGTCCCAATAAGTCTGACACACTCGCTTTCGCACCAAATTCTGAAGTCCACAGCCTCTGTCAACAGTAGAAACGAAATGTCAACTTCCATCTTTCAAAAGATTAACAGAGCTTACAATGGCTTACCTGAGTGCTTTGTCGAAGCATCTTTTTTCCCCCTCAGAGAGGAGTGAGCAGGAGCAGGTGATGTAGAAAGCGCATGCTCAGCTGCTCTACCACTGGTCGACTTCTGCCGGCTCAATGAGCCTCCAGATGTTCCTTTCACAGGGGTGTTCTTGCCAAAACTGCCCTGATTTGCAAGACGAGGAAAATCTGACCTGCAGGGGGGAAGGACAGTATCTAAGAACGGCTTCTACTTCTTTAACAGAAACACATTAAAGAAAGCAAACAAAAAAAGATAAGTAAATTAACTGAAGAAGACCTCATTGAGCATATCACCCAATACTAAAATTTGGTTTCACTTACAAATAATATTTTCATGATTATCAATGTTTCATATTATGAGAATATGTAAGCATATATTGACAGCTCATACAACAGAGTAGTATTTTGAAGACGAATCAAATACTAAAATGTAAAGATATGATTACAGAGTGCATAATTGCCCACAAAAAGAGGACAATGTCATGCCATTAATACTTTAACAATGATTCAACACAGTTTAGATGTGAAATTGCTAGCCATATTAGCATTGCTAAAGCTAAGCCAGGAAAAACACTGTAGTGTGTACAAGCGCGGATACAGCAATACAAGTATTGGGGGAATTCTAATATCTTTTTTATCAATGAAGTAAAATGCATTCATAGCAAAACTCAAAGAAGCAATCGCTTGTATATCAGCCACATCCTTTACAGAAAAATTAAAGGCGCAATTCTGCAAATTCTTCGAAAGTGAGAGAAAGAGAAGAGCGCAAAGCATTCGACCAAGCCACGGCAAGAGAAGAAATTTCTCTGTTAGCAAGAGCCTCAATCTAAGGAAGATGAAGGCATACTAACTTCTACTACCAAATAAGTTTTAGTTATTTGCGTCATCCATCTATTCAAAGACTTGGAGATGGAAGGACGATTTTAATTGCTTCTGACTTCACTGGAATATCTATCCATCTGTAGCTTACTCCATCGTCTGCAGCTGTAGGTTTCTTATAGTTTTACTACCCTTAGTTTGAGCCAAAAAATCAAACACAACGTCTGAGCTAGAAATATGGAATCATGGTACACAACAACCTCTATATCGTAAAAATACAACAATGATGCAGCTAGACAAACTTTTTGTATAAAGATCTCAATGTGTTCGAATTTCCCAAGTCTAACCTGATTAATACATCAGAATGAAAATTTTCCATTCAGACCATAGAGTAGCATGACAAATCAAAGTGCTCAATAAGCCTAATCATTATAAGTACATAATAGCTATGTTACATGGGCTCTTCAAAATGCATGAAATACCCGTGTCGGACACTCAACACTTGGACATGGGTATGGGATGTGTGTCCGACACATCTCATAGGATATGCCACTACGAACACTGTCTTATGGTCTTTCTTTTGATTTCTTTGGCTTTGAGACAAGACAAATTCTCAACTAAAACCATGTGCATCACATAAAACATCATTTTACCTTGGAAAAAACTAATAAGTAATGCTAGTTATGAATATTCTGCCGTGTCCCCGTGTCTTTTGTTTCAAAAATTAGACGAATCCGACACATGAACATGTATCCGACCCGGACACTTGTACCGAGTCCATGTAACATAGCATAATAGTCATGCAAAACAAACGAAATCCATTCCAACATATAAGCTGGGTCAGCTTCATTTTGTATAACTAACTCGTAAACCCCAAAGAAAAAACAAGAAAGAAAAAGGTACCCGAGAAATGCAAATCGAATGGCAAACTCAAATACCTATATGTTCTCCTTAGATAAAAACTTATGTAATCTAATCAAATCTTTCAGGGTAAGAACAGTTCAATAAGATGAATAACAAAAAATTAAAAAAAATGGTGTCACTTCTAACCAAACTATATAAGAGCAGTCAGACACCCACAGAAGAAAAAAGGAACCTAATTAACAAGGCAGTTACTGTGTGCTTAGAACGACGGATGTGACCATTTGAATCCAGGTAACTCGAGCAAACAGTCACAGACTTGTAATTACGACATTCGTGACGACACCAAAATTTAAGTTAACGAATCTTACTGTTTTGCTTCTTGCTTTGGATGGTCTGCTGGACCCCAGAAAAAATCATCATCAACTTTATGCTTCGACTGAGATGAAACTTGGGGAACAACCTGGAGTGGTGATGCAGCCTTTGATGGAGGTGATGCAGACCAAGAAGGACCGCTTCCACGAGGAGGCTGAGTTGGCAGGGATTTCTGAGGAACTGGCATCAGATTTTGATGCTGGCCAGAAGAAACATTTTTCCCTTGTTCCTTCTGAATGTCCCTCAATGATGTAGCTTTCGCCAGCTTCGCCGAGTCATTAGACCACGCCGGAGCAGGGGAAGTGTTTGTTGTTTCCCCCTTCCAGACTACAAAGTCTCCCAGAGAAGGACCAGAAGGGACTGCAGGTAATACCTCCTCATGCTGTGACAGACGAGATCCTCTACTTTTATCAATGGGACTTGATCCAACCGACACATCAACCGAAGAAACTTGCACTTGTGTTCTGGCGCCTGCAGTCTTAGCTTTTGCAGACTTTTTGCGATTCTTTTTAGTCTCTTTAGCCTCAATAAAGTTGTCATCGACAGCTGGATCAGATTGAGAGCTTACAACTGGTAGAGGAGGCAAACTGTATATACCATCAGGCACCTCAATTTCTCTTCCACTGGACTTGGCCAAAACTTCATCTGCCAGTAGGTCATGCAATTGGCTCTTCTTGCTCTTCTGATTTGGAGGACCCTCAAGTTCCACCTTACGTGACTCAGTGCTACCTACATCTTGCTGAGAATCCCAAGATGATTTATATTCCGAATTTGAAACAACCCCTGCCCAAGGAGTAGAGACATTCATGGAGCCAACAGATGTGGAAATCTCAGAAACAGACATTGCTATCTGAGCTTTCCTCTGCTCTTCCTGCTGAATTTCCAAGAGTGACTTCGGCTTGAAACCAGGAGCAGGCTTCCATGCTCGTTGTCCAGTAAGTACTTCAGTATTAACCTGTGAATCACTCTTGTTCCCCACAGTTTCACCGTCGTCTCTATACATCTGAGCAGGCAAAGAACTTTTACCTTCCTGAAGGTCTACATTCTCAACAGTAACCGTACCAGACTTGCTCTCTATTGCTTCTTGTAATGCTCCAATTGCCATTTCCCCGGAAACTACGTGCATATCCGATTTCGGGTCAATGACATGTGTCTCCTCAGTTACAAGTTGCTTTGATTGCTTCGTCTTGGACACTGCACCCTTCGCGGTGTCAGAGGACAGTGACTTGGAAGACTTCTGCTTTTTGGACTTCTTTTCAGAACTTTTTCTTACTTCGCGCCCTTCAATAGCCTTTACATCTTTCACGCCATCATTGGATTCTTCTCTTCCAACTTGTGGTTCTTCGACCAAGTTAGGTGGTAGGACCTTCGAATCATTTACTTTCTCAGGCACCGAGACCTCATCCATACCAGCTCCCACTGGTTGCACAGTAACTGGCTTTCCCAAATGATCATTAGTTCCCAAATTAAGAAGTGATGCCTGTTCCTGCAGAAACTTGTCCACTACTTCCGACTGAGGTGAGCTACTCATCATTTCTGAAGAAGCCTTCTGCTGAAAGTCATCAATCTGTTCCGGTAGGGTAGCCCCCCAACTATTCTGGTAAACAGAACTACCAAACATCTGATGCGGCAAATGTATAGAAGAGGCTTCGGAGCCAGCATCATGGCTGATGTCCTGGGAAACCCTTGGAGGCAAACTTACGAAGTTAGTAACACGTTCATCTTGCATGGTGGGTACTTGAACCGCTGAACCAGTCTGAAATAAGTCATGTGATGACTGAAATCGAGGATGATCTAAAGACGCATTACCAACTGGTAAGCCAGCAGTCTGTAGCTGCCCATACGCTGGCTCGGCAAAACGCTGATGAGAATGCTGTTCAGAAATCACCTGAGAAAGCAATTGTTGTTGCTGCCGAAGTATTTGTTGCTGCTCCTCCTGTTTCTGTTGCTGCTTAAGCAACAAGAGTTTATCTAACAGTGACAACTGTTGTGATGGAACTGGGGCTTGGGTCTGTAACTGCAGCAAGTACTGTTGCTGTAACAGACTCAAAACTTGGGGATCTTGAGACAGACCGGAAGACAGCAACTTTTCAGGGGTTAATGCACCAGAAGTACTATTAATACCCTGAGATAATAAATGCGTTATAGAGGGTTGATTCGGTTGCAGCCTCTGTTGTTGACCCCCAAATGCAGCTTGGTGAGGAATATTCTGACCATGATGCATGTCCAGCTTACTATCCTGAACTGGGTCCAAACCACTTTGGATAGGAAAATTTGACCATCCATTCGCACCATTATTCACACCAGACCTATCAGATAAGCCTTGAAGGATAGACATCAGGTCAGCATTCTGAGGATGAAGCTGCTGGCGAGAGTTTTCAGCAACTGAAGGTAGAAGATTTGAATGCTGCATTAGGGGGTCCGGCTTCGCAACAGTGGATGTTGCATCCCTCCCAGGCCAAGGTGGATAATGATTTGGCAGAGATTTCTGCCTTTCAAGTGACATCTTCTTGGCCAACAGGTACAAGCTGTCCCCAGTTTCTCCTCCCATAGGAGGCATTGCACCAGAGCTACTTCCAAAATATCCTTGTAAACCTGCATAGTGAAACTTGTGAGTCATTCAGGATGACAAAAAACTACATAAATCATAAAAACTTTAGAATCAAAAGAAAGAAGTTTTCTTATCCAAAAACACAACCTTCAGAAAACGCAAACTTTTCAATAGGGGCACCGCTCATATTACCAGACATCAGTGACTCTAGAAATCTATTCTCAGCCTCCGTTGTCGAACCATGTTTATATCTTGGTTCACTATTTACCATATCCATCTCACTCGAACCCGCATGAAGCTTACCAAGGCTGCTGAAGTTCGACCTACTTGTTGCATCTATGATTTCATTCTGTTTCGCTACTCCAAATCCAGGCGGTGGTCGGGCCTTTGCACGTAAGTGGGGCATAACATCACCAAGCAATGCGAATGGCGAGTCCTGTGGTGCACTTGCTAGACGAACTTGCAAATCAATGCCAAAATATCCAGCCTCAAACCATCCGATAATATCCACCCCAGCAAAAGGTCCTTGAATATCACCGCGAGGATCTCTGTAATAAAGCACCAGATCCTCGGGAGATGGCAATGGAACTCTCTGCTTTTCTTGTTCCCTGTCCAGGACTCCAGATGCTTGTCTTTTATAAATTGGATCTTCGCCAATTTGCCATCCACGTCCATCTTTGGAGTAACCAATTTCAGAGGTTCTTGACCGAGCATCGGTAGGAATATCTCTCCAATCATGCGAGGCTGACTGTGTACGTTCTCCGCTAGAGAAAGATCGCCATGTCATACCAGGCTGAACTGAAGAATCTCCCTGCATGCTTGATTCCTTGTTATTAGGCACATCATCATTCCTTCTATAAGAAACGCCGTCCTCTCTCCAAGCTGCACATGAATTACAGGTTGACGGCCAAAAGGAAAAATTACTGGTTTAAAGAACATAAAAGCACAAATATACTAGATAAATCACAGAAGTCATGTTTGCACTGATAAATGACAATAACAACTCCAAACTCCAGTTTCAAGCGTTATACATCCCATGAAAATGGCCAAGTAACCTGAAGCAACAGTCACTAAACCTAGACATTCACAACAATCAAACATAAGCACCATCGCTCCTCGAATCTCAGTTTTCTCAATGCTTGACAAGATGCGTGTGCACGTGCATATACAGATATTATACCATTCTGTATAGAACTGTATATGAGATAGGAATTTTATTCCACACCATGTACAAAATATACCTTCCGAAAATGATGGATGGCCCGCCACGATTTCAGATTTGGCACTAGGCCCAATGGAACGCATCTGCTTCTCTCTGGATGGATCCTCAGTAAAATTTGTGCTTTCATCATCTTCTCTGCTGCCTGCTCAAGGAAGTCATCCAATAAACATTTAGCATATCAATATTAGCAACTAAGTGTAACCCACAATGATAAATTTGAACTTGCTTTGCATTTTACCAAGCTTGGTTCGTCTGGACTGCAAGCTATCAATTGCATTCCGTCCAGCAGACCCCTCTTTAGTGATTTGAGGCGCGCCACTGCTCAATATGTCGCCATCACTAATTCCCTTCAAAATAGCCTACCCAAGATGCAAGCAATCAATTCAACTACAAATTATACTATTACAAGTCCAACACCCCAAAAAAGTATTATAGTCAGATTACCAATTCCTCCGGAGTGGGTGCAGAAAGTGCCAGAGGCTCTAATGGTTCTTCCTGCGTAAGGGAAGGCACTTGCACAACCCCGTCCAATATCTTTCCACGAGACCTCATATCAGTCATTCTGTAAACATCAAGCAACTTTGTCCTGCTATATTTCAAAAGGGAAGGCTCCCCATAGCCACTTTCACTTTTCTCCAAGAAAGCTTGTGTGTGAGTAGGTATGTTGTTCATAGGGCTTCCTCCGGATGTAATCTTTCCCCGACCAAGAGAAAAGGTTGGAGCATTATTCTCCCCACGGCCCCGACCATGAACAAATGTAGGAACTTGTTTGCTTGGCATTGTAGATTGGTAATGAGGAGGATCTAGCCGTCCTCGGCTGAGAGAGGCATTAGATCTCCATGGACGATACTTTTCTCCCTCCTTCTCATCCTTTCCATGATAAGCAGTATTAGAAAACCCTTTTTCAGGAGGTATGTCAGCATCTTTGCCCAAATCCGTCCACTTCTCACGCAAACTATCTGTCTCCTTACTGTCAGGGCCCCACCGTGTGTTCCACTTACTCTCACGACGTTGATCAGGATTGCTTTCCCTGTTACCTGGATCTGCCCACCGCTCTGATGGGCCACGCCGTGCTTCTCCAAAGTGTTTTGCTGGTGTGTTGTCCGCCCATCGATCCACCTTGCGGCCATCCCCAAGCTCTTTATCCCCCTCCCTCCAACGATCCTTACGGACAGAAGAATTAGTCTCTCTTTCCTCATCACGCCAACGTTCACGGCGACCAGACTCTGTTTCAAGCACAGATGGTCGGAAAACATCTTTCTTCTTCTGATTATCTTGCATCTCCCCACCATTTCCTGGTGATTTCATGGAATCCCCTGAGTATGCACTGGAATGGTTCTCCTGTACCCAAAACATACGAAAATGAGAAGCACCATTGATACATTATGTAACTTATTACCCAAATATTGAACGAGACGAATCCTTTGAGATCATCACCCCCCAAAGGCCTGCTAAAGCACTTTATGAATTTGTACTCATAGCCATTAAAGAGAGCAGGATAACAGACCCCAGTTAATATTCCAGCCTTATTGTCCCCTGGCTTAGGCAGGAGCCACTGTGGTGAAAGAGGAATAGGATTTTCAGATCCTTGCATATCTACATAAATCAAACCAAAAAACCAATTAAAAAACCCTCCACTAGATTGTATTGGGAAAGAACTATGCAAAAACAGGCATCCTAAAGCAATTCATGTAATGTAACGTCACAATAAAACCTACAACAAAGTGTGCACTGTGCACAATTTTGTCAAGCTTGATTGATAGAAAATGTTTTTTAAGTATTCCCAACAAGCATCCTGTTCAGATTCCAATAAGACCATAGAGTCCCATTGACAAGGAAAAAACCATAAAAGAGGTTGGAAATTACACACATTGCATTATAAAATCATACTACCAATAACTTCGAGCTACTTGCACCAGTACATCCTTTACATATATATTCAACAACAAAGATGAAATCTTTCTCAAACACCTTAAATTGCCAAATAATGCGTTCAAGGCATGCAAACTGCAAATATTAAAGGCTCAAGTCAAAGCAAACCGAGGCGCGAGCCTTCGCCGCATGTAGCTTATAGAATGCAACATATCACCTTTCATTGCAAAGCCTTCTAATGTTTATACCAAGATGTGAAGCATACAACTGGATCTCCCTATCTGTGTGATCTCTTGGAGCCTTCGCCACGTGTAGTTCATACTATGTAAGATATCACATTTCATTGCAAAGCCTTCTACTGATTTTATACCAGAATGTGAAGCATACAAATAAAAGAATTAACTATATAAAAAAAACCAACTCCATAAAGATCAGAAGCAGAACAATATGAATTTTCCCAAAATGACTAACAATAACACTATTCGTAGTTCTTGATTTATTGTCAAATGGACTGAGCCAAGCTAAAAAGAATTTTGATTTCTTCTGGGCAAATCCCTTGTCCTAAAACAAACCAACTACACTCTTTCAAGTTAAAACCAAAATCAATTTGTATCAAGAGTCCACATGCTAAGTCGTTTCTAATAGTTGGAATAATAACCTCGCAACCAATTCATTTTCAAGTTAACTTGAACTTGGCTACCCGCTCTTACATAATTGCAATAAGTTTCTTATTTTTCTCTTCACATTGGAACTCACAAAGTGCCAACGGGTGAAATGACTGATGCAGTGAACCCTACCAACTAAATAAACACCATTGCAGCCTTGAAATTGTGTAAGTAGAGCAATTCTACCACGGCATGTTAACTGCCCTACTTCGGTAAGATAGCACCGAGCTATGATTACATACTTGAAATCAGGTGAACAAAATCATAAACAAAAAAATCTGAAAAGCATAATGTCAAAAATTAGCACAAAGTCTGATATTGAACATTTATCTTCGGTACGTCATCACTGTCTTGTAACAAACGCTAATTTTGCATTTGGAACAAGATGTTATACAATTAACCGTGCATCATCGTCTACGACAGATGATCCACTAGTTTAGGGCAAGCTAACCGAGAAGTGAAACTTTGGTTTGTTTTATTAATAACGAACCAAATTTGAAGGAAACGCATAAACTGAGGAGATACTCATCTACCCATGTCAATAATGAAAGACCACGTCATATGAGCGATAGTCCACTATGAAGACCTGGCCGCAATGCTTAACAAACACCATATTCCCCTCCCCCACCCACCCAACCCATCCCCACCCCTCCCTTCTTTCAGTCAAACAACCATTGTATTTTAACTGCTTGCCATGGGTCCCTTGTTGAACATCGAGAATTTAAGGCTATATCGGCCGCTTCAAAAATCAATATATTCCGCATTGTCCACACCTCTAATTATTCAAAATTTCACACATGCACACGTTAATGCTTGTAAAGGAACGAGAAAATGTAACTCAACTGTAAACCACATATGCTCTTTTCTAAAACATCAAAATGAAAAATCACATAAACATAGGTATATAACATATTCACAAATTTCTTCAAAAAAATCTCATTCAGCGCTGGTATTTGTTTGTTAGACTCATTGAAATGGAAATCGACAATCGAACATAACTTTCCGACAGTAAAACCAAGACCCTAACTGAAAAGCGCCAAAAGCCTTGTCATTTTACTCTTTCAAAACAAAACCAAAAAAAAAATGTGAACAAAACAAAACGCAGTGCTCGGAATGTTAAGGCTGCAAAACCGTAAAAGCACTGTAAAAGTCTCAATAACAGCAAATAAACACACAAAGGCTAGGCATTTACAAGCGGCCACATTCACTCTTTCATAAACAAAAGACAGTAACCTAAACCATTAAAAATCGACAACCCAACTAAAGCTGAAATAACACAGAATTAAGTACACAAATTATACAAAAAAAAAGTTCTTCAAAAATCTCATTGGCCACTGCCGTTTTTCATTAAGTTCATTGAAATGAAAATCAACGATTGAACATAACAACGCATCCGGCGGAAAACCCAAAACCCTAGCCGACCAGCCAAAAGCCTCGTCATTTTAATCTTTCAAATAAAATGACGCAATGCACAGAAACTTAAGGCTACGAAACCCTAAAAACACTTCAAGAGTCTGGACGGAGAGCAAGTGAACACTGCCTCCGGCTAGGTTTTTACAAACGGCCACAGTACTCCGACGATAAACAAAGGCGCGTGACCTGAAACATTTGAAAACCGACCGACAAATTGTAGCTGAAAATGAATGTGAAATTAACCTTTGGAGATCTGTTGGCTATGGCGAGAATCGAAGTCCATCTTGTCACCGGCCATTGATGATCAGCGAGAGGGAGAGGGAAAGAGCTTGAGGAGACGCCGAAAAAACCCTAAATTTCGATTGACTGCTTGAAGGTAGGAAAGAGAGTATACGAATGGGGGGAAATATAGGTTAAGGGCAAATGGAGGATAAAAGGCAATAAAATAAAATAAAATAAAGAAAAAAGGGTAACCTCAATTTTCACACGCCAGTAATTTGTTCACACATTAATAATTGTGCGCGATGATAATTTAGTTCTACGCTTCGTAAATTGATTTATCGTTTTTTTTTTTTTATAAACAATAAAATGAGTTTTTACCTTTAATAATTCATTTTTAACACTTAATTACTTATTTATTTCATTTTGAACCTTATTTATCTATCTACCCCACTTTTAGAAATCGTAGTTCTAAACGGAGATTTCAAGTGAAGAAAACATGGTTCCTAACCACGTTTTCAAACAAACCTTACTATGAAATCTCCATTAGAAATTAAAATTTCTTTCAATTTTGTTTAAATTAGACAAATAAAACTAAACATATTGAAAACGTGGTTTGAAATCACGTTTTCTTCGCTTGAAATCTCTATTTGGAACCACGATTTCTAAAAGTGGGGGAGATAGGTAAATAAGGTTCAAAATAGAGTAAATAAGTAATTAAGTATGAAAATTGGATTATTAAGGGCAAAAACTCACAATAAAAGTATACATCGGGCTTGATTGTGTTGTTTATAAAATTTTACACCTCAGTAAACGTTGTAATAAAAAGTGAGAAAAGAGAAGTAATATTTGATCATTATGTGATGGCTACTCACCATTGTTCTCAACCTATTCAGATCGCACCTCATGCACACTAAAAGACCCATTTTGCGCGACAAGTCACGCATTCAACGGCCAAATCATTCAACGCTATCAACCGGTCAAAATATATCTTCCTTTGAATTTTCATGACAAACATATTTTTGTAAGCCAAAGTAACGATGTCAGCAGCACCAACATTCGAAAAGCATGCAAGCGAGCACCATTGCCTCGAGAGCTCGGCCACCTCCCTCAATAGGGGGGTCGGCCACCTCTTTCAAGGGGGCCGGCCACCCTCTTTAAGAAGGGGTCGGCCACTTCCTTAAAGAGGGGGTCGGCCACCTCTTTCAAGGGGGTCGGCCACCTTCTTTAAGAAGGGGTCGGCCACCTCCTTAAAGAGGGGTCAGCCACCTCTTTCAAGGGGGGTCGACCACCCTCTTTAAGGAGGGGTCGGCCACTCTTGTATGAGGAAGGTTGCAGGCATCCTTTTTTTTGCGTCTCATTCAAAACGCACTCTATACAGTGCTCGCTCACCGCCAGTGGCCGCATGACGCTCGTTGTCTCCCACGCTTCGTCGCCGCGACAACCGTCACTCACGACCAGGCACCGTCTTCGCGACGACTGTCGCCCACGCTCTGTCTCCAACACTATGTCGCGCCCATGCACCGCACCACTTCCATGATGTGCCTCAGGCACCAGGTATTGTCTCGCGACAATCGTCGTCGTAACCATGCGCCACAATCATATTACATGCTTCTGGGGGGCTCCGCTCGTAGTGCTCCGGCACGAGGACCCCTCGCAGCGGGATGGGCTCGTTACCGCGAAGTCATCGCCGTCTTCATTCGGGGGGCGCTCTGCTTGTAGTGCTCCGGCACAAAGATCCCTCGCAGCGGGATGGGTTCGTTACCACAAAGCCATCGCCGCCACGGGATGGGCTCGTTACCACAAAGCCATCGCCGTCTTCATTCCGGAGGGCTCCGCTCATAGTGCTCCGGCACGAGGACCCCTCGCAGCGGGATGGGCTCGTTACCACAAATTTATCGCCGCCACGGGATAGGCTCGTTACCACAAAGCTATCGCCGCCTAGGGTGACTTGCGTGACACTGGGTACTGAGCTGCAACCATGTACACTCATGTTACCGGCGGCACCCCCAAGACGATGACCCTCGGGTCACTTCAGGACGAGAGTAGGTCTTTGGAGGGCATTGCACCTAGTCCGCCTGGCAGTTGGCTACAAGGGCAACCCTCACCGCTGTCAGGTTCTCTTCGCATCTCTTGACGCACCTCTGTGGGATTCAGTAAGGGCTTGGACCGGTGGCCGGGCAACGGGCTTACTCTGATCATGCTACCGCGAAGTGGTCAGTCTTCTCAGACAGGTAGAGAGATGCTGTGTGGGCAGGGCAGTGCGAATTTGGGAATCGACAGTCCGACAGAGAACCGGTATTTTTGGACCCCCCTGGTGACGTGTCACTTCCAGGGGACAACATGTGGCACTTTATGATACAGTCATACTTTCCCTGTATATAATTAGGGACTTTGGGCTTCATTTCAAAGACTTCTCTCTCATTTGAGATTTTCACTTTCTCTCTCTAAAAAAATCCATTCTCTTTGGAATTCCAGAGAGAGAAACACATTTGGACTCCTGACATCGAACCCCTGACGCTGCACCCCTGACTTGGACCCTAGCTTGGATTACCGACTGTCGGCCCCTTTCGTCGCCGCCCTGCCTGCGCAGCACTGCCAGCCCTCCCGGCTTGTTTGGGGAGCCTTGCTCTCTGCCCTTACTCCGCCCTCACTGTCTCTCACTTTGCATACATGGAAGCTGACTCGGATTGCAGCCTTTGTGGCACCTCCACGTAGGTACGAACCCACTTTCCTTGGCATCAATCATTTAAGCTCCAATTTCATCGCTTAAAGTCCCATAAGTATTGTTATATATATGATCATTATGTGATGGCTACTATCACCCTGCGATGTGAAGAGTCGTGAGGTGCAGTTTTTAAGCTTCAGAGTGAGGTGGTATTGTTTTTGTGTGTTTCGTGCTATGTGGAGTTCCAGTCTACTCTGTAACGCGCAGGATAAGGCAACAATACATATGTTTTATGTCTAATCAGACAGCGTGCGGGAGAGAGAATTTAATCAGGCAAAACATTGCGGGCATGTGTTGCTCCGCTCATGACCTCATGACTTGGGTTTCTTGTTCTGTAACCCTATTTGTCGTGCCTTGGACGCTTTAGTATATTACAATTCTTTACTTTTTGCGAAATTAATCAAGCATTCTTGTAATCCGTATTAAACTACACTAAACATGCGTAAAATTGATTATTTCTTTTTGAAAAAAAAAATTCATTACAATTAATGTTTGTCGCTAAAAGTACATTTTAGTCATTTATAACATTTTAAGTGGCAAGTGGAGGAGTAAATAGCATACTAGGGGTAGAGATTGTATTATTTAAACAAAAGGTTATCCGATATTGGTTTATTGTTAATCTGTTACAATGAAAAAATCACCATCATCGTACAGTTTGTACCCAAGCACGAGGGCCTCAAAAAGTTCAATCATCACTCATTTGTATTCCTACGTTATACGCATCGATATAGTCCTTCATTATTTTTGGCAAGCTAATGTTCTCAAATAAGTTGAATGCAATTAAAGATAGGGGGTTGATCAGAGTTCATTCTCGTCTTGTCACACGTAGTACTTGTTTGGAGAGGCCTTAGATGATTTTGGGACAAATGGGATTAGGATAAATAGGGATTTTAATCATTTGAGCCATTGTGGATTTTTCTCATCCCAGACTAATCCATAAGAATTAATTACACCTATGTCCATGAGGTTTTGGTGAAATTACACATGTGTCCATAAGTTTGGAAAATAGACACTTATGTCCTTTAACCTAACGGAATATCCAAATACGTAACGGAATGGTCAAAATGACTATGTTGTTCATGACTTGAAAGGTAAATTATTTACCATACCATTCTTTCTACCTCCCTCATTTAAAATTTTTGGGTTTCAAGCCATTCTTTTATCTTCATAACTTTCAAATTAATCTTCTTAATTTTCAAAGTAGGGTTTCATTTCTTTTTCATCCAACTTTTGAAGAAACCAGGAGGCAGTGGGATAGGGGAAATGAGGGGGATGACGAGGTAAGGTGGGGGAAGGGAAGGGGACGAAACGGGGTAGGGTGGGGGAAGGCAGCGAGGGGTAGGGGAAGGGCGAAGGCAACAGGGCGGGGTAGGGTAAGGGAAGGGAGGGCGGGGGACGACGGGGTGGGATGGGGGGAAGGGGAAAGAGGCGGGGTAGGAGAAGGGAGGGCAGGGGATGACGAGTTAGGGTAGGGGAATGGGAAGGGGAAGGCGACGGGGTAGGGGAAGAGAGGGCGAGGGACGACGGAGTGGGGTGGGGGGAAGTGTTCATTTGACTGGTTTTGATGATTCCAAGATTACTATGCCTAGCATTAATCTAACACTATTATTAAGATAATATTTCAGGATCAATCTTAATCAAACAAAGAACATGTCTTGGACAAAGCTTGGACTTGGAATTGGAATTGGAATTGAACATGGACGTGGTCTGGGATGAAGATTCAGAGCTGGAAGTATACTTTATCTTTATTGAAAATTTGTCCTTGTTACTAAGTCTTTATTAAAGATCGTAAAGAACTAAAGCAAAAGTTTTCATTCAAAGGCAAAATATTTTCATTCGACTTAATCCTTCAGCGTCTTTCTTCTTGTCTTCCAAAAAGTTTTCATTCGAATTAATCATTCAGTCTATTATTGACAAAGTTTCAAAAATCTTTTTCGGTCGAAGCCAAGATGTTCGGTCGAAGCGAAAGTTTTCGGAAATCAAGAACTTTCGGTCGAAGCCAAAGTTTTCAGTCGAAGCAGTGTTTGACTCAATCCTTCAGTGGCTTCAACATCTCTCAGCTCTATCTTTTCATTCGACCGAATTCTTCAAAGATATTTTTTATTCGAATCAAACTTTGAGTATTTCCCTTTTTTTTAACGGTTATTTTCTCTTCAAGTATAAAAAGGGACCTTGAGAGCATTTATTGCTAACTTGACTAATCTCTAAAAAATCTATCTCTCACTTCTCAAAATACTCTCTCATCTTATTTCACACTTCCATATATTCTCCATTGAGTGAGTTCATTTTTTAGAAAGTTAAAATAAAGCTTATTGGTTTGGTTCTTGAAAGAATATAAATCTTCCCACCTAAGAAAGCTTAGTCTTGTTGTATTCATTGTAATATCTACTCAAGAAGAAGTTTGTTGTTATATCTCAATTGTAAATCATTTTTCCTTTGTAATAGTTGGAAATCTCAGAAGGGTTTCGGAATCTGTACTGCGGTTTGAGTTAGCACCTTAAGTTAGCTGGTTAGTTAAAGGCTCGAGTATGTCTCCCTTGTGTGGAGTGCTCGGGGACTAAATGTAGGCTGGTGGGGCCGAACCAGTATAAATCTCTGTGTTCATTTATATTTGTTATTCCTGTCATTACCTTGAAAATTTAGTTTTAAATTTTATGCTCATAGTTGTAAAACTCCTATTCACACCCCTCCCCCCTTTCGGCGTGTTAAGGGACCTACAGGAAGAAGAAGGCGATGGGCCAGAAATAAACCTTTGTATAATCACTTTTGTTAATTTTTCCCTTCAATTTCAAGGTTTTAGTTTACTTGACTTTACTTGGTATGCGCATATGAAAATAATCAATAGATATTACTTAAAATAGTTTGAAACCAAGGTACTATTATAGGTCGGGTCGATATTTGTGATCGATTTTTAAAAATTGATCCATGAACATAAGCGACCAGAACTGAGGCCGGTTTGGGATATAAAAGATTGAACCATTAAGTCTTTCAAGTGCTATATATTGAACGGATTTAGATGACTTGAACGGTTCAATGCTCACACTTAAAAGTTAAAACAATCAACTATAGAACCCGAATAGCTGTACATGGCCCTTTACATGTGACCCGACTACATCGCCCGGCGCAGCCCAGCCCGTTGGCGAGGTCTACTGAAAATGAAGCATTCACAAGCTGAAACTACGTATCAGACTGGCCAGAGAAGGCCTCAGCAGAATGGCGGGAATCTTTCGCGCCACTCTAGCCAAAACATTTTTCCCGGGCAATTTCATCGTACATAAGTCCAATTTCCCCCCTTCACAACCGTCAGGACTCAGGACCCTTTCTCTCCAAATACCCACTCAAATTCAATTCAAGCCCTCGATAACAATGGCACATCAAGACCCTCCGAACCACAGCCCCGAAGTCCAACAACCAACTCCAAAGATCCAAAAACTCGATCAAAACGGAACCCACAAAGCATCGGAGCCATCAGCACATTATTTCCGTGTGAAGAAACTCTCGGACAAGGCTGTACTGCCTTCACGAGGATCCCCTCTCGCCGCCGGTTACGATCTCTCTAGGTAATATGTGCACACAAAACTTTTATATGACCCTTTTTTTGCGGCTAATACTGTTGCTAAACATGATCTGTAGAATTAGATGTCCTGTTGCTGCCCATATATGACTTGATAATTTGGCACCCAGATTAATTGCAATATGGTTGTAGCTAAGATTTCCCCTTTCATTGATGGGTTAGTGTAAATCCGCTGTAAGAGGTTGTTCTTCAATAGCAATTAAGAAACGCGGCTAATCATATTGTCGCGATAATCTTTTGCTCAAATTTTCCCATTTCAGTCCTTATGTTTCAGTGAAACTGATGCTTTTTGGTTTGGTGTAGCGCAATAGAGACAAAGGTACCAGCCAGAGGCAAAGCTTTGGTTCCCACAGATCTCAGCATAGCAGTACCCGAAGGGACATATGCCCGTGTTGGTAAATACCCTTTACGGCTCTCACTTCTTAGTAGGACAGTTGACATTTTTTTGAACTTATCTTTGACTAGATGGGATTGTTCTGTGCTTGTAGCGCCGCGATCGGGGCTGGCATGGAAGCATTCTATTGACGTTGGAGCTGGTGTCATAGATGCTGATTACAGGGGTCCGGTTGGGGTGATTTTGTTCAATCATTCAGATGTTGACTTTGAGGTGAAGGTTGGTGACAGGATTGCCCAGTTGATTATCGAGAAGATCTCGACGCCAGAAGTGACCGAGGTTGATGATTTGGATGAGACTGTTAGAGGGGCTGGGGGATTTGGATCAACTGGGGTCTGAAGACTTGTGATTTAGGGTTGGTGTTAGCTGCTTAGGCTTTGTGACTGGTAGTGAGTTGTCACTCGTATCTGGGTTCAAAAATGTGGATGAAGCCGCTGGTTCTGCTAATGAAAGATGTGGTATATGATGGTACTCTTCTAGCAATGAAAGATGGATTGCAGTTTATTGTGTTACTTTCTTTCTTTGTGCATCAAATGCCCCTCCCATATTTGCATCACCAGTCTCATCTTCATTGCACTCATTGGTTCGTAACAACAAAATTTGTGCGCACTTCAAAATAAAATGTGAATGTAGCCAATTCTGTTTTCCACTGGATATTAACATTTTGGACAGATCAAGCAGTAACCTAGGGACAGTTGATATGAGACTTGACACCGCCTTTATGCATAGCATAGAATATGAGATGGTCTTGTCAAATTGAATAAGAGGTATGGCAGGTATGAAAGAAATGGCAAGAAAGTGACTTTAACGCTCTGAGGCATGGACAAGGCCTTGGCCTATAGCTCATTTACCATGTTAAAACCTTGTGTTTGTTTCAAAAGTATGTACAAGAGTATCAAAATCGATCCTAAACCCTGTGTATAAAGATGAAAACGATGAAAGCGCATTTAAGGGTTCTAGTTTTGGTCATCCTAAAATTGCTGTTATTCATGTCGTAAAGATAGTTTAGGCATGCGGAAAAGATTCTCAAGAAATACTACATTTCAGAAGCATAACTGCCAACAAGAGTCCGAAGAACGCCTAAAATGATACAGAAAACTGTTGCATGCTATGGAAAATTCTCCAAGTACATGCGGAACAATAAAGAAACGGATACCTCCTCCCCAACTTTGTGGGGGAGTTAAGAGCATTCAAGCTCGGTTGAAAGTGGGAACTAATGTACAGGTATTCAAGCTCTGAACTTCAAACTTGCTCCAAGCCTCTAACCCTGAACGGCGCTCGGCAAGTGGGACAAGTGAGCTTCTTCACCAACCAAGAATCAATACACTGAACATGGAAGACATGGCTGCAAGAGGGAAAGATCCTACATAGCTTTGTCTTCTCAAAACCATCCAAACATATGGCACAGATCGAGTTCATTCCAGCAAAGTTAAAACACGGCATTCCTTGCAGCTCTCGTGTAGACAAACCCGAAGAACTATCATCCTTTTGCGAAGGCACACCATATATATCTTCAGTTTGACCGATAATATCGATAACGAGATAGCAAACTAACAAATATACGATCACGATGGCAGAGATGCCAAAGAGAGAGAGGGGAGGAGGAAGTGGAGGAGCAGGAGATACCATTAGGGAAGGATGGTCTTGAAAGAAATGTATAACTTCCTGTGTTACGAGAAAGCACGGTGCTCGAAGAAAAGAGCACAACAGGGAGAATCAAAGGTCAGAAGAATGTCCCTTTGCAAACAAGAAATTAACATGCATCTATTTGACCAAGAATTATGAAATTTCCAATGTACGCCTCCTTTGCTGGCATTCAAGTGAAGCATATTATTTGACTTCTTGGACATAACCTCAATCATACGCTTGTGCTATCACATGCCTTTTGCTTGCAAAATAGAGGTCCTATGTCTCTCTTCAGATTTTGAAGATAACGAGTATCAATCCTGTATGCAAAGTCATGCAAAGACCCTTCAATACCTCAAATTTATTAGCACACATTTAGGAGGAGTCTTAGGGATACTTCCCAGTCCCAAAAGCAAAGGAAACCTTGAAATGGGGACAACCCCGACTTTCAAAGCTTCACCAAGCGTAGCAACGCCGAGCATGGCGTTTATGCAATACACTTCGAGATTTCAGTTTCTTCTTCATGCTTTTTCGCAGTCAATGCGAATGTCAAGAGTTTACTTGCGAAACTGATATGACATGCCAATCTAATCATATCTGATCTAGGTATGAACTAAGCAGATGGAAACCGAAGCCTCACACATCCAGAGCAAAAGAACATACAACCTCGGGAATCCGTCATCTCGATCACCCTTCATCGTCTTCATCAGACAACTGCCCCATGTCCATCATTCTTAGTGTTAGCAACCTTTCGAATGAAAGCAACCTACTTTCTTATGGGATATCCTAGCCTCCTACTGGAAATCTGTATGAAATCCCAATCACATGCCATTTAGTAACACCTGGTCTCCTAAAAACAAGTTATAGAATACATTTTGGTGGTCTCATACACATACAGGAAAAGATACTTTGCAGAATGAACACCTCTAGGAGAAAGTCCATGTCAGTTGCGTGAAGTTCAATTTTATTTCTATCCAAGTATGTGTACCCCATAAATTTGCTTAACTGCTTATTACATTAAAGAAGTTGCTCAAAATGTAAACCAGAGGTCAAAACAGAAAATTTTGGGCGTAAAATTTACAGCTCTTAACAAGTTACAGATGACTTGGAAATGAGGCATCAACCATAAACATCCAGCTGCCAATTTCCGATCAGAAAGGGCTTACATCTTTGGTAGAAGAGTAGAAGGATCAGAAGGAACATCTGCACTTGCCTGCAAAGAGGAAATGGGTTAGTAGCTTCTAGCCTTATAAATTTCCGCCCCGACAAACCAAGAGCCCTTTTTGACAATAAAGTAGAATTGAAAAAGGTATGATTGACAGAATTCTATGTAAAGAAAGAGGATACAGGTTTGTATCTACAGATCTTGTAAACCCAATACAAAGAAATCAAGTTTCCCTGTGGCTTAACTAACGTCGCCCATGTCAAACATCACGAGCATCTAATTCCGTCTCATTACAGCTCTATCCTTTCTTTCCGGCTATATGGACCCCGAAGACTGCAAGAGTGAATCCCAAATAGGCTGTGGCTTAACTTTCGCTGTGGCTTAACTATGTAGCATCCATGCAATGGCAATCGACATAACTCCTTGATTGCAACCTCCTTTGAACGCAACTTAACATCCACTGTACGAGAACACCAAATAGAAACATTTTTTTTTTCTCTCAAGCAAATTGTCACCAGTTACAATGCCTCGCTTGAAAGTTTCTCGACCCTCAAAAGCTCACTCGATATACACAAAAGATTGCCAATGGGAATACTCCAATAGCCACTTGACGTTTTCCATTGTCATGTGTAACGGCCAACTAAGCAACAAAGAGATACACCACATATCATTTTGACACTCCGATTTAGTAAACTTTGGCCAGAAAGAACCTTGGTTTATGTGACTCTTCATATTGTTATACCATTGTTACAAAAGGTGGATACCTAGGTGGTGAGCCCCCCCGGGTAAAGTTACAACTTACTAAAAACGTTCTCAGTTTGACCGAATTTATACTTTTTTGGGCCCTTAACTATTGAACATTCCAAAATACCCTTCATTTTCAGTAACTCGGCTACGCGGTCTACCAAGTCGCCTAGTGGAATTTTTATCTCTATAGTGGAAAAAAAACCTTTTCATTTTTTCCTGGGCGAGCTCCTGGCCACCTAGGAGCAGCCCAAATGCCTTCCTCTTCCTAGGTGCTTTGACTACTGTGGTTTACCAACTAGTTTCTTTTCCCCAGTGAAGATAAATGAAGAAAGCATGCCCCACAGTCAGCACGTGGAAATAAGTAAAGAATAGATCCACCACACCAAACTCCTATTGTCGAAACCCACTTTCGGATTCCAACTCATATGCCCCCTGAAAAAAAAGAAACATATTTCAATACTAGGCAATGTTAAGGAAAATTAAGACGTGCACAAGCCAAAGTAATGTCTCCACCCCACACATCTGCCTAGAATCTCACCTCCATATATCTCCCACCTAAAACCAGAGACGCTTCTGGATTCTCCCATTTCATACAATACCTTTCCCAAGACACTTCCCATAAGGAAAAATCACCTTCTTCGAGGTCCTTTGTCTCAAAAGAAATCCACAGTTACTTACTTAAAAAGAGCTTGGCTTACTCCACTAACCTCTTAATTACCAAATGCCTTCAACTGCGGAAAACAGAGAAGATTCGAATTCACACGGCGTTGCCTCCCCCCTCCCTTCACACAAAAAGTTTACTTGCAGCTTCTTCAAACGTTCTGCAAATCAGATTGGGATAGTGAACATGTACGTGAAGAACGTCGCCAAATCGATACATTACTTCTGGTCATCGTCAATCTAGCCTTTAACATGTATGGTACTGAACATTCACCCTGTAGGAGTACGTCGCCAACTCGACAACTTGCTCCTGGTCAGCATCAATCTAGCCTTGAACAAGTATCGAACAAACCTCGAAAGTGTACTTTAAGAATGGGAAATCCTTCAGGGGGCCATTATACTTTAGCATCACCATGCAGTGAGGTGCACAAGATCTACAATAACCTGAGATATCATTTTCAATTGGGATGCAAGACTGCAATCGTAAAAAAACTGAAGACAGAAAGAAATATCAAGAAGGCCCATCTTGAGGGAATGGCCTCCTCCATTTTCCCTTACGCTGCTTCTTGCTTGGTAAGAAACATCAAAAGGCGGAGATGATGGATGTAAATGGCTATCGAGGTCCAAGCATCAGTAGAAAAGATAAGCATTAGTGTATGTATCAGGCTAGTGTTTGATACAAAGTCTTAATCAATGTTGATGAAAAGAGTTGGTGCGGCGTTCCATTTTCTAGCAGTAATATATTCACATACTTATGCACAACATCACTGTATTCTCTGAAACGTAAGTGTTAAAAAGTAGCAGCTACCTTCTAGAAACTGGAAGGTTCTGTTACTTGTGATTTATCTTATTTGAAGAAATGATGTATTGCCATACCTCCAGATATCTAGTTAACATTGTTGTAGTACTAAAGTTGAAGCCTTTGACCGGTTCTCCTTTCTTTCGAGATGCGTGAAGTTGCTTTCTAACTTGAGAAGCCAGTGACTGCATTTTGTTTAATAAAGGTAAAAACCAGGAACATAAGAAACAATGTTAAAAATTAAAGGCATCATGAAGGCACACAACTGACGAGCAATTTTAAGATTAATCATTTTGTTCAATAAAGGTAAAAACCAGGAACATAAGAAACAATGTTAAAATACTACAAACTACAGGCATCGTGAAGGGCACACAACAGACGGGCAATTTTAAGATTAGTGAAAGTTTCTTTTACACAATGCATACCTTTCCCAACTCAACTCCCCACTGATCAAAAGAGTTGATTCCCCAAATGAAGCCTTCCACAGCAATTCTGTGTTCATATAATGCCAATAACTGAAGAAAATAGAGTAAAAATCATCGGATTAGGCCAGAGCTGTGGATCAATTGTATATTAGCTCAGACTCAAAATAGTTCAAATGATGATCAATACGCACAAACACTTCTCTAACAACGATGGAATGCACAAAATGACAAACACTCAAACCTGTCCGACATTATAGGCATCCAGTGATGGAAGTAGAAGGCTGAGAGAAGGTCGGTTGCCAGAGAAGGTCTGTGAAAGACAATCTAATCGGTAACTAACGTCCAATTGGAAGCATAAGACTAGACATTCAATTCTACAATAGAACAAAGATTCAAAGAAATCACCTTATGAGGAATAAGATGAGGAGAGACATTCTCATTTAGCAACTGTTCCGGTGTCTGAAAAAAGCAAAGTTTGTTCAGGTATTTGACAGAGAGGTAGAAGTTTAGTTCATGCATGCAGGTGTGGTAATGACAAGTGGTATGAGTTGTCAGGTGAAGCTAAGAAGCATAAAATATCAGAGATCTCCCATTTATGCAAAATAGTTATGAACTTGGTACCTGAAAACCCATATACCGGTTTTCATATGCCATCATACAAAAAAGCCAAGTGATCTTCAAAATTATGTATTCTGTTTTAATTTCCCTCTCTTAGTTCCTTTTTGTGATAATTTGAAGTCCATGAAACAGAGCTACTCTACCTTCCCATAAGCAAGGGCATCTGGCTGTGCAAAAAAGTTAGACATTAGCTCGTCGTGGTTATTCACCACTTCATCTGCAAATCAAATTGCCGTAAAGTGATAAAAAGAATAACGGAAGTCACTTGAAAACAAACTTCTAATAAGAATAACCCAACTCATTGGTGTAAAAGAGTAACAGGTAAAGAAAGTAAAATTAGGTACCTTTGAGGTACACAGGCTGTTGACTCTTCACAACACCAATAAAATCACAAGGAATGACACGCCCCTGAAAATTCCAAGAAAATACACAGCATTGCAGCTTTCAATGTTTAAAAAAAAAAAAAGGAAAGAAATGAATGATCAAGCAACCAGAAGCATACAACTTCTTTAGATTTTTTTATGGTAATCAAGCAATTGAGTTCCATAGAAGTTTCCCATAGGATTGTGTCAAAAACCCAGACAAAACAATGTTCTTCAAGTACAGTTCAAGTACAGTGCACTAAGTACTAGATGCTTGGAAATGGAGTTGAAAAGAGGGAAAATAAAATAACCAATTATGAAACAACATCAAAGTAAAAAGTGCAGGTTTCAAGAACACATTGCACATCTGTAGCAAGTTTAGTAGTGTTACATCCGAGCACTAAAGAAATTTTACAAACAAGTTCCAATAGCATAAGATGCAAGTACCTGGTGAATTAATTGGTAAAAGCTGTGCTGACCATTTGTTCCTGGTTCACCAAAATCAATTTCACCAGCCTCAAAGGGAAGAAGCACACCATCAATTGATACACCTTTCCCATTACTCTCCATGCTAACCTAATAATTTAATTGTAACAGCATAAGAATATGGACCAAACTCTTTTCAAATAATATGAAAAGAGAAACTAATTGTAAACATGCCTGTTGAATATGTGGGGCCAACTTTTCCAGGGCTTGAGTGTAAGGTAAAATTGCCTGTGGAAATCAGAAGCATTAGGGCAATGACACAACCACCAATTCTCAAAAGGTGGTGATATAAACAGCATTAGCCAGAGAACAAACTCACTCTTGCAGGATATCCAAGAAAAGAAACATTCCATATGCTCAACAAACCCAGAAGCACCTGCGACAATAAGCAACGTCACTGAACGTTGTAACAAGTCATCTACACGTCAAATTAAAGCACACTCAAGGTAAACGAGACACAGATGCAAGGCATGAAACCTAGAATTCAATAATGCAACACAGGAAATTTAGAGAATAGTTACTTGCAAAGGAATGTAAGCTATAAATCTACCGATGCAGCGTCTCTGGTGGATTGAAACTATATAACTAAATTAACTGCAGAAATTGAAACCGAGGATCGATAAAATGTGAATCTAACAAGTTGATGAACAAAAATATGTCATCGTATAGCATATCCAATTAGTACGACAATTGAACGTCAGAAAAAGATCAACACCGTTGAGCGTTGAATGACACATACAGGTATATTTTTCTCGAATGGTGCTGAATAGAAATGTTGATCAATGCTTGAAGCTCCCTTCAGGAACCTTTCAACAAGAAAGAAGAATATTTTACGCACTTCTCAGCCAAAATTAAGTCAAAATGATATAAGGATCAAGAACTCTTGAGACATAAAGATCAAGAACTCTTAAGATATTGTACCTTCACTTAAAAAAAAAGTACAACTAAGAGGATTATTAGGTAAAAAAGATAAACATTTAGCTTAGACGTGAAAATTTCTCTGATTCTGGGAAACTCGGTAAAATAGTCGTCCAATGCAAAACCATAACATCTAAGATGAAGTTCAGAAGTAATGAACTGGTAATCACAAAACTCAAAAAGAAAAGATTCAGTCATTACTGTACTTTTCAACAACTGAGAAGCCGTATTGTAGAGACAAAGGTAGTACTCCAACAGCGCTGCAAACTGCAAGAAGCGGTTCAGCAAGAGACCAATCAGACAGTAAAAGCTTACAAATAAAACTGAGCATACTCACCACTGTATCTGCCTCCCACCCAGTCCCAGAATGCAAAAGCATTGTTTGGATCAATACCAAATTTCTCCACAAGCTGCATTGAAGATTTAAAGACAAATCCTTCAGATTAAACTAACTGGAAGCAAATGTGGTGAACTGAAATCTCTAGTAGACTACTTCATTCAAGCGCAGGTATAACCCATTGCCGATCTGAAATACTCTTTACACACAAGCACTTTGAGGATACTACTGATATCATGTACAAGCTCTGCATTTTTCATATGATGATGCAAATTGAAAGGGTTTTACATGTTTGCATCAAAGAAAGAAGTATTCCTAAAGCAGCCTAAAATAACAACGAAACTGACAAACAAAAATAACGCTCTACATGGACCAATTTTTTTTCTTTTCTTTTGTTGTTGTGGGGTGTGGGGCAGGGGAAAGAAAAACTAGATGCATGTCATTTCTAGTATGCAGCGCGTCTTCAATCACATTGCACCGGAGAGAGGAACAAAAAAATATTCATACCGTGAGATTGGTGCTGACAGCAACCATATGCTTTGCTACCGCCTGAGGCCTGAATAGTTACATGCCAAATTGTGTCAGATTATGTCATGTGCGCCTGTTGTGCATGAGAGATAGAGATTGATGGGGGAAGAGAAAGATGGTAAACTTGCAAAAATTCATATTTTTGTTTCGGGATTCATTAGGGCCTGTACGTTTACAGTTTTTATTTTGTGTATTTGAATTGTGTTTTCGTTTTCAATATTTTCGTATCCAATCACAAAATATGATTGTGTACTTTTATTATTTTCATCACTTTTTTATACCTCTTTTTTCAGGTTGTTTTCGTATGTTTACATTTTTATTTCCGCTTTCACTACTCTTACGGCCATTTTTTTCCGCTTTTATCCTTACTCCAAAATGGACATCCTGCCCCACCCGTCCATCTTCTCCACCATTCTAACACCTGCCATCTCTCCCTAATTCGGCTGACCTAATTCGGCTGTACTTCTTCATCCCCATGTTAAAGAAGAGAATAAGATGAAAGTGCTCGTCGTGGATTCCGGCGAGATCTCGGCCATCTGTCACTGCTTCGGCAATCTCGCCATGGATTCCGGCGAGATTGCTTCGGCAATCTCGATCAGAGCAGAACCGACGTGCCCTTCCTGCGGCGGCTGTCCAACACCGACGTGCATAGAGCTGAAGCTCCTCTTCCGCCTCGCGGCGGTGTACTTGCTCAACTACGTCATGTCCATGTTCACCCAGATCTTCTCCGGCCACCTTGGCAACCTTGAGCTCGCTGCCGCCTCCCTAGGAAACAACGGCATTCAGACCTTCGCCTTCGGTATCATGGTATTTCTTTCTCTTTTTCCTTCTTTTTTCCATCACCCTTAACATGGATTCCGGCGAGGTTGGCCAGCGATTTCGCCAACCCCATCAGAGCAGAACCTCGTAGCTTCCGGCGCAGATCTCCTTCAGCCATCTGTCACTGCTTTGGCAATCTTGCCATGGATTCCGGCGAGATCTCCTTCGTCTGGATTCCGGCGAGATCTCCTTTCAGATGGGAGTTGATCGTGTTGTCTGTGGGTGAAGAAAGAGTATAGGAAGAGAGAGAGAGAGAGAGAGAGAGAGAGAGAGAGAGAGAGAGCTAGGATGCAGCATAGTGGGAGGGGCATGGCAAAATTGTGGAGACAAGATCTGACAAGAGAATACAAATCGTGAAAAAACCTTTTTTGCTACTGTTTCGATATTTTACTCAAAACGGATACGAAAAAAGATAAAAGTACGTAAAAAAAAACATCTTTTTCATCATCATTACAAAAACGAAAACAAAATTTTGTAAACGTACAGGCCCTTAATTTTTCTATCGCAAACAAAACCAGTACTAAGACTGGCACAATGCAGTCTCTCATGACTTGAAAGCCAGTCAGCCCATTGCACGTGACTGGCACAATGCAGGCAATAACTCTCAGGCCTATCAATTCTCAAGAAGCAATCACATGTAAAACTCATTTTGATGGCATGATGATTATACTAATAAACTGACCCCAAAGCAGATGAGATCCATTCCCTCAGCGTCCGAGCATTCAGCATAGTTTCAGCCGTAGTAAAAGTTTTTGAAACCACGACAACTGCAAATAACACAAGAAAAACCAACAACTAGGACATGAGATCCCAGAAGCATCAATTCGTATATGATGCTTGATGGAATTTCCCCAAAAAATATATATATATTTGCCAAAGGAGAATGGAGTTACCTAATGTAGTTTCAGGGTTCAAGCCTGTGATATTCTTAGCAACGTCAACTGGATCAACATTTGCCAGACTGCATGTATGAGTATTGAAAGATCATAATCATTGCTCAACCATAAAAATCATAATCATGATGCAACTTCTCTTAAGAAAAGCACACAGCATTACTGTATGCATCGGACTTCTCAATAAGGTAATTCAGTAGCTAAAAACCTGCCTTTCGTCGAGTATCATAAAGATTACAAAGTCCCTCGGATGACCCATTTGGGATCACATCACATAATATTAATCTCTTTAGCACCGTGTATGTACTAATATTACATGCTGCCAACCACCAAGACCAGCCAAAGATGGTATTCTGGCATTGCATTTACAAAGCCAGCTAGTTACAGTGAAAGAGCTTACTTCATTCCAAAAAATCCCCCCCGACCCCCCAAATACTTAAAAAAAAAAAAAGCAACAAAAATAATAAAGAGTGCAGCCACACTTGGGCATGCAGAAACATATATTGTTAAACTTGACAGTTGTCATATTTCACTGAACTCTTATCCCCTAGGAATCATACACAAAGTTACATAATCGTAAATATAGTCCTATGCAGGTGACAGAAAACTCTCATTCATCTGCTTCAAGAGATGAAATACGGTCATCACAAAAATTGTCTCGAGAAAATAAAAAAGTTACTGTGTCAGTCCTATGCAACCCCAAGAATGCATTACTTTCAATATCACCTCTCACGAGGTCCTAGGAGCTAGCAAAGTTAAAGCAACTTAAAATATGGTTGAGTGAGATCTTAACACTTACAAACGCAGCTGGCGTCCTCTTGCACATATAAGAGCCTCTGGATCTGAAAGTTGCAATAGTTAACCATGGAAAGACAAGATCAGATAATTAATAAGTAACCCGACCAGAAAGAACACAAAGAGCAAAAAATCTACAGATTGGAGTGCACTAAGTCCACCTGTTTGAAGAGCAGTATGCACAAACAAAGGTCCTAAGAAGCTCCCACCGATGCCGATGGCAATAACTTCAGTCAAAGCTTTTCCCGTGGCTCCAACCTATCAATATTTGCTACGTCACACATAGTACGCATTAAATAGTTGAAAGAGATCATCTTTGTGGATAGAAGATTACCCAGGAATCACTGCGGACCCTCTCAGAGAAATCACGGATCTTGTCCAGAACTTGCCAAACATCAGGGACCACATTTCTCCCATCACTTTGTATAACTGCATCCTTTGAGGCACGTAGGGCGACATGAAGGACGGACCTATTCTCTGTACTGTTTATCTAAAGGTGCCATTCAAGAAGAAAATGAACCAGAATCAAAACCACCGAGGGGTCAAGAGTAATTCGCTACATGTTAGCGCAACCAAAACTGCCAAAGAACTTATAAAGCACAAGTGATCTTTTTATAGGTTAACTCCCAGAAAAAACGGATTCGCTATTCCTTAGAAAGAAAATACTTGTTTAGTTGTAGAATTAAGAAGGAAACGTTATCTTCTTCCGCAGAAACTTTAATATGATGAAGCTAATTCAAAATTTATGACAGATAGAAATTGGTCATATTTCTAAAGAAACAGGAATGCCAAAATGATCAACTTAACAGTAGATTCATTCTATAAGAGTCATATGGTATGAGTAAACATTATGAGACCCCCACTTACATGCTCCCCATTGAACATACGACTGATCTTTTCTCTGAGATGTGCTGCCTGCATTAGGTCACAGCAAAGCTTACTCGGAATACAATACCAACGACAATC
The DNA here is from genome assembly GCA_033065855.1 of Escallonia rubra. Classification (NCBI taxonomy): domain Eukaryota; kingdom Viridiplantae; phylum Streptophyta; class Magnoliopsida; order Escalloniales; family Escalloniaceae; genus Escallonia; species Escallonia rubra. The sequence continues at coordinate 219,881 of JAVXUO010000829.1, read as the reverse complement.
AAACAAGCAAACAGAAAAATAAAAAAAACATTAAAGGAGGTCGTCCAAACAACCTCTGCCAATTTGAAGAGCTTATCCAGCGTGTTGACAGTGGCACGCTGCCGTGAAAAGTCCAGCAGCATTCCATCAAACTCGCTGCACACAACAAATATCCAAATAACCAAACACGAACTACACCAAGCATTTATGTTCATCATTTGGTCAGAGTTAGACTCATTACACCATCATTGCCTTGCAACGATCGGCGTCGTTCATCAAGTCGCGTAAATGCGTCTTTTTAATTTCCTCGAGATGCTCCTGGCAGAAAAACATAAAAATTCACATCAAATGCACATTTTGCAACACTCTCAGCACCAGAAGAACACGCCAAAACGTAATGGTATAGTCACCTTTAAGTCCTTCCATGGCTCAGTATCGCAGATTAGAGTGGACGAAGCCATCTACAAACTTCTTAAAGCAAATTCAGATATCACTAATCAAGTACTTGCTCGTTATGCATGCTTCATCAAGTAACAAAAAAGGTCAAATTGTACGATGTCAAATTATGCTCACACTGGTAACTGCATTAACTAATTACACCTCCGTGTTAGGTTTCTAATTCTTCCTCTGTTGTACAATCAGCCATAATAGACTAATATTCAAAGAGAAACGCAGTGATCGGAAAAAGAGTGCATTTACCGGAAATAGTGATCGGAAAAATGCAGGAATCACAAGTGGAGGGATAACTGGAGGTGAGAGATAATAAGGAGAGATGGCTGAAAAAGAGGGTCAAAAAGGAGGAGGGTCACGTGTTAAACCGGATCGGACGGTGGCGGGGTATATCCGGTAATGATCCCGATGTTGATCAGACGGTGCAGGTTGCCTGCTTGAGTTTTACGAACGGCTCTGATTGGTTAATCGTGTTGCGGAGAAGTTGAAAAATGAAAAAGGTTCCGTTGCCGGGAATCGAACCCGGGTCTCCTGGGTGAAAGCCAGATATCCTAACCGCTGGACGACAACGGATTTGATGTTTTGATTAAGCTTAATTATTTATTTAAACAAACTTTTTGGTTATAAAAACTAAGAAAAAAATTTGACTGCTATTACGGTTGGAGTAATCTTCTTCCTACCCCCTATATAACGACAACCATTCGTCTCTAAATATTTTTAGTGATTTTTATTTAATAATACTAAAAAAGTATTGCTAAGAATTGTCGCTGAAAGTGTTAGAAGAAAAACGACTAGAAACATTTAACGACTGTAAATTATCATTGTACACAGAGTAGGAGGAAAACTCCTATAACTTGAGTAGGAGCCCAACTTTGTTCATTATGCACGAAAAAAAATATACATTATTTTTACTATTGTACCTTATCAATTAAAACCTCAAACGATGGGAAAGAGGGACTCATTGCAGGAGGCTCACCTGCTCCCATTGTATAACTAAAATTTAAGGTCTTATTGGGAGTTTGATGCTTCAAATCTTGAACCCTTTTTCTCTTATATATATTTATTAAATTGCATTAAAGCTTAATTGTGAAATACACAACAGATAAGGGCATTTCCCTTGCAAAAAAAAAAAACAACTAGCTCGTCAGGGCTATGCAAATCAAACAACAGTAAACCTGCCCATATTTGACAAACTAATGAAGTCAATTTAGTGTTCAGTTGATCATTGATACTTTAGTACTTGGTAGGCCGTGTTTCAATTCATGACTGAAGATGGTTTAACCGATGCACTGCGTGTTCTTACTGCAGTTCATTCTTGGTAGGCCAATAGTCAACTATACGCCAAACCAATACTGAGAATGAATCTTCTTCCAAATAATTTCAGCAAACGAGTAACTGAAAATTTGATGAAGACAAGCCTCATTGGCAACACTGTAGCTTATACGCTGCGCATCATCGAATTTGGATTTCATATTTGCCAACTTAGAATCTACTTCTTTGTTGCCCTCTAGCACGTATCTTTTAAAGTCTACCTTTGATGGATAGTCTTTGACCATTTGAAAGACAAAGGAAGTGTAAGAGGCAAAAGGAGCTTGTTATAGAGAGGAAGATGGTTGTCCCTGACTGCATGCTACTTAAAGGAAAGAAGACGATAAAGGAAATTTAAGTAGCTTATAGTGAAGTCATTATAATATTCAGCTGATAACTGAGACTTTACTTGGTAGGCGATGTATCAATTCATCAGTAAAGATGTATCATGGTAATATCAATTGTTGCACTGTATGTTCCTACTGAAAGTTCATATTTGGTAGGCCAGTAGCCTGCTATACTTCAAACCAATACTGAGAATGAACCTTTCACCAAATAATCTCAGCAAGGCAGCAACTGGAAAATAGATGAAGACAAGCCTCATTCGCAGCATTGCAGCTTATACAAAGCTCATCATCCAAGCTGGACTAAATACTTTACCAACTTGGAGTCTCTTTCTCTGCTGCTCCTTAGCACGTATCTTTCAAAGTCTACCTTGGATGAACAGTCTTTGACAATTTGAAATACAAAAGAAGTGTAAGAAACAGTCTTATAGTGAAAAGGTTCCTCCATCTGTTGCACCTGATTGTGCCACACTAGCACGCTAAGGATTCGGGGTACATCGATGATAGGTGACACCATTAAACTTTAGCATTTACTTGAGCAAAATATTTTTTTTGCTTCAATGCATGCTTGAAAAATTTCAAGGCTCTACATTTCATCCATAGAACTTGTTTCGACCTTCATATCCTACTGCCGGAAGGTAAGACTGAGTGTAATGCTCGCAGCACCAACTAGTAAAGCACAAGTGACATTTTCCCACAATCATAATCTTCCATTTTGATCTTCATGCATCAAAGCTTCAAAGTCTTGTCTATAGAGTGACCGGTGTGCGCACACCGTTAATACTTGAGCTATAGATATGCCTCCAGAGATGACAAATTATGCATCACACAATGCTTGAGTTTGTAAATCATATAGCTTTGAGCTGGTGGGTTGAATCTTGGATCGTTGTTCCCAGTTAGAACTTCCACGAAGGGAGACAACAACAATTTAAAGTTAGCGAATGAACAATTCGTGTCTCTCACAGACCAACAGTTTCTTCCTTTATTTACTACTTATGTACATTCATATAAGCATTGTCTTATTTTCTAAATCTATTTTGATGATTTTGCATGTTGTTTATAAGCGGTTTTCTACATAAATTCAGTCACAAATAAGTACTAAATATTTTTAAACACTCCATTAGTAGATTGAACTGATAAATTACAAAAACAGAAGCAACTTTTACTTCAATGTTCCACTTTTCTCTGACAAATTTCACATGTTAATGATACATTCAAAATTTTATGAACTAACGCGAATCACACAAACAGTTTAGCCTCTGTGATGGGCTTGACCTGGCCCAAAGACACGTGATCGTGAAATTGGAAGTTAATAAGGACTCCTAATATGAATCTTATCATGAAGAATAAATCGTCTTCCGATAAACTCACTGCTTTAATCAGGGATTGCAAATGGTTGACCCAACAACTCGATGAAGTGAAGATCATTCCTCAGCTCATACAGAAACCAGTGCTTGTGTTAATGCCCTTGCCGAGATGGCTTGCTCTTCTAGCAAAAAAATTTAAATTTTGCTTTTGCATCCGGAATGTGTTAAAAAAAAAGCTTGAAGCTGATTATTAAGGGTATTATGTACATGGACTCTTTAATATAACTTTATTATAACGAAAATTTCATATTTCGACAAAAAAATGGATAATTACAGCATACCCTTTGAGGTTAGAGAATAATTAAAGTCAACTCCATCGACTTTACAAATGTTACGTGTTAGACCAAAATCTTAAAGATTCATAACAAATATACCCTTCCATTTAGAACACCTTTTGTATTGTATTCATTTTTTGCTTATGTCAGCATACCGTAGTTTAAAAGTCCCAACAAAACCCTTTATACCCCTTACTATTCAACACATCTACCTCACTTTCAACCTTCGCCCTCAGCAAATTCATACCTATACGTACCCCCCTCGGTTGATCACACACACATGCGCGCGTCCCCATACATGTTGATTCAATTCACCCACAATCACACGCGCATGCACATATACACACAAGCCTGGTTGAATACACACACACATGCACACACATATTGATTTGATTTACCCACAATCACCACTCCTAGTAGTGGCGAAAGGTGATGGGTGCATGCGTGTGGGGAATGTATGCGTGCGTGTGTCTCCACGTGGTGGTTCTATGGGGAAAGAGGCGACAGACGGTGGATTGCGGTGTTCGGTAGGGCATTTCGCGTAGGCTACGATTTTGGGTAGTTGGGCTTATCGAGGGTTGGAGTGGTGGTGACAAGAGCAGTGATGGGTTGCCTTGTTGGTTCATGGTGTAGTAGGTGAAGGTGTAAATTGAATCAGTTACTGTGTATGTGTGTGTTCACGTGGTGGTTTTGTTGAGAGGGGGCGATTGGCAGTGGGTTGCGGTTGTGGATAGGGTGTTTCGTGTGGGCTACGATATTGGGTGGTGAGGCTTATTGAGGGTTGCGGTAGTGGCGATGGAACAATGGTGGGTTGTGATGGACTGCTGCTGTGGTTTGTGGTGTAGTGGGTGCGGGTGTGAATTGAATCAGTTAATGTGTTTTTGTATGTGCGCGCGCGCGCCTGTGTATGTGTGAATTCAATCAGAGAGCGTGCATGCATATGTGTGCGTGTGAATTCAATAAGAGTGTGTGCGCACGTTTTCTTGGTGGTCAGTGATGGCGTCGTGGTTGTGTTTGGTGGTAAGTGGTGGTCGATGGCGGTAGTGGACTTCAAGGGAGAAAATTAAGAAATGCGGTGTGATGTTTTGTTAGAAAGAAACAAGAAAGAAAGAAAAGGAAAACGACATATGAAAGGAAAATTCAATACAAACAAATTTCTATCAAAAACATTAAGGCCCGTACGTTTACCATAATCGTTTTCTGTGTTTCATTTTCATGATTTTCGTATTCAGTTAGAAATTACGCTTATGTACTTCTAACATTTTCACAAAAAAAAATAGCTATTTTTTATTACATTGGGTTAAGTTTTGATGAAAAAAGCTGAAAATACATCGGATGGAGTAATTTTATGCAAAACGAAAACAAAAAATGGTAAAAGTACATAAAGCAGAAAACGAATATCATAAACGTACGGGACCTAAAGATGTCCGCATTTTATCAATTCTGAAATTTTTAAGAACAGATGAACACACGTATAATTATCTCGTAATCTCAAAGTGTTTGTTATAATTATCCTCAAAAAGATTAAGAAGGAGCCTGATTCAAACTGTGGGAGACTTCTCAGTTAGATTGAATTTCCCTCAAATTCATAGAATGGAGTTTGTATTTATGATTTTCAATTGTTCCCATTATCTTAGTCATAACTAGCTTTTAACCCGCGCGTTGCATGCGAATAAGATTTATCAAAATTACGACAATCTCAATAAAAAAAGAATGAATAACAATATGTTTTGAAGTCTTCAACAAAATTTTTACGGAAGTAATTTGATAAACATATCCATCCAACCCATAAAAGTTAATATTGTAGTTATCTTCTTCCCTTTTCTCTTTTAGGAGATGGAAGGAAAATTTCTGATAAAGTAGGAGCTGTAATTAAGCAAAGCAAAAAAAAAATAAAAATTTCCAATTATCATATTAGACTCAAGAAAATGGTTAGATTTATTGCAAAAAAACAGTTTAGCTTTTTGCTAAAGCAAAGTGTGCTTTAATTTTGATTGACACCTGCTTCTGAAATTGTATATTATTTTGGCAAAAGTTATATAAACTTTGTCATTACGGCTAGCCAAAAATATTTAAACGAAAGCAAACCCGATAGAAGTCATTGAATCAAATAAGTTTAACTTAACTTCATACCTTTGACTAAATATTCAAAATTAATCAAAAGCCAATCTTTAGGCAATGAAATGGTAACAAAAGCCGATAAATCGATATAAATTATAAAATCATGAGCAGAGCTTCCTTCAAACTTTTCCCGTATATAACTAATAACAATAATATTAACCCCATGCAACTTAGAGAAATTGATGTAGAAAAGAGCATACACAATGTTCTTATATGATAGATGGTAAAAGAATTATAAAAATGCAATGCTTGCCATATCGTTTGTGAGAGATTCCATACAACATAAATGTCTTCGTTTGTAGGAAATTACAGATTCCATTTCGCATACGCGCTTGTAGGATATAAGATATCAATATGTAATACCGGTCCAAGTATAAATCACAACATTAAGCAAATGGCCAAAAAATAACTAAATGCATGGAAGTGATCCACAATTAATTGAGCATGATATCTTTGAATTTTGTTGCACAACCTTAAAGCTTGTACAATAGCAACTACATAGGATTAAAAGGTGAAAATGAAAGTACATCAAATTGTCATGTGATTAGGCGCTGCTAAAATTTGCAGTCAGAAAATAAATGTAAAACTTTACCATCGTATTGTGAAGATGCTATAAAAGGCAGCAATATACTTTTCTGGAAAACCAATGCCAATTCCTGGATAAAGGATATTAATTTTTAATATTAGCAAACAACATCCTCGATCATCAAAAAATAATATAATGAAAAAGTAAAAACGAATAGCAAAATCTAGAAGAATATTAATTACTATAAACAGAAAATGTATAGATATGTATTAGAGGTAATTTGGCATGGGCCATGTGATTACTTATGGACGTACCGTTTATAGGCTGAAAGATAGAAAATTTAGGAGAGATTTTAGAATAATTTTATTTGAATCTTGAATTAACACTAAGGATGACAATCACATAATTAATTAGATGGGAGAGAGAAACATTTGAGCAAATTTGCGCCAAACGTTTAGGCTAATAAAGTGGGCGTGAGAGAGGAAATCAAGGCCTTTAAAAAAAGAGGGATGCAATTAGTTGATAAGGTAACAAAAAATGAATTCAAATTTAAATTAGTTGAATAGGTGCGGGAAACATGTGACCAAAAAGCGAAAATTAAATCTATTATTTTTTTTTTTTTTATCCACGTAACAATAGGAAAGGGTGACCTCGGCTTTCATATATATATATATATATATATATATATATATATATAATTATAATTAGATTTGTTTGGTCAAATCAGTCGGTTTCAATATTTATATACAACTAAGTTCATCTCTGCTTCAGAAAGAACTAACGTTCAAATTCGATTAAAAGGGATGGAGTATGATTGGAGGTCCTTGATCGGAATCTTTCACGATTTTTGGCCGGAGGGTTTTTTTTGTGCCCGAGAACAATAGCTTGCACTAATCAATCGAACGATCATCGTACCATGACCAGGTATGCTTTACCAGGATTTGATTGAGAATATATTCGAACATATTACTGCTTCTTCTGTTTGTTTTCTTCCCAACAGCTTCGCTTGATTCCCGTTTAGATCACATGAAAGAGATTAACCCTGCCAGACAATTGCTGAAGCTGATTAACTCATGATCTTTCGACAACAGTCTTAAGTATAACTTTGCCTTTTATTCATTTCCGTATGATAAATTACTTAAGGTTTTGAATCATCAATACTTGGACATATTACTATCAAATTATGATATACTTTAGGTTTGTCAGCGATACCGAATCATAGCGTTCCTTCTTCTAATGTTATTGGTCGTATATTATAAGGCCAGTGTTTGTTATGATAATTTGATAAGCTGCGGATTGATAGTTTATTTCTACTTATTCTTTGATGGTTACGCCTTTAAAAGTACCAAATTCGAAGCTTTGTGTGTAGCGGAATAGTTTGGTGCTTGATTTTCAGTAAGAAGGCTGTATACGTTAAGATCGACATAGCAGCTAAAATGCCAAGATCTTATATCTACATGTTGTACATCAGCATTGTATACACATGAAATCATATTCACTCTCTTATGAGACACATAGTTTCATGTTTAGCTATCGTGTGCCGTGATGTCTCGTTTCTCACTTCTCTCTTATACGCATGAGAAAAATGAAATGGAGATGCTTATGCTTTAACAGGGGTTCTGCGTTTAGTTTGGCTAGGTGACCATATCGTTCTTACAGTGTTAAGTATGATAACAATAAATTTACGAAGGGAAACTTGCAAAAAAGGCATCACCTTTTTTAAGTTCTCGCTTTACAAAACCACATCGACGAAGTGAAAGTCCCAGCACGCAATCATTAGCAAAAGAACTAGGTTTGACATATTATTTTGTGCACATCTTTTTTGATCAAATTCAAGCAGTCTCATGTAAAATGTCCTGTGTGATCTCGTCTAGAAGTCCATTAAGAACTTGCTTCTCCATATCCCTTATGACATCATCTTGATCAGCTAATGCAAACATAACGTCATTCCAGCCAAAGTCCCACAAGCTGTTAAGATCTGGATACCTGTTCTGGATATCTCTCTCAAGCATTTGATGTAGGTAGTCAGCAGCATCATATTCGTCACTCCCACCCCTATTGTAGAATTTTAGCCTTTCAAAGTCTTTATTCGACTGCTTGACCAAGTCATCCAAGGACCTCACCTTTATATAGCCGATGGATACCTTAACACATGGATGAACCCTGAGTTCTTGTCTTCTTCCTTTTCTGTTCATTACTTCACAGCCACAGTCTGATATGAGCTTAACGTCCTCATCTTGAAAGTTATGGTCGCTGCCATGAAGAATTCCAACAGGTATATTAAGTTTAAAAAGTGCCTCTGCGGTGTTCAGGAATAGTGGACTTTTTATCACAATCTCCTTGAGGTGCTTTTCATCTTCTGTCAATAGCTCCTGTGTTCCCCATGAGGAAACCTTTTTGTGCTTGTGTTCTGAGTGGTGACAGCTATCGTTTCCTCCTGTAATGTCAAAAGATACGGCTTAAATGCGTATGTTCTCCATGTATATAGTGTTCATTGCGGTAGTACACATGCAAAGACGAACACCTTTTTGTCGGCAAGAAATAAGAATAATGAGATTTAGGCAGATTGCAAGAAGTGCACTGTGCAGGGATCAAAACTTTTGTGACTGTTTCTGTATCTTCTGGGTGCCATATGATGTAGGTTCTAGGCACCATTGGGTTGAAAAAGAATGTTTAAAGTGCTTTGTATTGTGCAGTGAGAGATTGTATTATTAACCACCCATGTGATAATACCGATGCAAATGGTAGTTTTGGCATTATAACTGGCACAAACATTCGTGAGAGGCTTTGAAGATGGGGAGGGCGACACGTTGTGCTTCCTTCTTTTGTTTTTGCCACTCGATAGGAATAGGAAATACAAATTTTCCTTTTCTAATTACCTTCGCGTGGATTTGCGGAGGTATTCTGTGAGGTTATTTCTGGTTCTTCTCCGAAATCAGGTGATTGGCCTTGGACATCACTAAATTCGGCACAACCATCAGAAGTGAGGTCCTGACTCTGCATAATACCAAATCAATATCACGTTAGGGTATTCCAGGTCTTGTAGTTTGTCTTACAAAGAAGAGTCTTCAATTTGGATGTAGTTAAGGTGACTTACGTTGTCATTTGAAGTTGAAGTATTTACTACTTTTGGCCGTTGGTGTTCATCTCTGCCAGAGGTATTAGAACCGATAATCTTATCAGCTTCAGTGTGCATTTGTTCTGCCCCACTCTCTAGTCGAACGCTTGCCTCTGATTTGTTTGATCCGTTGGTGAACCCTTCTGTTTCCTTTGACCTGTTGGAGCCCAATAGTTTGCTGCCCTGCCTTTTCTGTTTCGCTTCTTCCGTAGTTGGAATATGATGCTTCAGTGGTCTTACCAAGTTGTTCGAAGTTCCCTTTTTTGCAAGCACTACTATATCTATTTTCTGAGGGTTTGGACTTCTAGGCAGTTGCATGGGACCCACCTTTGTCGCTCTGGTTGGGACAATGACAAGCTTCTCTTGCATATGTGGTCGCATGGTACCGTTAGCTCTTTCTAGTTTGGATCCTTGTTCTCTTGGGGGTGCTTTTTGGTCCAAATTCCTGTTCAACACGTTCTTGGTTGGGATCATGTCCCTGTTGGTAGAACTTTCATCTCCGATTCGAATCTCTTGATATTGGTTATCTGACAGCTCTTTTGATGGCATTGCATAAATGGATCCTGTAAAATTTCTCTTACTGGATGTCTTTTGGTTTGTATGTGGCTGCGTCCTCTGGAAACTTGTTATACCATGCTTGGGTTTTGGCGACACCCTAGAGTTTGTCAACTTCCCTTTATGCTTCTTACCCTGAAAATTTTGCTCTGTGATCCGCTGCTCTCTTTTTCCTGCTTGATGCTTTTCTTCTTGAGGGCCAGGTTTGAGGAGCATTTCATGATGTAATCTATGGTCCTCTCGTGGCTTTTGATTGCTTGCCATAACTCTGTCCACAATTTTGTAATCTTTTTGAAGTGTGCTTTCCTTATGCGCAAATTTGTCTTGCAATGTCTTTGCAACTTCTGGACTCCCATGTTTCATAGGAACCTTCTGTTGTAGTTCATCCATTAAGACTAGTTCCGTGATTTCACCCTTTCGGCTTTCTTGCTTTGCAAACTCCAGTCCCCTTTCCTTTTTCTGACTAATATTTAGGTTTTCAGAAATTCGATTTGCTTGGCTGCTGCTGTTTTGTTGCTCATCAGTCGTGATGGTGACCTTTTTGGAGCCTGACTCTGCATTTGCTTTCTTTTGCTTTTCAAAGTCCTTCCTGTGTGGTTTTGCGTCTCTAGCAGCCACTTCAGAGTTGGGTCTTCGAGAGAACTGAAAATTTTCAGCTTTCAGCGGAATTGTGGCATCCCTACTTGGTGGCATCTTGTTGGCTTGTAGCAATTCCTTTTTCTCTATAGGTGTTAGGTAATCAGTCTCCTTTACCTTTGGCCCAGCGTTCTTATCTGTTGTATATGCAGCTTTGAAACCTGTCCCTTCTTTCTGTTTTGAGCTTGATTCTTTTCTTCTGGCATGTGATTCTACCTTTTCTGGAAGTTCTTCCATTCCCATTAGTTTCGCAATTACATTTGAAATTCTGCCCTTTTCTGATTTAGATTGTGATGAACTTGAGTTACTCTTTGGTTCTAAGGATTTAGGAAGACTTCTGACATTGGGTCTCAATTGAGGAACCAATTCTAAGGTCGATGAAGCTTGTTTGCTGGGTATACTAGGAGTATCCGTCGGATATGTTAGGGCCATCAGCCTCTGCTTGAGATCAGTCTTTGCAACCTTTTTAGCACTGTGAGAATTCCTTGTGGGCTTATCAAAGGAGAACCTTGGCAGGTCCAGCTGCATTTTTTCCGCTAATTTTGGTGTATTGGCTTCATCTTCCTCATCCTCGTCAAGTAAGGTTATTCTGTTTTTCCTCTGTGGATTGGTCATATACTCTGAAGCTTCCTGTAGGTTCACAAGCATTTTCAGCGACTCCTCCAAATCCTTGGCTCCTTTCAACAATTCCTTCCCAACTACTATTGAATATCTGTTGAAGTTATGGTCACTGGAACAGGCTTTAAGAATTTGGTTTAAGTTTTGCACCCCTTTCGATATTTCTTTGATGTGGAGATGTGAGAGAGTAGGGAACTGGCTAGTGGAAGGACGGTGCTTAACAAATGTGTTTGTTCTTTGCATCTTCTCCAAGTCCAGGGATCTCCTGCCAATTTGATGGAGGAATCCAAGCACTGAACTATTTCCTGAAGAGTCCATCATACCTAGTTTCCCTCCATTTTCAAGGGCCAAAAGTAGGGCCATGGACAGATCTCCTACTTGTGCTGAGCTTTGGCCTCTTCCATAAGGAACAATTTGATTGGAAGATTCCACAGTGTTGGCTGATTTACTGCCTCTGTACGTTCTCTGTGAGTTCGGTGTCTTGGAACCGACCTGCGGGGGAGCTGAAACGTTTAAGCAAAATAAAGTTCGTAGAACTACTTCAACCGTCTCATACAAATTACTGAGTCTTAAGGCTTCATAAAGATGGAACATACGGATTCGAGTGCTTTGCTTTGTCGTGATCCTCGGTAAGTTTGCCCATGGTTTCCATATGCGTCTGTTCATCCATGTGCGTGAGTAATTGAAAGCATATAAACGCATGTGGAGGCAGTAACAAGCACACTTTCGACGCATGTGCACATTTTACCGTGCACGTGGGTAATATAGTCAGGGTTCTCGTGGATGATGCCTAAATTACATAAATTTGTTCCTGTACAATCAGGGGCTAAACAATCTAATATTAGTCTACTGATGTATTTTGAAGAAAACAAATAGGTTATTACTGTCACGAGCGGAAGTATCTATCCATAGTTCTCGAAACACATCACTAGGTTCTGACGCACTAAGAGATAAGATACGTGTCTTGTTTTATCGAGGTGCTAAATTCGTCTCGACAATCCGGTTCTGGACGACTCTGCGGCAAACATCGGAATGAAGTCGAGACATGTATGGAAAGCACGTCTTCTCTCAGATATCGAGCATATATATTGGAAACAACAACAATACTGTAGGAGCATAATAAGGGTTTCACAGCGCCATACATAAATTAGGTAGCATTAAAAGTTTGCATTGATCTTTTTTATGCTTGACACGCTGATGGTCTGCTGCTACTGAAATTGCTTTAAGGCACCCAACTAGAACATGGATCCAGATAAAAGATTATTTTATATTGTCTGCATGATAAGTCCAAGTATCTTCCTCATACTTATCTTGTTAATGTTACGTTTGCAGGGTTTGAATTTGATCATTAAGCTATTGTTTGCATGGAACAGCCTGAGATGTTTGGATGATGGTAAATGGCAAACACGGCTTATAAACTGTCTACAATGGGGGGGAATGGAAAATGCTATATGAGATATTTACCTCTAGCCATCGAGTTTGAATGGCCTGACTTTTGGGATGTTGACATTCGTTCTTTTTTCAGGCGGAGATCGTGTAGCAGCTTCTGTGCAAAATCCGACTTGGTTGCCATGTTATGCTCGTAGCTGGAACTCCTGCTGCTCCTGGAATCGATTAATACGCCAACTCGATCAGAAGCAAATTTCTGCACTCAAAAACTCCTTCGACGGGTTTTCATAGATTGCATTTGTAATTCGTTCTTTTACAGGTAAGAGAAGAGAGGAATGCAATGCTACTCGTTTAGTTGGGAGGGCTCTTTCAGTGTTGGGTAAGGTGGAATGGCTGTTTTCAAGCAATCAATCAAATGAGTTGAAAAGTAGATTCTATAGGAAGTTGATGTGGACATTGGATCTCTCTCTCTCTCTCCCTCCTTCCCTCTCTGGGCATGTGCAAAGTCTTTGTAGCACTTGAGTTACCCTGACTTTCATTATAATCCAAGCAATGCACAGGGGTTTCACTGTGCTTGTCATTTAAGCCTTCTACATTTGAACTTTCTTTTTCCTTCTTTCTTTCCATCCAAACCTCTCGCAGGTAGTGCTTTTTGCGGAGAGTAATGGCTTGAGTCACGAATCAAAGGAGTTGGGTTTCATTGCTTGGCGAATTGCCTTGAAGGATTCGGTGGCACTTGTTGCCCACGAGGCTGACTGCCGGCTGTAAGTCCGTCCTTTGTTGTGTCAGTGAACGAATCATTTGAGGTGTTGGCATTTGCTTCATCTGGGCAAAGGGAGCGCAGAGAATATATGCAGTCTTCCATCGCAAGTATGAACCAGTTTTTGCCCATTAATGCTGTGGTCTGCGCTTTCCAGCTAATTTTCTTTCTTCATCCCCCCCCCCCCCCGCGGATAACAAGGAGAATGTCATTTTAAATAGTAACATGTGCACTAGTTGAAGGAAAATTGACCGCTGCAGGTGGCACAATGCTAACTAAACACCTATAACTTTGGACACGCACATATCCTACACTTAACTTTGCAGGATGTAACATGTCATTGTCTTAGGGTTACGAAGGAAGAGCAAACTAAACTGTACAAAATTAACACCAAAGGAAATTTGGTGGGTCTTTTTATTTTTATGTAACAACGCAATTGTTAAAGAGCAAATCCCGCTCTACAACCACCAACCAAACTGCCTCTATTTTTGTCCATATTTGACGTTTGATTCCTTTCATTTAACACCCAGAAAAACATATCAATGATCGGGTATCAAGATCATATCTACGTCAATTCACACATCAACACTTTTATTTGTGGCCGCAATAATTTATCAGGGAACAAATATTTCGACAATGATGGAGAAATGTCTCTCTGACTTCGCCCAATAACTGAACAACTTATTGTAGGAGGTCCACAACTTACAAGCAAGATAATGTTACCACATCCCTATCTTTTGAGATTGTGTTCCCTGTCTCTAACGATGAAGTTAAGTACGAGGCCCTTGTTGCATACTGGACTCATGCTTGCTACGAGCATCAATATGTGTTAAGCATGAGTCTAATGACAAGGGCCGCCTCGTACTTAGCTTCATTGTTAGACAGGGAAGGCAAGCTCGAAGGATATGGAGGTGGTGACACTGTCTGGGCTTCGAAGGACTCTGTCTGCGACTCCTGCCTGAGGGGTTCTCCGTTGAGAACTTTGGCAATAGCGGAGCCATCAAACTCAAGCGTCTGTGTTTTGTCGACGTCGGTTGCTGGGGCCATATCCTCTGCATGCAATTGGTCTAGGGTTGGTTCATTGCACCGTAGGGAGAAGAAGGCCAAGAGGTCAGCATGTACTCATGATGTAGTAAGGTGTCCTGGAGTAGAGGTGACAAACTGGGAAAAAGACTATTCCATTTAGTTGGACAATAAATGATGTTTTTTTTTTTTTTTTGGATTAACTAAAGGCTGTCCTCGTTGTTCACAGGTGTACTAGTAGAAAGATCACTGGCATCAATGATGGGCCTAAAACTAGACCATAACTTCTTATCCGGAACCCAAACGAATATAACATCTCTAGCTTCTATAGTAATGTTATTGAAAATTTCAGATATTTTCGAATTGCTAACCAAAAACATGATTCAACGCTAACCTATTCTATTTTTCAGCTGCAAGCTACGGTCTAACGCTTGCCTCCAGTGGCTAACCTAGTATTATCTTGAGCATGCCCGATAAAGACAGCATCTAGGCAAAGAGTAGAGAGGACTTCGTCATTCATCTTTCCCAACTGTTATTATCTAGATGCTCTATTTGTTAAAACAGACATTTGTTAATAACTTCTCATACTAAAAGTAACAAGACAAAAAAAATAATCATATGACACTTTAAAAATGCCAAGATCCCGATGCTCCATGGTCAAACCTGAAAAATATAGCAGAATTTTTCAGGAAACGAGTATTTGTCAAGGAAATATCGGTAAATAACAGATTTTAAGTTTTACTGACATCGTAAATATCCTACTAGGCCCTAGCTGTCCAATTCGTGTTTGTCCTAACGTAAGCAATGCTTAAATCTCATTGAGCTTCCCAGTTTCTTGAATTTATTTATGTTGAATTTCTTAACAACCTGTTATTTGGTCATCAGACATGATAATTCTACCCTTTGCCATTAAGGGTAAACTATAAGAATGATCCTTAAGCTTGGGCTTAAATTTAAAATGTCCTTAGGCTATCAGTTGTTTCGTTTTGTCCCTTCCTAGGAGTGAATGATGCATCTTTTCATTTTTTTGTACAACAATCGATTCTCATACATGTAAGATTAAGAGGGTAAGAATGGCAATGGGACGAATCAGATGCGGATCTTATAAAATCTGTACTCGCCCGGTAACCTTGAAACCCCGCCCCGCCACAGGGTCGTATAATTGCATTATCATAACCCGACCTTAAGCAAATTTAGAAAATTTGTCCCCATCAAAGTCAAAATAATCCGTTCCCTATAGCTTCGGATCAGGCCCGAATGAAAATATGCCAGTTGCAGATCAAATTGCCATCCCTAGAAGGGGGAGGGGGGACTTTGTTAATGTGCTCTTTATAGTCTCTTTTTTGAATTCTGATTTTTGAGATAATTACATTGTTTCTATAATACACACATTTTGGGACCATTGACCAGCAACTAGATAATTACATTATCTTTTGCTTATTTTACACTAAGCCATAACAGACGAATATCCCAAGAGATCAGCAGTGACCGGAAGAAGAGTGGAGTTACCGGAAATAGAGATCGGAAAATGCAGGAATCACAAGTGGAGGGATAATTGGAGGTGAGATACACAGGAGAGATGGCTGAAGAAGCTCGTCAAAAAGGAGGGTGGTCACGTGTTAAACCGGATCGGACGGTGGCGGACTAGATCCGGTAATGATCGGATGGTGGGGATTTATTTGATTGTGTTGCGGGGAAGTTGAAAAATGAAAAAGGTTCCGTTGCCGGGAATCGAACCCGGGTCTCCTGGGTGAAAGCCAGATATCCTAACCGCTGGACGACAACGGATTTGTTGTTGTGACTTAGCTTAATAACTTATTTAAACTAAAGACACTTATTTTCACTTTTTTACTTTTTCCTTTTGTGGTCAAGGTAAAATAGAGTAGGAAGAAAATTAGACATTATATTAACTCTTTGGACCCTTATCAACTAGAACCCTTAAAAATGCTTCGATGAGAAAGAGCGACTCACTTGCTCCGACTGCATAACTAAAAGTTAAGGTCTGGTCTTATTGGGAGCTTGATGCTTCAAATCTTGAACCTTTTTTCTCTTTTATATACATTAAGTGAACATCATTAAAGCTTAATTGTGGAAAAACATAGTAGATAAGGGCATCTCCCTTGCAAAAAACAACAGAGCTATAGGTAAATCAAACATTAATATCTGACCAACTAATGAAGTCATTATCATCGTATTCAACTGATCACTAAAGATGTATCACTTCATAAGTGAAAATGTATGAAGTTGGTAATATCAACTGGTGCACTGCATGTTCCTACTAAAGTTCATCCTTGGTATCCAGCAGCCAGCTATAGTTCAAATCAATATTGAGAATGAACCTTCCTCCAAATAATCTTAGCAAAGCAATAACTGAAAAAATATAGATAAAGACAAGCCTCATTAGCAGCATGGCAGCATTTACATTGCTCATCATCCAGCCAGGACATCATACTTTACCACATTGAGTCTCTTTCTTTGCTTCTCCTAGCACGTATCTTTCAAAATATAGCTGGATGGATAGTCTTTGACTACTTGAAAGACAAAGAGTGTAAGAAACAAAATGAGCTTGTTATGGGGAGATCGAGAGATGGTTGTCCATGACTGCATGCTACTTAAAGGAAGGAAGACAATGAAGAAACTTAAATAGCTTATAGCAAAAAGGTTGCTCCATCCGTTGCACCTGATTGTGCCACACTAGCACGACAAGGATTCAGGACACGTCGATGATAAGTGACACCATTGAACTTTAGCTTCTAGCTACTACTCAAGTAAAATATATAAGTTTTTGCTTCAATGACGCTTGGCAATTTTCAAGGCTCTACACTTCATCCGTAAAACTTGTTTCAATATTTATATCCTACTGCCGAAAGGTGAGACCGAGTGTAGTGCTCATGGCACCAACTCGTAATCACAAAACTCACCGTAACTCGTAAAGCAAAACTGACATTTCCGCCATTCATCATCCTCCAGAGCTTCCAAGTCTTGCCCATGGAGTGAACGTCGTGTCCGTCACCGTTAATACTCGAGGTATAGATGTGCCTCCAGAGATGACAATTTCTGCAGCATCACACAATGCATGCTAGAGTTTGTAGATCCTAGAGTAAAAAGAATATGCCTGCCCCACGTTACATGTGGTACAGTCTTACCAATCCCTTCTCGAACAGACAAATAAGGCCTCATCTTATCCTTTAGAGATCGAGATGGTTGGACGAAACATAAGCACAGCAGAGTTCCTCTTCATCCATTCTGTTCCTAAGGATTACTTTAGAGGTGATATATCCAAATGCATATTCCCCTAGATAACGAATCAGAGCCACTCTTAGAAGGCATTAGAACTCTGATTTGTAACCATCCACCAGATGTCAGGAAGGTCTCAATTCTGGAGAAGATGCTGCATGATGGAAACAAATACATTTACCTGGTGATATTGCTGCACTTATCGATCTGCTTGGAAGCAGAATATATATAGCTTGTTAATCGCATTTTCTTTATGAACCATTTCCCAAGACCAAGAACCGAGCCTCCTAACCACGACGCCATGAAGATACCCGCCAAGAAGATGTGAAGGTAATACAAGTTATAAACCCGAGACCTAAATAATGAAAAAATTATTCATGTAAAATCATCAACATTCATTTAATTGAGATGTGAATTGTCTGGTATTTACGATCAGTTCTTTGTGTGACGCAAAGATTGCATCGTGAAGGTACCTTACAAAAGAAGCCATCACATCATCTCGAACACACTTCAGATAAGAAACTAAGGAAAAACTGGAGTCTGCCATTGTTTGTTAATGTCCCATGTTATCCTTCAAAAGAGTATTAGCAGGCAGCAGCAACACAAATTTGTAACGGCATAACGTTGAGTTTGAAGCCCCAAAAGTAATAGAATCGACAGATAGATTAGTCTCACAAAGTTGATTCTATCTGAGAATTAGACATATAAGCACTGGAAATATTCTTGACATACCCTTTATTTCTTTTGAATTCCAAGATGAAGCAAGATTGTTTCTTTCAAATCCTGAGGAACAAGCCTTCTTCCTGTAGTGCTTCTTGTTGAACGTAATAAAGTCAAGACTTAGATGACAATGATGATCAGCAGAGTAATGAACAAAAGAAAACAAGTAAAGGAACTATATGTCACCTCTTAATTGGCCGGAGTGACGATGGGAAGGTGCAGCGGCAAGAAAGGACGGAGGGGGCAATGTTTTGTTTACTGCGGCAGCGACCTCGCTGCGCTTGCCGCCGGTATCAAAAGCTCAAGATCCCTTTCCCTCTCTCTACTCGCCATTCTTCGATTTGGTTTCTCTCTGCTGACTAACGAACTCCATGCTCAACAGAAATTCGTTGCTCAAAGGAATCAAGTTCGTTGCGATACTGTGAAAGTCTTAACAGAAATTCCAAGCCTCCTTTATACGACACCGTTTGGCTCCTAATGATTATTGTTAATCTTTTTAGGATTTGGGTAGAATGGTTTTGAAAAATGGAATAAAGAGCACAACTGAAAGTGCAAAAAAGGCTTCATTGCAAGAGTATTTTCCCTTAATTAAATTATAAATAACTTGCTCAAAACTTTAATGTGACCCAAATCAGTGGACGAATAGGATTTATCGACTATTTGCACCATAAAATATTTTTTTTTGGTTAAGTCGACATGGTGAAGTAGTGATTTATATTTTTTTAACATGGAAAATAGAGCAATAAAGTTGAAAAGTGATGGATACTTGACACACATACCATGATAGAAGTCACTTTCAACTTACAAATTTTTGCATGATATATATATCACATTTTATTTTCAACTTTTCAAAATTCTGCAGGATACATACATTTATGGCCTTAGAACAACTGCTCTCCAACACACATAGCAAAAATCACTCTCAATTTTTTTTTCCTTTTTCTTGGCAAGGCCATCTTCATGGTATTTAAGAATTTAGGAAGTAATTTAATTGCAATGGAAGCACCTTTCAAGGAAGAACTCCCGTCTTCCTTAATCGCCTGAGCCACTTGCCGTTCTAAGGGAGAGATTTTTTGACATTTCGCATTTGGATTCAGTAAAATCCTGGCATGCTCGCATTATTGTCCCAAGTCTGAATTTTTACGCCAAACAGGGACACGCCATTGTAAAGAGGCTAGATGGTAGTGTCCTCAATGTTATTGTTGCCCATGTCGTTGCCACAGCCATCGAGATGACGGCTCTCAACCTCGTGATTGTAACATAAGCAACATCTGTTAGTGAAACAAGTGCAGTCCTCCTCTAATCCTTCAAAGTTGGAGGCTTCAAGCCTTCAACACAGAGAGACGCAATAATCCTCTATCCTTCAGGTCCTTGATCCCAAGCCATTTGCCTTGGCCCTCAGCAATGAGCTCAACCGCTGTTCTCACAACCTGCCCCAACAGTTGGGTTCTGCTCTGCAACATCACATGCCACAGTATCTCCTCTATCGTTGATTGCATAGAACTGCCCTTTGAAATAGATAACAGGTACACAGCAGCGCAGGGTGTTCTTACATCTGTGATATGTCCAGGTGTTGTCTCCGGACCTCCAAAAACCCACTACAACATCTTCCATGAATAACCATGACGACAAAGTGCGATGTCATGAAAGGGCTGGAGGACACCACACCACCTTAGCAACAAAATTCGAGGAGAATGGAAGTCGACAACTCTTGCACTGCTTTTCGTTTGCTACTGGTAGCATCACCTGGCAAATTCTTCCCTTTACGGGATCCAAAAACTCGCAAAAATGCATCATCCCCTTTCTCTCCGCGAGCATCCACCAGGGAACGCAATAGGGCGCAATAGGGGATACCTATCATAGTTTTCCTAACTGCAGCAGATTGCCACGAAGTTGAAAGTTGAAACTGCACCAAAAGCAACAAAATCTTCAATCAGATTTAGCAATCGGAACCACAAGATCGTGTGGAAGCCCCAACCAATCTGACATTTCAACTTTATGAGGAACCTTGGCGGCATAAGAGATGAGCTTTGAACCCGGAGCTGGGAAAGAGATCTACAATTTGATTATCACTCTCTAGTTTTCAAGGACGGTTTAAGGATTTGCTCCCTTTATATGATAGCATACACCACAATATTAAAGCCTAATGCTGATTGCTGAGGCAATGTTTTTCCTTTTTTTAACCCCATGTTTCATTCACGCTATATAATTACTCTGCAAAGCTTTAGGGTTTCGCTATTCTGCCTATTAGGCTAGGCATCATACGAGGTTAGAGTTAAGCTATTCTTCAACAACCAAAAACCCTTTTACGCTTCCATCCTGTTTCTGAATTGCATCATCCTGGGCTTTCTGAATGCACCACATTAAGCGCACTAGAAGCTCCATTGAACATTGTCCCACCAATCCAGGAATGAGCTTTATTTCCGCTCCATCCCAACCATAACCTCTGGTCTGATACTCCAAATTGTCCTTGCCATGTAACACTTCCATAAGAGGTGTGCAATGTCAACTCATCAGTGGCAAAGCAGCAAGTAATTTACCTAGAGCCTCTATTACATTTATAAGAAAGTCTCAAAATTCTCCATGTGGCAAGCATGTCAATGTTTCTCAAACATGTCTCTCTTGGCAAGATTTTCACAGTTATAGGCTTACCTGGCACCAAAATATGCTTCGCAGTTTAAACATGCGAATCATAAAAGAAAATATATGATTTTACATATGAATTGAAGAGCAAAAGAGGACGGAAAAACAAATTAGAAAGGCCAAAAAGAGGGGGATAGTACGTTAGATAAAAAGAAAGGAGAAAAAGATAGACAGGCACGGAGAGGAAAGAGATCATGCATTATTCAGCTTTCCTTACATGATAATCAGACAAACCTTAAGCTTAAGCCAAGATGCCAAGAACATCACTTCCGAACTTATTCACCAAATTCCCCTATACAAAGAGAAACATGAATATCTACTTTGGATAAATATATCAATAGCTCACAATTTTGGCAAACAGTGCAGCAGCATAAATCCTTTACAAGCATCACCTACTATGCAGCAACCTAGTCTCTTTACATTTGGTTGCACTCTATGCTTATCTATCACTTCTTATCATAAAAAATATACCTTATTTTTAAGAACAACAACAAATACCAACCACCATTATTAGCTGTCTAACCAAGTAAGTTCCTCTGCTCTTAGGTACTTCCACCAGGATAAGTGCACCCATTGTAACCTAGAAACAAGATTTTAGAAAAATTACAATTAGTGAAAAACGAGAGAGGAGACAATAAGGTAGTTTTTACAGAAATAAGAGCTCCAATTTAGTCATTGCTCTAAACATTGAACTAAAGAAAACGACAGTGGTGTTTGTGTGGGGCTGCAACTTTATAGGTACACGGGCCTCCAATATGTCGTGGTTCGGTTATGGGTGATAAAGAGGATTGCATTCAGTTGAGTCCTGGACCCCTGGTAATGGCGGCGATGATGGTCGTCGGGGGCAATGAAAGGTGAGTGTTGGCGGGGTGGTGTTGGACGCACTTGCAGAGGAGCTAGTAGGGGTAGAGATGATGCCAACAGGGTGAAGGGTGCAGAAATTATCGTCGTGATGGATTCTAAGGGGATGGTTTGGGGCGGGGCTCTTTTTCCTTGACTCAATGCCTTCTCTTCCCCTAGCACGAAACACTGATCTGAATACCAACCATTTTCAAAGGATTAGGATGGGTAAACCTAGAAAGCTTCCAGGTGTAAGATTTTAAGAGTATTCGGACAAACGGCACACGAACATGTATGCTCAGTTGATTGTGATTTTCTCCTTAATAGAAGACCGAAGACGAAATATTGAGCAACAGCTATTGCGATATGGGCATTGCAGATTCATATTCCAGAATATGCCTAATCCAAAATATAAACTTTTTGTTTGAAAATAGGATGACTTACTAGGATTAGTGGATGAGAGCGTGGCTGTATGTGAGAAATCACAGTTCCACGGATTTCTGCCAGCAGTTTGGTAGAGGAGATTCATAGCATAAGTAGCATGTGATAATAGAGTAGCTGGCTCAAAACAAGCTCCACCTGGTTGGATTGGGCTGCAATCAATACCATGTCCACAAACATAGTCCAGGTTCTCTTGCAATTGGGCATCTGATATACTTGCCTTGGGCACACACCAAGCAGCATTGTTTGGATTTGTTGATGGAGTTGCTGGAGTTCGAACCGTGGGTGATGATGGGGTTTGAGCTCGAGGTGTTGATGGAGCCTTGAAGAAGAATTGAAGTTAGTTGCATTAGATGTTCTCCCACATTATAAAAGTGATAAAAAAGTAAAATCATAGCCTTTTATGGATATTGGGGGTCGGGGTATATCAAATGGTAGCTTAATAACAACAAGAACTGCTGGGAATGTAGGAAAATCTGTACATTTTAACATCACTAGAATTTACAGTCATGCCACAATTCGACACAGCCAACATCAAGACGCCAGTTGTGCCATTCAGAAGGCACTCTCTTCATGTTTCTTTGGTTCTATGTCACTCCCTTTCTAAAATCATGCTGTTTGACCCTTGAAACATACACACATTTCATAACTTAAAGGGGATGATGTACTAAATACTAATTGGAAAGGAAACAGATAGGAATCCAACTCTCACCTGGCTCTGGCTAGACTTAGAAAGTCCAGCATCGTATGTCATGGTTAAGTCAAGTTTGAAAAGCCCAAATGATCGTTCAGAAGCTGGTCCCGGTTTCAAGTCCTCATCGTACAATGCAAAAAGGTAAGTATCAACCGATTTTCCTGGCATCAGCGGGGTTCCCACCATAGACCTCAGGTGTGCAATCAAATTGCCATTGTAAGCCTTGGCATTCTCAACACTTGTTCCAACCTCATTGCTGTCTCCCTTATAAGGCCAGCCTGTCTCAGCAATCACGATCTCGACATCCTTGCCGCCCATAGAGTTCAAGGCAGATCGCACGGCGTCCACCTGCAAATAAGTCGACAGGTCTTTACTACGTGTTCAATATCTATGCGATTTTCAATTTATTGACCACGGTGTCCTAATTTAGAGTTCTGCTTAGTTGGGGCACAATGAAAGAATTTTTTTAATTTCGCCAACCCTTAACTAGTTTGGAACAAAGGCTTATATGATGTGAATGCCGACAATGCAGTCTCTAGGTTGACATGGAAGGTCAATGACTCGTTATCCACACATCTTATCGTGTAATCAAGATTTTTTCCGTTCCGAACCATCCAATTTTATTATGTAGAGACAAATGTCGGTATGATCCTTCAACTATTGTCGCTTTGCTATATTAGTCCCTCGGGCTAATTTTTTCACTCTCATGATACTTAAACTTACAAACGTTAGTAACATCCGTCCTGTTGCCCGTTTTCATTCAAATTTTAATGCTCTGACCCAACAACAGAGACTCCAAAGTCATTTCTCAAAAAGCAAAAGCTTTCTAATATAGTGAAACGCCAATCGCTCAGGACTATGTGGACATTTGTCTCTTGTATATATTTGGGGAAAACCTATGCGCACTCTTATTTGCTGATGGCACTCCTTGGTATCATAATTTTACGTGCATAATAATTGTACTTCGCGCGTAATAGTTGCACGTGGAAGTGTCAAATATGTAATGCAGAGAAAGAGAATGAGAAGACTTTAAGTCCACTCATGACTCACCTGAGCATCAAACATGTTCATGTACTTGATATTCGTGCCCGAGTCAACCCGCCCCGAGTTCGGCTGAAACAGGCAAAACGCCAGCGTCTCCGGCCTCGGGTCACTCTGGTACGCGAAAAACGGGTACGGGTTAATAGTGAAAGGCGATCCCGTTGCGCTGTTGAACCCCAACAGCGCCTTCATCAAATCTCCGTAACTCGGGTCGAAGCTACCCGAAGAAGGGGGGTCGGACCGCGTCAACACGGCCATGGAATGCACCGTCGACACCTTAATCTTCCCACCTATCGAAGCCGAGTCAAGCGCATTCTGCAGGTTCTGCATCGCAGGCAAGAGCTGCGTCATCAGATTCCGGTCTCCGGAGCTCATCACCTCGTTACCGACGTTGATCAGAATGATGTTGCTGGCCGGGTAGAAGGGAAGCACGTTGGAACCGATCCAGCTCTTGGCGAAATTCGGATCGGCGGCCAGTGCTGGGATGTCGCCGTTTGCCGCTCCTATCGCGATTCCGATTCCAGTGTTCGCCAGTGCCTTTATTATCGCCGGGTCCGCTCCGTACAGCCGGACTTTCTGGATTGCGGTGCTTGTCAGTAGCCTGGCAGTTTCCGCCGGCGGCGGGAGGTTGTCGGCCACTTGGCCGTAATTTACCCCTATAAATGACTGGGATTCTGCAAGTACAGAGAAACCAAGTCCAAACTAAGTTTGCAAGGTGCAGGTAGCTGCGCTTAAAAGCAATTGGGCTGCAGATAAAAAGTTTTATAGCGACCAAATGCACTGCGTAGATAAGTAGATTAGAGGACTTACTTGCGACTTGAGCGGCTTGCTGGAGGAGGAGGGAGAAGAGGAAGAAGGCTAAAGTGTGACGGAGAGCCGCCATGGATGAAACTTGAAACCTCTCTCTCTTTCCCTTTCTTGTTTGTGTTTTGCTTTCGAGGGAGGATGATGCGGGCAAGAAATAAATTGTGAGGTGGGAAAGGAGGAGGGCAAAACTGGAAAGGGGGTTACTTTCGGTCGGCAAAACTTTCCAACGTAAACTGTACAACAACGTGGGGGAGTAGAACTCCACGTGCCATGATCGTTGTGTCGGAAGGTGAATTTTTTGTCCTGTGACGTAAATGCCCTCTGATATAGCCGTTCAGGTTTCTAACGCTCTTCCTCACGTGGGGGGTAGGTAATAAATAATTGCGTGTTGCTTCGCCGTTTTGGAGACAAAATTTGTGAATTCTATGAATCATAAACTCTCTTCGTCTCGAATTATTTGACTTACACGTTTACTTAAATTTTGAGTCAGATTTAATAAAAAATTTATTCTACCAAGAGAGATGATAGAAATTTGGAGAATTAAACGTAAAGAACACAATACAATAAGAAAAGTTCAAAAAGGTAAACATAAAAAGCACATACATAATCTTTCTTAATTTGAAAAGTGATCACGTTCTTTAGAACCGTTTAAGAAAGAAATATGACCAATTTTTTTGGACGGATGAAATACTATAATCTAGTAGTCAGACGAGCTCAAGTGGTATCATACGACCACCATGCCTATATCTTGTAAATGTTTATAAACCTCGCATTGTCGACGACATCTCACTTTCTCGTATGCGTGACAAATTCTATTGATGACTCGACGATATGTCTAAGTCAAATCACGAGGTGACTTTGCGGTTTTTTTTATCTATGTACCAAGTTGTTGGGTTCTTTGTCATACTCACTTGCATAATTCAGCCAACAAGGCAAAAGGCTAAATATGACTAATACTAGCACAAATTTGTGAACTTCTCACCTCTTAACTTAGTCAGCTTCAAGAGGTTTCATCATCTCAACTTTTAATAACTTAGTCATTGTGCCTATCTTTTGCCCAATTCCCTCGAAAGCATTCCAAATAAGTCTAGCAAAGTCGAGAATTAAGAAGTTTAGAAGCCAGTGAAAGATGAGAGAACATGTTCTAAGCATCAGATAAAGCAGGGTTTCTGCTGTACTTCAGGAACAAAGGAATAACGGAGGAGGAGGGCAAAGGGAGTATATATCCTTTACAAGTAATCCTTAAGTGATCACTAAAAGTAACCTGTCAACTTTCTTACACAAGCTTCATACCCTCTTTCAGTAAACTTTACTTGAACTAAGTTGCACTGGCGTCACAATTCTAAGAAGGAAAGAGACAGGAAAGGGAATGATAAAGCTCTCTCGACCCTTTTGCGTCCAGCAACCCCCACCGTTCACCTGCTCCATTAGTGAAGTGGACTGATCAATCATCTCAAAGTGCAAAACTTTTTGAAACTTCAAATATATCTTGAAGTTTCTTGAAAAACCTACTTCGAATATGCACTACATAATTATTATAAAGTCACAAACGTTACATGTTTTTACATATCTCTTCTTTGAACTGGAGAAGAAGGAAACAGTGAAATATAGGGGAAAAAATAAAGATATTCTCTATGTTATCAGAAGCATGAGCTTGCAATTTCTACCACGAAAAAGTTTGACATCAGACTTTTGGTTGGTCAAGAGATAAAATGACCCGAAAAGGAGGTAAAAAGACAATTTGGGCCTGTTTTATGTCGTTTGCAGTTCTCAAAAAAGCAAAAACTCAGTTCACTTCTCATTTTTTAACATTGGGATGTTTGATTAAAGTGTTGTTTGTGTTTTAGTTTCTTTTTTTACATTTTTGGTTCCATTTTTATTTATTCTCTTCTTCCCTGTTAAGACACCACAATACCCAATGTCGCCTTGCAATCCTCCACCACAACCCAACGTTTCCCACTACCATCAACCCTAACCATCAGTCCATCACGAGACAAAAGCTTTTTCGAACTCATGTAATCAGGGGCGGATCCAGAAAATCTAGTCGGTGCCAAAAAAATAAACTCATAGCTAACATCAAAGAATTCAAAAGCTTTAAGTTCATATAAAATATGACTAATCAAAAACACATTATAATAACGTCACTATTGAATACATTAAATGCAAAATAATTTACTCAATTTGACTACTAATAATATATTTCGGTTATGGATAGTGATTTATTTAATGGATAGTCAACAATAAATTACTAATTTCACATGAAAAAAAACTTAACTTACTCTATAGATATATTACTAATGTGATTATCAATTGTATGAGTACGTTAATCACGTATAAGTTAACAAATTATAAGAATTTAAAATAATAAAAATAACTAACCTTATTTTATTGTTGTCCTTTTGTAATACAGAGATTTAGAATTTATGATAGAGGAAGAAAATCACAATTACAAAGATAAAGATAAAGACTATGACAAGGTACAAAGAATAAAGAACAAAACAAAACGAAATCTTAACAAATTAATGCTACAATATAGTAGTTTTTTCATAAATATTTTATATGTTTTAAATATATTTATTCATTACTCAAAAAATTAAAAGGGATTACCAAAAAATGAGGGGTGCCGTGGTCCCCCCGGTCATGGGGGAGGTCCGCCCCTGCATGTAATGCCTTTGCGGTTCCAAATTTTGTCGTGAAGCTGTAGCTTTTATAACTGAGTTGAACCTCAAAGAAATTAAATCAAAAACACAAAAAAGAAGTGGATATCACACAATAGATGACGTAAAAGGTTAGAGATAAGACAGACATGACATATGTAATTGTAGCAGTGGTGGAGGTGTGCTGAATCCAATTTTTTTTTTTCAAAAGCAGTCCCGCTTTAAAAACTGGTATATAAAACTGAAGAAAAATGATCGTTTGCACACAAAATCCTGAATATTGAGGGCGGATGCGCATTATACCTCAATGTTTCACTTTTGGTATAATTTTCCTCAATTTTTTTCAATTTGGCACAATTCACCTTAATCTTTCAACTTATACTCTCAAATATAAATGTTTTATACTATGTTTATATAACTTCCCACTATTTTGCAAAAACCATTGAATCACCCACCCATAATAATAAGTTTACAGCAGAAATCTGTAAAACTTATTGTGGAGCTGCTGCAGATTCGCAGGCGGTCAGGAGGGTTTTGGAATCTCTACAAGCTTCATCTCCCAGGCTCCTGCTTCCCATGTCCCACAAGGTCAGCTCACCCTACAATTATTTGAGTTATAAAGATGATTAAGAGCCCAAAAGCATCTTTCGCTTCAATGTTCCACTTTTCTCTGGCACTTCATCAATAAGTGAATGATATTTTTCAAGAATTCATGAAATAGGCTGAATTAAAACTGTGTCAGGCTTCCACAACTGTAATGACAGATTACAACAACTTATGAACATGCCCTTTGTTCTATCAGAATGAGGGGGGGAGCCCCTAGAAGTCTTATTCATGATAGAAAGTTTTCCGCTTATAAGCTGCAACTGCAGAAAGTACAGCAATGGGAGGGAAGTCCAAAGGTATAAATACACAGTTATTAAACATAAGAAATTCGCTTTATTCCTTTTTTTTTCTTCCCCTATGGTTCATTAGAGTACTGGGGAAATGCAAAAGTAATGAAACCTTTTAGCGCGTCGTAATTTGACTTGTTAAGCCATACATATCCAGTTTATGGTTGCTATTTGATCTGGATGCAATATTTTAGGTGTAAACATGATCCTCTTGTGTACCGTATAAGTGTTGTTAGAGAAAAATATGGCTCAGTGTATCTTAACCATAAAAGAATGTCACTACAATTTTGACAACGGCGATGAAAATCATTTAGCAGTAAAAAAAACGTCGCTAAAAATTGTTACAGTACATTTGCAATAAAACAAAGAATATTGATTCGGTACGTGGTACTGAGGTAGGCCGTATACGAATCGAGTTCGAGCCGAACAATGGTGTGTTCGAACTCAATTAGTATATTTTTCAGGGATGTTTGAGCTCCGCTCGAGTTCGTCAACGCACAACTCAGGCTCGACTCAACTCGTTTGTGTAAAGAAACAAACTGAATCAACGATCGAAAAAATGACCGGTGAAGAAGATGAAGTCGACGGATTTCTGGATCTTCACAAATATCAGAGATTTGGAGTCGTAAGAGATCCCAAGTCTGATCCAAATCTGATCCGAGATGATAGGTGTATGTGTGTGAGAGTGAGAAAGAGACGGTATGTATGTATGTGGAAGAGTCACACACGCACACCTGTGTAATATCACTGATCTTTCATTCACCGCCGAGAAGATAACGATTAGAGAGACTTGGGTTGTGTGGAGGAGCAGCTGCCGTTTGTGGGCCTGTGGCCTGATTTGGCAGTGGTCTAGCCAGCGATGTGGGCGATTGTCACATTCCCGACTCAGAGGCGGACCTACACATACTATTTCAAAATATTCCTACTTATCATAAATATAATACCAAAGCATTTACCAAAAAAAAACCTCAAGAGGTAATCAGAGCTCTAAACATATTTCAAATCAAAAGCTAGCATTCATGATCAAACTCCAATAAATGCAGCGAAAATCTGATAACAATATTGGGGTTCCTAAAAGCTGCTTAATCAAAACATTACAAGTTTTCATTCTCAAGTCACTAAAGAGAGTATAAAATCAAAGAACAACTTCAAGCTCATGCATATAGTTGAGTCCAAACGAAGTATATGAAACGAAAGTGCGAAGACAATAGATAATCTTGAAACGAAAAATAATCTCATTTTGGGTTATTCAACCCATCAAAGTCAAAATCAAATGAACACATTCAAATAATTGAACTAATAATCAAATACGATACAATCACGTAATTCGTGACTGTAAATGACGTTAGCCTAAGCACGTGAAGGTTCTAAGTTCAAAGCTTGCGTACCGATAACAATTGCCATATCATGTCATGACATTACGTTAATTTAAGCACATGAAGATTCTAAAATATTACTCGTTCAATTCAGAAAGATCAAACGGATATCAAAGTATCTCACATATATACTAGTCGCAAAGTATCAAAACTTACATTTCAATAAGAACGACTTAACGATTTCAGAAATTACTCGATATTAGACTTGAATCGAAGAGGATGAAGAGATGAGTTAAACGGAAGTGGAATCGCTTAAATCCGAGTTCATACTATTCTAAAAATTTCAAATAACAAAATATAGGCAAAAAAGTTCACAAACTTTGTCAATTGTTAAAAACTTGACATGTGGCAAATCAATTTTGCCACTTCACGACAACTTCCCTTAAAAGAACATGAAAATTCTCGAAGTCATTGTTGACAGGCAATGATTGGTTGGTCTTAAAGGCAGACGGTGATGTACAGAGGAAACGGCTTGGCAAGGCAAAACAACGTATTAGAAAGAAGAAAAGCAAACGGACCATTGTCAGCATGAGATAGTGAACAGGCACAATAAACGGGGCAAAAAATATTTACGAAAGTCTAAGAAGATGATACAAATCTACATTATCAAAGTAAATAATGATAATTTCTTACGAAATACCAATTTTATCATCGGAACCAAAAATCGGAATAACGCAACTAATCAAGGGATATAACAATAATATGAGGTAGATGTATACATGAAACCCTTACCTCAATCCACGCAATTAAATTTATAAAGTTGCGTAATCTTCCTAAGTTCCAAAACCTAAATATTTTAATCAGTCCACTTACGTTAAAATCTTCACAAATACAATCTTAATGAGATATAATTCATCCTTAAAAACAAAGTGGGTTTAAGATCACTTACCAATTGTGAGTAGAAATTGCAATTCTAAAAAATCCTAGTTTTCTCTTTCTTCTCTCTCTCTGAAGAGCAAACTCAATGTATCGACAAAAATAACTGACTAATTTTTATATCTCTAAATTTGGTAAATAACCCGAAAGACCCCTACAGTTATATTACTTATTCAAAAGTATTCCAAAATATTATTAAAACTACAAAAGTAGCCTAAAAATTAAAATAATTAGTTATATATTATTTGGGGTATTACGACGATGGTTTGGCCGGCGGTGTGCCTGTGTGATGAGAGAAGGGGCAGAGGATGTTTTATTGTTTGAGTGTATAAGAGAAGGCCATGGCGTGGGGGGTGATTTGACCGGTGATGTGGTCGGTGGTATGCCGGGCGGTGTGCCTGTACGATGACTACCTGAATACTGATGAGATAAGGGGCACGGGTGTTTGACTGTTAGAGTGTCTCTAATGAGATAGAAAAAATGAATTTAGTGATAGAGAGAGGAAGCATCGGTGATCGAGAGGCTTCCACGTCCCAACACACATAGATATTTTTGTGTAGGTTTGTAATATGTATTATATTTTTTTAATGAATAAATGAACGATGTTCGTTTATAAGGCTCGGCTCGTGTTCAACTCGTTAAGTAAACGAGCCCTCTTGTTCACGAACATTAATAAAAAAAAATCACCTATTACATGAACGAGTTTTAGAGATAACGAACATGGAGTGAATAACTCAGTTCATTTACAGCCATAACTAAGGGTAGTTGAGATTCCTATTTACTACAAATTACACTCCAACCACATAACTTGTTACACTTACTAAAATTTCCTTATATGTTTGTATACTTGAATTAGTGAAACCAAAGTCGTGGTCAAACTGTAACTGAGAAATGCTATCAAGGTATCATCTCGGCTTTCTTCTTAATGTTGTTGTTGTCCTTAGCAACCATGGACGAGCATTGAAGACATTCCAATCTTTTTACTCCCTCTTTCCTTCTTTAAAATATATCCCCCTCTAGTAATTTCCACCTAAAAGGTGTTGCCAATATCTCCACCCTTTAAACTTCACAATCACTTGAGTCGATCGAAGAGCATTGAAGATCCATATATATATATAGACGAAATGAATTGCATGACAAGTGTTGCATGGTAATTGCGACCAATTGTTGCACTACTCCAATCAATGAGAAAAAAGACGTTGCATCAAGAGATGAACATTTTTTTAAATCTCATCTAACACCTTCAAGCAAATCCATAATTTCCAAACCCAAGGATTACGGTGCATAAAAAGGAAATTTGGGAGATAAATCGGCAGTTGGAGGCATAAATCTAGTCCTAATGATGTAGCTCTTTTTATTATGCCAGATAATTACTCCATCTGTCCAACATAATTTGTTCATTTTTTTTGGCACACATATTAAAGATTTATGTCATATATTGCGTGTGTTTTTATTTTACCCTTTAGATAGAAGAAGTGAGGAAAATGGGTCAAGAGAGAAAAAATGAGTTAGAAGAATGTTAAATGTGAAGAGAAAAATAAAATAAAAAATGCTAGAATATGGTTCAGGAGAGAAAAATTAGTTGGTAGAGAGTTATAGTGAATAGATAAATAGAATAATATAGGTATAAAAGGATAAATATGTAAAAATACTTACGAAATCTTTCTTAATTTGAAAGTGATCCATTTTTTTGGGACAACTCAAAAAGAAAAGGGATAATTGCAGAAATTACCCTTGTGGTTTGGGCCAGTTGCAAAAACATGTTACAAAAGTTACAAAGGCCTCCCTTTACTGCTTATTTTGTTGCAACTGTTAGACAAGTTGTCTAAATTAACGGGGAGTGCTCTTTACTCTCATGTGTTTAATAAAATTTTATGCATCAAAAAGACTAAAGTACCTCCCCTCTTTTTACCTCACTCAAACAAGTCCCAATTTCTTCTCCAAGTCCACCAAACCCTAACCACCACCGCCCCCATCTGCCACCTGCACCACCCACAATAGGCCCCACCACCACCCCAGCCTTATGCGCTTGGCTGCCGTCAACCCCGTCACCATGCGCTGTCGGTGTAAGCCCCTTCACAATCCCCCCCCTCCACCACCATGTCTGCCACCTACTCCACCCACAATCGGCGCCACCATTTGTCTCATCCAATCCCGTCGTCGTCAACTGCTACACCCAATCCCGTCACCGCCACCAGCCAACCTAATCCCGCGCGCCACCATCACCTCTAAACTAATCAAGCATCAACCACCAAAGCCTCAAAATCGACAGCCTTTCTCTGGCAAAAACATTCAAAATTGTGGGTCTTTTCGATCCTCATCCCCCTCTATTCGTGAAATAGATCAATAGTTAGAATCCCCAGGTCTTGCAAGCGTGCTGCATCATCTAAGCGGCTGCCAGTCCCATTGATCCCCACTTGCGCCATCGCGAGCTCCGCCATCGAGCCCAGCCACTTGCCACCGCCACTAGCGCTAAGCACCCACAACACCAACACCACTCAAAGAAAAAAAAAAACCTAGATGTACAATTAGGGGTAATGGGTTTATTAGGATTTGGAAGTCACAAAAAACTCCTAGGTCTTCTGAATCTTTTGATGTCTTTCGATTGAGATGCCACCAATTTTTTATGCCTTTGGAAGTCACAAATTAGAAATGAAAATTTGATGTATTCTGATTTATATAGAGGGGCAATTTAGACATTTTTATCATTCTATTACATAAATTTTACAGTGCAACACCTTTGCAATTTTATGTGTCTTTATGCAACTTTTGTAATTTCAGGTGACTTTTCGCAAATATCTCAAACCACAAGGAGGTTAATATGCAATTAACCCAAAAGAAAATATGATCATAAAGCCGGAAGAACCCTACTTTATTAGGTTTTCCTTGTAAGTCCAATTTCGGTACATCAGTTAATCAAATGTGCCACCGTAAGTAACCCGATTCATAGGGGAAATGCCCGAAAAAACTCAAGGCTAAAATCCATCCGTGCCAGAGCAAAACCGAGCTCAAGCGGAGGGTTTCTTTCCGCCGGAGAAGAATGGCTGCATTAATCGTTGCGATTATCGTATCATGGCCAGGTATGCTTTACCGGGATTTGATTTAGAAAATGTTCGAACATATTGCTGCTTCTTTTGCGTGTTTTCTTCCCAACAGTTTCGCTTGATTTCCAATTAGATCACACGAAGGAGATTAATGGCGTACCAGATTGAGCAAATTCAGTCACGAGGATCTTGAACATAACTGCTGAAGTTAGAGTTAGCTCGTGATTCGACAACGCTTAGGTATTACTTCACGTTTTCTTCATTTCCGTTTGGTAAATTACTTGAGGTTTCGAATCGTCAATACTTGGACATACTAATATTAGTTGATGATACAACTTAGGTTTGTCCGTGCTATAGAATTATAGCAGCATTCCTCTTCTAATTGTTATTGGCCGTGTACCATGAGGCCAGTGCTTGTTAGGACAATGTAGGAAACTGCGGATTGATAGTTATATTTGCTACTTATTTGTTGGTCGGTTGGATGATTATGCCTTTAAAGGTACTAAATTCGAAGTTTTGTGTGCAGCGTCATAGCTTGGTGCATGATTTTCAGTAAAAGAACAGTTATACAGTAAGACTATGTAGCAGCTAAAATGCCGAGATCTTATATCTACGTGTAGTGAATTGTCATTATACACACTTACAATCATATTCGCTAAATTATGAGATACAGTTTTATGTTTAGCTATTATGTGCCGTGATGTCCCGTTTCTCACTTATCTCTTATAGGTATGAGAAATAGGAAACGGAGATGCTTATGTTTTAACAGAGGTTCTGCGTTTAGTTTGGCTCGATGACCATATTGTTCTTAGTGTTAGGTATGATAACAATAGATTCACAGACGGGAATATGCAAAAAAGGCATCACTCTTTTCTAAGTTCTCTCTTTATAACTGCATTGACAAATTGAAACTCCCAGCATACAATCATGAGCAAAAGAACCAAGTTTGACACAGTATGTTGTGCTCATCTTCTTAGATCAAATTCAAGCAGTCTCATGTAACATGTCCTGTTTGTTCTGGTCTAGAAGTCCATTGACAACTTGCTTCTCCAGTTCCATTACGACATCATCTTGATCAGCTGATGCAAACATAACGTCTTTCCAGCCAAAGTCCCACAAGCTATTAAGATCTGGATACCTGTTCTGGATCTCTCTCTCAAGGATTTGATGCAGGTAGTCAGCAACATCACATTCCTCATTCCCATCCCTATTGTAAAATTTTAGCCTTCTGAAATCTTTGTTCAACTGCTTGACCAGGTCATACAAGGACCTGAAAGTTATGGTTGCTGCCATGAAAATTTTCAACAGGTATATTAAGTTTAACAAGTGCCTCTGCAGTGGCCATGAGTACTGGACTTTTTATTTGAATCTCTTTGGGGTGCTTTTCATCTTAAGTCAATATCTCTTGCGTTCCTCATTAGAAAACCTTTTTGTGCTCGTGTTCTGAAAGGTGACAGCTTTCCTTTCCTCCTGTAACGTCAAATAACGTGGCTTAATCACATGCATTCTCCATGTGTGTAGTGTTCATTGCAGTCAATGGCGGAGCCAGAAATTATACACGGGGTGGACACTTAATTGACAAAGGGAAAAAAAATCCTAAGCCTAAAGGGTTCGTTTGACAAAAAAAAAAATTTGGTTTTCAATTTTTAAAAAGCAGTTTTTAAAGAGCAGCTTAATTTTTTTTTTTTACAAAAACAAGTGGGTGTTTGATAACTCAAAAAAAAAAATTTTGTTGGTGTTTGGTAACCCTTTTTATTTTGACTTTTTTTTTTTTGTGATTTGCGGTGGCGGTGGTCGATGGTGGTGGTGGTGGTCGGCGGCCGAAGGTGGCCGATGATTATCCCATCAGCCATTCTTAAGACCTTGTTTCCTCATTGCCATCACCAGAACTCATCCCTATCTACAATACCATTGCTCAGTTGGAATAATTTCCTTGAGCAAACCTTGAATTCTCTGTCATTGAACCTCTGAAGAGCCTCACATTATTACCAAAGAAAAAGACGCCAATAAAGGAGATGGCGGCGTCGGCGCTACGAGATGGATGCGCTGCAAGGTAGAGGCGGTGACCGGTGGAGGCGATGGAGGCGGTGGGCTGCGGGGTCAGTTGGTGAACGGTGCGGCCGATCGAGCACTGTTGGAGCTAATACCCGGCGCAAATGAAGGAGATGGCGGCGGCGGCACTGCGAGATGGATGAACTGCAAGATCTTGGCGGTGACCGGTGGAGGCGATGGTGGCAATGGTCTGCGGAGTCACGGTGAAGGGTGCGGCCGGTCGATCAAGGTGAAAGAGATGGAAACCCTAGTTTTTTTGGCTTTTATACCAGCAAACAATTGGTATTTTTTGTTGTTGCTGCCTCGGCTTGAACCCTTGATCTCATTTAAGTATTCTTCAAGCCCGCGTGAAACCATCAGGCCCGCGTGAAATGGATAAAAAAAGAGCAGAGAAAGAGATTTCAGCTCTTTTTAAAAAGGGGCCTCTTTAAAAAGAGTTGGGCCTATTTTAAAAAGGCAATGCAAGCCAAACACCCCAAACTTCATGCTCTTTTGCCCAATTTAAAAATTGGGCCTAAAAAGAGCAAAAAAAAAAGAGTGTCAAACCCAGCCTAAGTATTGTGACAATATATTAAATCCAATAAACAGACAACTCAAACGAGCATATGTCGAATGGGCGTGAGTGTATCACCCATGAGTAGCCAATTTCTACACTCATTACTTACCCTTAGTAAATCCAAGGGTGACCTAAAAATTTTGTGTGCCAATTTATACACATAACTGCACTTTACTTATCAAAATAAACTTCCTAATTTGTGTGTCCCACCTCTTGTCGAACACGTGATCCGTCTACAAGTATGAAAGAACAAAAAAATTAAGAGACAATCTTATACTCCGTAATAAGTTATTCAAATCTGCTATATACAAGAGCCAACACCTAACAAGACAATTATATTAAGAAAACAAATTAAGATTGAGACGACTACAGAGATAAAATTTGGAGTTGCTTCAACAAAATATAGTATAAAGACCCTTTATTTAGGAAGTTAATTTGGGTGTCATTCTTTTAATGTGTTTTTACTGTGATCCTCTAATTTAAGTATAATTTGTTAAAGTGTCGTATTTTTTATGCGTTTGCTATATTTTAGGAGCATCTTTTCAGTAAAATGTCCATATTTTGTGTTCATTTATCATAACATCATATATTATCATATATTAGCGCGAGTATTAAAACACGTGGAACTCCTTATATAATCATGCCCGTTAATTTCATCAATGCTTAAAATTTATTCAAACATTTCAATCCACCCCCAAAACCAACCTTACAACCAAATTATCACCTTAAAAACCATCAGCCACACATTCTCTCTCTCTCCCCCCTCCCTCCTGGACAACTATCTAGTCATCTACCAACATTCGTGAAGGGATAAAGTAATGATGGATGAACCAGGCAGGACCTTATTGGTCATTTAATGGCAGGGCCCAGTGCTTTTGGAATTACATTGTGTCTGTATTGGGTGCTAGTTGTGTATGAAACACATCACCGCAGTAGCCTGATCTAAGATGTTAACGAAGGGGAAACATCGACGCCACCTGGTTGGGGGAAAGGACACTACTCACACACTATACTCTAAACGAGAGAGAAGGAGGCAGCAGGTGGGCACATGCCCCCCTGTGCCCCCTGCTACCTCCGCTACTGATTGCAGTATTACACATGTCCTTTCGTTATATCCTTGTATCAGAACACTGTGAGCAAGAAATGGGGATAATGAGGTTTAGGCAATTTGCAAGAAGTGCACTGTGCAGGGCTCAAAACTTCTGCGATTGTTTCTGTACCTTCTGGGTGCCATATGATGTAGGTTCTAGGTGCCAGTGGGTGAAAACGAACGTTTGAAGTGCACTGTTCAGTGATGGATTTTATTGTGAAGCACCTGTAATAATACGGATGCAAATGGTAATTTTGGCAAACAGGCACAAATATTTGTGAGACAACTTTGAACACGGGGAGGGCGATGCATTGCGCCTCCTTTTTTGGTTTTGCTACTTGATTTGAACAGGGAGTAAAAATTCTCCTTTGCTACTCACCTTCAGGTGGATTTGCGGAGGTATTCTGTGAGTTTAGTCCTAAATCTTCTTTGAAATCAGGTGATTGGCCTTGGTCATCACTAAAGGTCGCTCAACCATTGAAATCAGGTGACCTGAGTCATGATTCAAAAGAGTTGAGTTACATTGCTTGGTGAAGTGTCTTGAAGGATTCGCTGGCACTTGCTAACGAAGAGGCTGATTTCCAGCTAGTTTTCTCTCGGCAAAGGGAGCGCAGAGAATATATGCAGTCTTCCAACGCAAGTATGAACCAGTTCTGCCCATTAATTACATGGTCTGTGCTTTCCAGCTAGTTTTCTCTCCTTTGAACCAGCTTTATGCATAATAAAACGTGCATTCGAGGACTTTTTCGCCCACTTGATAAATGCCATTTAAAGTCAAGCACATACTTCTGGATTATTTCCACTGGACAAATAGAAAGTGATTTTTTTTTTGTTTTTTTTTTGGGGGGGGGGGGTGTATTTCAACGTCGTGCATGAGTGGATGTCATTCTTTTGGCGTGAGATTGATGATGTGGTATTGCGACTTTGGATGCGGACTTTAGAAGATGTCTTACAAGGGGTGGGGTGTATGAATGGTCCAGATGGTTTTACGTGGTGATCTCATTCGTGCATGTCAATCATTGCATATAATTGCATCAGGGATAAGCATTTAGACGGTTCAAACCAATCCAATAAATAAAATCTTACCGATCAATTTGGCCAATTTACGAACCAATTTATTAAAAATTATAGATTTCTTTTTTGTTTTAATCCACACTGAAACAGTTGGCTTTTAATTTTTTTTTTGTAGCCTTTCGAGATCGAACCAAACCCTACACTAAATATATACAAATAATTTATTTTTGAATTTTGATGTACTCCTAGCTGCTATTTGGTTTTTGCACACTTATGATTGACCACCAACGTATCTAAATAAACTATATCCCAACTTTAATAGGTACGCTTCAAACAACTTGTCATCATGTATGTTACAAACGCTAATGATCGACGGATATGTCAAAAATGTTTAAAATATGATTACAAGTCTAAACCGGTCAATCCGTGAGGTCAATCCATTTGAACTGTACAAGCTGCATAAATCGAACCTTTGAAAGTAAACCATTAAACTATGGTTTGATTTAATTTTTTTTTCCTTTTATGTCAATGGTGGCTGGTTCGGCTTTTTGCTCTAACCTTCACACCGAAGCAATCAAACTGTGTTCACCCTTAATTTGCGTTATTCAATCTAGTTGTGTTGTATGTGCTCCACTTAAATGCTAAAATATGCAAGAGCCAGAACAAGTTGTCGACTAGATCACACGGGTTGTAGCTCTGTCAAGCGAGTTTTGGCACCGCTACAGCTTTGAACAACCTTGCGCCCCTACCTGGTGCATATGAAAAATTAAACAATAACTTATTAAATGCATCTAAGTGGAGTTTTGATGAGTTACAAACATTACTTAAGATGCATTTTGAGAGAGCAAAAAAAAAAAAAACAGGGGGCCGCGCATATTATGTTTTGGTCATTGTAGGTGGGCTT
Source organism: Escallonia rubra (assembly GCA_033065855.1). Classification (NCBI taxonomy): domain Eukaryota; kingdom Viridiplantae; phylum Streptophyta; class Magnoliopsida; order Escalloniales; family Escalloniaceae; genus Escallonia; species Escallonia rubra. The sequence continues at coordinate 180,527 of JAVXUO010000829.1, read as the reverse complement.
AAGCGGAACCAAAATTTTAAAGTAGAGTTTGGTCTTTTAAGATCAGCCCACAAAAATGGAAGAACATCAAATCAAATGATGAAAGTTACAAAAACTCGCCAATCCGCCACCTTTCCCTTTACTCTTTTACCGTTCTAACTTTCTCTTCTTATAAAGTGAGCAACATTTACTTCACATGTTTTACAATCTTGTGACAGAATTTTATTTTTCAACACATAATTTTTCCTTTTAGTTCACTAAATCCTACTCCCGTACTTCAAAACGAAGCATGACTAGAAAAAAAAGTATTACAATTAACATATCTGTTTTTTTTGTTTTTTGTTTGTAGCATTGTTATCTATCTATATTATATAGAAAGGAAGGAGAAGATTTTTGTGTTGCTATGCCATAGAAAGCTTTTATATGGCAAAGAATAAAATGGACAATTATATCCTTACTTAAAGTTCATGTGTGTTAATTCATTAAGGGTATACACGTCATTTCATAAAATTCACAACCTTGACCCTGATTCCTTTTTCTTTTTCCAAAGCCACCACCACCATCTTCGTCGTCACCACCAGTTCCCTGCCACAACCACTATCCCCCCCCCCCCTTCCCCTTCTCTCCCTCTCACCTCTACCACCATCCCCCACCGTCACTCAATCGAGCCGACATCCTTTATGGCCACCCTACCCACCATGGCAGCCCCTTTATCATGGATGTTCCATCCAGACAGTCCCTCCAAGTTAGAATTAAGCCGAGGAAGACAACTATGGAAAATGAAGGAAAAAACTAAAACAGAGGAGTCTCTAAGCACGTGACACATGCGTAAGACAATTCACAATATCAACAGGCGTGTGAAGAGTTCAATAACAATAATGGCACCAACGCGTGAAGGGTGTGGTTAGCACTAATTGTCACGGTGATGTGCTGAAGTGGCATCATTAGTGCCGAGCATTAACTGGAAAGAGAAGAATTAATCAGATAATCTTTGTCTGATTAGTTGCAACAATTTGAGCTTAGTTTTGCATAATTTATCACTTTTTATTACGTTTCTCTTTATGTTTTCCATCTGAGAATTTAGGCATATGAATGTAGCCTCATATAGGGAGGAGTAGGATGCGTATGAGGGAAGACACTTGAAAATTTATCAGCCAAGAAAAGAACTTAGTGATGTTTATAGAGCTCTGCTTATTTTTCAATTATTCAGTAATATTTTAGTATGTTTTTGAATTTTCATGGATAAAGCTCTCTGAATTCTTATACTCCCATGGTTGCCCCACCATCCATAACAATCCCTACCACCTTAGCGCCACCACCATAGTAGCGAACCACCGATATGATCTAACGAACCGCCGTATTCAAGGACAATAGGGAGGTGGGGGAAAGTGTTTTACCAACGATCTCACCGCCATTAATGGGCATGTTGTTGTCGCCGTTGTCGTGCCGTGTTGTCGCGCGCCTTTCGCGTGCTTTGCGGCTGTCGTCGTCACCGTTGCGTGCTGTGACGACAACGGCTAGGAAGAAAGTATATCAAAGGTTGCTAAAATCTTATCCAGATATTACACATTTAATCTTAATGATTGAATATATTTGGGATTGTTTTAAGGGCATACTCGCATTTTTGTTGTTATGCCATGGAAAATACAAAAGTTTTCCCCATAAAGGAAGGAGAAAAAGGTAAGTTTTTTGCGTTGCTATGCCATAAAAAGCTATTACCCATCATGTTGTAATAACTCTTTTGGCGTTACATTATTACCTATTTACAACGGTGATAAATTACATTAATTTTTTTTAACAAGTGACACGACACGGCATAAAGTACTTTAAATAATAAATAACTACATGTAATGACATGTTGGTTATAATAATTTAAAATTCATTAACAAAGTAGTTAAAATTAAATATAATAGCTAAATTTGATATGATAATAATATTTTACTAACTTATTTTATTTCACACATATCTAATTTAATTATTTACAATTTAAAATTTATTTTACCAAATGTGACAATAAATACTTACACATGAATACTTAATTTTTTTAACAAAATGAATATATATATATATATTTTTTACATACGCCTAAAAATATTTATCTCACGGATGTTACGATTCCTTCTTTATCGTTCCGCGATTTGTTCCACTAACAGCCAAAAATGTAATACACGTGGCGAACTTGCGTCCTTTCAACTCAACGCATATCGGGAACCTTCCTGTCAAAATATCACACGACTTTTGAAAATGCCTTTAGCCAGCCCTAAATAGCAGCCAGCACATTTCCCATCCACATTCACAAATCTTAACCGTCCAAACACTGCCGACCTAAATCATCCACGACCGTCAGATCACCACAGGGAGTCAATAAATTACGTTCTCCCTTCCGTTTCAGTTTGCATTCATTTCTCATTTCCCAAGAACAGCCCTAGAGCCCCTCGTTCCCATCTCAGATCTACTCCACTCCATTTCTTTTCTTGAAATTCTTCCAACAGATCCAGTTAGATCTCTCTCCGATCTACCTTTTGATTATGGCCTTCTTCCGTTTGGTTGATCGGTTCGCTTTCTGCCGTCGATTTTATGGCCGGAGCTTCAGATCGACGGAGTTTGGATAATTTCTAATCGGAGTTTAGCAGATCTGTTGCGGTATGTCGTAGATCTATACATTTCGCTTGTTCTAGTCACATAATTAATTGACTTATAGTCATGCTTCATAGATCTATCCATTTTCATTGTTTTATTTACATGTTATGCCAGATCTGTATGTTGAACCGATTATTGTTTGATTTTGAAGTTGGCCAGCGGATTTTTCGGCTGCCTGAGCTACTTCACGCTACTTCCTGTATTCAGAATCGCTATCTTTACAGGTAATACTGAAAGTCTTTGAATGTTTCCATTTCCACCAGTTTGATGCCAATGAATGACCTGAAGTGGTCGATTAACTCATTTCTCGACTTTGTTCAGGCCGGCAGATCCGTATCGCACGGGGCTTTATCTTAGTTGTCGCCTACCAGTTTGATTCACGTCAGCTGGATCGGTTTTCTGACGTCGATTCTGCTGATGTTCCTGGGGAGAGGAATGACTCATCATGTTGACCTAAGGCATCGGAAAGGTTTTGTTGAATTAGATGTACTTGTTATCTCCCTTATCAGTAATGATGCCTGTGTTCTTGGTAGCGCGATTGAGAGAGTAGAGGATTGTGAGATGGTGGTGGATACGTGTTACTTTGGTGTCAACCGGCCTTTGCCATGTCGGGTGCGCTCGCATGGCAGGTCAAAATATCCTAATAAAATGTTTATTTTTGTGTTTTGAAGGGTGAGGCACGGGGGTGTTTGCCCGGCTCTCCCTTCACGTGTGTCCTTGTTTCCTGTTTTCTTTTTTATATTCCTCAACCCAACTCGGTTCATGATGTTGTTTTGAATGGTTTTAGAATGTTTTGACACTCTATACCATTCAAAACAAGTATGAGCTCCACTAAGTCGCTTGACAGGCAGCAAATTCAAGGATATCACTCACGACGGCAGTTTTCCGGAGCCAAAAGGTACAAAATTAGATATTCTCTAGCAAATCGTTTTACTTCCTATTCCTATGCCTATATTCATGACTTAATCTCACAACTTCATAGCAATTTACATCACACACAGTATCCCTCGTTTGGCATAAAATTCTATCAGCAACTTACTTCAGAGCATCTTGCGCAACAGTATCTTCAATATTCCTTACGATTAAAAGATAAAAGTCAGTGCACGTTGCCCTTCTTCGGTATACTTCTGAACCTTGTATTATTATGCCCAACTGGTTATAAGAATCCCACTACAATCTAACCTTACTAATTTATGAATCCAGGCGATACTCTGGCCAAAGATCAATTCCAAAATATTTCGTCCCTCTTAGAGTTACATTTATAGCATCTAAATTGGTATGATCATTACCTCGTGGTGCTCCATTATCATGTCATGTCATATTTTATTTGTTTGTGAACTCTTTATTTATAAGAGCCAAAAGAGTTGTGAAGAGCGTCTATACCTTGCAGCTGTCTTTCTTTTTTTGTAGCTGTAATTTTTAGTATGTAATCTTGCAATGGAAGAAGAAGAGGTGAAGTAATTGCTCGGTGGTGATGGAAGGGGTCTTCTTGTACTTAAGAGCTCTTGTATTAATGTAGTTGAAGGGGCGAGTATCACTTCGGCGTTTGTAATGGATTCATAGTCCTTGTGACGTGGATCAATTTAAGTGCTGAGTTGACTTCAGCTGGTTGACAGAAGCCATACAATTCAGCCTCTTGTTTTGTAACATGAAGATGTGCGGACCAAGAATTTGAAGGCCCTTCAAGCTGCATAGGTGGCATGATGTTGCGCAACGTGGTATTATAATTATAGCTATTTGATATTTTGGGTTTGTTTTCTGTTTTCGCATCAGAAGTTCTGTTGTTTGGTTTGACTGTTGGGTGGTGTTATATGTTACCTAGGTAGATGGCGGTGTACCAGAGGGGCGAGGCAGCTGGCAATCCTTTTACTGAATTGCATTTCTCTCAACTTTTCAGAACTGATGTTATATTGCCTGGATTATGAACGTGTACTCGGTCTCCACCGGTCAGCAAAGTTGAAGTTACCCGTTCTACTACTATTTATTATTGGTAGTTGTTTTTGAGCTAGTTAGTCATATTATGACGTTGGTTAGGGGTATGTGCGTCTGCCGTCCCAAGTTAGCGGTGGGTGTGTAAATTTTTTCTGCATGTGTTTTGGTTTTGTAGTGTATTTGGTCATGTTCTGGAATTGTCAACGCATTCAGCAAGAGCAGGAGAATGTTATGTGCATCATGGATTATAGTCATGATTTGGCAAGTCCTCTGAGACATCTTTGACAACGTAAGATTGTGTTTTCAAGCTTGATTATTTCCTTTTCCTCACCGGTAAGAATTTTCTACAGTCATATACAGTAACCGTTGGGCAGTTTGTCCAATATGCTGCCGGAGCTAACGGCTTCTGCAGAAATACAGTGCTGTAGTCCCGCGGTTCTGGCTTTTAAATGCATTTGTTTATTACTTATATAGCATATTCTTGTCCGGTTGAAGAATGGGTCGATGGAGTGGTGGTTCGAGAAATTCTGAAATTTGGCCGTTTCGATCAACTTAAGATTGCTAACGAGATGGTGTAATATTGTATTATTATAGCGTTCGTTTCTTATGCATTTTAGATGAGAAGGTTCTTTGTTTTTAATGGTCCCGGTGGTGACTGTTGTTGGTTGTGGTGAAATTAGCTAATTGCATTATGATGACACTCCACACGAGCTAACCCAAGGTATTGAATAGTAGGCTTGAACTTGAATTCGAGTGTTTTGTTGACATAACGTAATTGTGAGTATTTCCAAAAACAATAAAAATATTTATTGCCTAATTGTGATTATCCGTTTCGTTGTTTGAACGACCAAAAATAGTAATTCAATCAAGATGACGTCTTTTCTGGAAATTTCCTAATATTAGTCATATCTTTTATTAGACGGTAAAAATATAATAGTAACACGCCGTAAGGTTTGTAGCAGATAACTTATGAGAACCTTTTTGGATGTCGTCCAGGGCACGCTCTGGCATGTTTTGTTCCAGTTTCATATTTTGTTTATTGCGCTATTATAGTCGTTGATTCGTTTCTCTCTCCTCTCTTATGTCGTTTGTTTGCTGCAACGTTCTCTTTTCATGAAATTACAATTTTCGTTCATTTTGGAAAGAGGAAAACATTAATTATGTTAATAATTACGATATATGTGCAATTCAGTAGTGAGGATCCATAAGCTCAAATTGGTAAGAGCGCCCAACTTTTTGGGTGGTTGGTGGTTCGATTCCTCTTGGTTCCGGCCATTTTTGGTCTATTTATTATTCTGTAGATCATTATTATTAGTGTTTATTTTCTTTGCTCTTCCAATTTTTTTTCCGTTGCTTTGATGGGGTAGGGGGGCCTCGACCTGTACCATTACTCCTAAAAAAATTAAATGAAAGAAAAACTAGACCATTCCTTGTCTATGTTTTTGTTTTAACATGTTCAAAATAGAACTGCGTTGTTCGTTAAACGTATTGTTGATAAAACGAAAAGGGTTTATCCTTCACGTTCGATGTGGAAAGGAATAAATGTTTTTGAGGGAATTGAATATTCGTGCCAGCCCCTGCATTCTTGCCAGGGTAGGCAATCTCTGTATTGCAGCTGAAAACCTGTTTGGTGAACGGTATAAAGAAACGGTTTTCGTGGTGGTTTCTTGTAAAGTTTGTTCAAACGGATTCTGATAATTATTTTTTACGATAAAAATGCGAGGTTGATTTCAAGTTGCCTGACTTGTACGAAGATATTTATAATTTTTTATATAGTAATAGTAATAATTAATTTTCTTTAAGTATTTCTAGTGGGTTTATTCAGTATTATAAGGTGTTATTAGAAATAGTCTTTTAAAGTATTAGCAGAAAAATCATTATTTACTGAGAATTAGTCTGCTGTACAAGAGTTTGTAAATATATTTTTATAAACAGATCATTAGTAGAAAATTTTCTTTTCAAATGAGCTCTCTTTCGTAGCTTTTCAGTGTGTAGAATTTGTTCTGAATTATGATATATTTCAAGATCGTCATCACCTCATCTATAGTATGCTTCAAAATTAAGCAAGGTGGAGCATAAGTCGTGGTCGAGGAGAGCTTGCGATAGAAAAACAAGGAAAAAGTACTTCACAACGATGCTGCTTTGATCAAGTTCTATAAGGCTATGAGGCCATGGAAGATAAACTTCCCTATCATTTATTATAAATGCAATTATCTTATTATAAAAAATAAAAAAAAACAGCCCAGGGAGTGGTGCAACCCGAGCGGGTGGAACAAAAGAAACATGTTGTTGGCTCTTGCTTTGTTTGACAGGACTTAATAGAATGCCGAGGGTGGATCAGGCTCTTACTCAACCCCACGGCACGGGGCGTATGATGCTAGTAGTTAAGTCGGCCGTTTGGCAAATGCTGAGATATCTGCCAGGAGCTTCCTATTGACACGTTCGTCACTTGCTAATCTTCGTAGCTCTGGTTTGGTGAACAGGGGTCAATTATGTAATCTCCACCGAAGTGATGGCCAAGGTTGGGCTGTGATGGCTATGGAACCTGAGAGTTTGTCCAGTAAGCTGTTGCACGTGTATATATTGTCTGAAGCTTCAAATTGTCTGAAAGTCGGTCTTACAATGTTCTCCCAGATGGGGTAGGCTTCATGGTGTTGGCAGATTATAAACGTTCGGAAGTCGAGTACTTCCTGAGGGCTTATGTCCTTGATTTGCGACAGTGTTGTCCTCCGTATCATTTTGGTTTGCTTACAATTTGCTTTGGTTGGTTATTATCTCTATAATCGTTCTGAATTGCTTGTTAATAAAATTGTGATAGGATTTCTGGGTACAGCACCCCCCCAAAAACAAAAACAAAAAAATAGTATCATGCTTGTTTGGAAAAATGATCTATTGAAGAGAAGAGGAATGAACACATTTAAAAAAAGTGAATAATATTATTATTTGTATATCCAAAATAATTGTGCTCGTTTTGATTTGATTGTAATTTTTTAAGACAAAAAACTAAAAAAATAAAAAAATTGTGTGCACGACACAGTTCAATGTCCTTTTTTTTTTTTTTTTTTTGTTAAGAGGAGAAACTTATATTAATAGGTTTTTTTAGGTACTCGACTAGTGGAGATTTTGCATAAGCATTTTTCATTGCTCATAAAGGGGAATCAAAATATGAGAGCTAAACATTGTTCACATATATAAAAATAGATAGGAGGGCATCTAATCTTATGGTGCTACAAGTCAGAAATAGGTCGGATTTTTCTCTGCATGTAAAAGTAGTAAGATCGATTGTTTCAGTCAGTAACCGTCAGCTTGTTAATGATATCCTACAGAAATGAAAATAAGAGCTAGCAAGGCAAATATATTATATATATTACCATATTTAGAAATGCTTTTCAGACAACAACAAAGATAAAAAAAAATTTGCTTAAAATAATCGCCTAAGAAAAACTTGATCTCAAGTTGCACCATTCAAAGGTGACAGCTTTCGCTTTTAAGGTATGAATTCTACGTTGTAGGAATAATAACTACAACTCTAATATATAAACTTTTCTTCAGATAGCAAATTGACTTTGAGTTAAATACTTTCACATGGTATCTGAGAAAATCGATCATGCAGCAAACAGATCAAATTGAAATAGATTGTCACGTAGCTTGATTAATTCACGTACTAGCCCCACTCAAAAAGAGGCTTCGCCATACATGATGAGCATATTGAGATATAATCTCATATTAAAAAAATAATAACTAATACTTAAATATATATAAATCTTGTATGTCTCTCTTCTCATAATCAAATTGATTCTGATGTCTACAAGATAGAAAGTGAAGACTTTATGTTCTAATGTCTTATCCCTTGTGAAGGCCGATTTGGCATCAACGTGCCCAAGGTTCATCCTAAGCAACAAAGGGTGGCGACAAATATGGCACATCAAGGGCTTTGATTGTAAGTGCTTCAGATCCATTAGTTCTTGCTTTATTAGTGTTGGATTTTTGACATTGTTTGCATCCTAATGGATTGCTCTACTTGTTTAGAGCAATGGGGGACACCTTTGGTGAATCACTATCCATCTTTTTCACCTTTGTTTTCTTTACTTCAACTTGTTTCGCTTAGTTCGTTTTCTCTCCAATCCCTCTTGTTTCAACTTCCTTAAATTAATTTTATCAAAATTCATGGGGGTTAGTTTAGTTGTTGGGAGTTAATGGAGGTTCAACGTAAAAAATAAGGTTGTGTTCGGCTCTTAGGAAGAGTAAGACGGGGAACTAGATTTTGTCATCTGCCACCAAAGCGACGGGTAAAATGACACCCGTGTAGCTATTGGCGTTTGTAAACGAGTAGCGGTTGTGGTGACGTATCATAATTGACTAGTCTGAGTCCATGATCTTTAATATCTCAATTGCATGACCAAAGAAACAACAACAAACAAAAATGAATATCACTCAACAACTGTAAAAACAATGATCCGATTTGCTCGATGATCGGGCAAGTCGCCCTTGCCAAATAAAGTAAATTCATACTTCTCACTCTCAAAGTTAGTGAGACAAGGGAACAAGAGCACCCCCGCCTAACTTTTTCGGATTCCTAGAACTTGAAACTTATGGGATAGTAAGACATCAATCAACGTTAGGAAATCAGAGATAATGATAAGTTAGATTGAGAGCTTACATTCTTCTGCATTATTTATCAATTGTAAGTCCTTAGTGATAAGGTGTGATCTAGAAAAAAGTCATACTTTTATGTTTCTGTACTGGCATTACTATATGCGGGAAGCTTTGATACCATGACTTGTCCAGAGTGACAAAATTTTGCTAAATGTCTCCCCAATAACTTACTTTATGGCCTTTAGCACACTGTAATGTCGATGAAAGTGAAAAATGTTGCATTTAAAGTGCCGGTAAAAGAAGTTTTAGAGCAAGCTACTAGAAAGTTGGAGCGAGGATAGCATATCTTATTGCAATTAGTCAAATTAGATACCCGACGATTTAGAGTACATGTTTACGCGATCATAAAAGAGATTGCAAATGGAATTCGAAAAACAAAGTTTACTTTAACCACGGTAAATGGTACAAAATTTCGCGTCAGCACGTGACTTTTTTTTCCCCTCTTGATTAAGAGAAGAAATATATTATTTAATTAACGAGCCATCCTAGCTATTCAAAAGTTATGCTACAATATTTTACAGACAGTTAACAAAATAATAAAGGAAGCTAAGCATTGTTTATGTTTACATGATTAGATCTCAAAGCATCTAGTCCATGATGCCATGCCGTAGAGACTTGTGATCTCGCCTTGCAAGCAAACATGTCAGGTCCAGCCGTTTCAGTCAAATACGAGCTGAGCAAGCAGATATCGTACATGGTTGATGCAATTACTGCACTAATCTCCTCCAATCTCTTCAGCTGTTCAACCAAACGGTCAGAATTAGTATAAAGGACAATATGTTTCAAACAATGCTATATTGCCCGCTAACGTATTTTCAACAGACATCGGCACACGAGACTTGAACGCGTGACTTTTGCACAAAAGAGAAAGAAGTTCTAGTACACACTAGGCTATCAACTTGGTGTTGAGGTCAATTCATGCATGCTTTCCAAACATATATATATTTAGAATCGTAGTCGAAGCTTTGGATGCTAGGCTTTGTCCTTTTTTGTATACTTTTGGGCCTTTAAAATAAGGTCCGCGATGGCGATTTTTATACCTTGGGCCGTCCTTTCTTCGGATGATTCGGTCAATCGTCCTTTCTAGAAAGTCGGGGATGGTGGAGAAAAAAAGGAAAAGTCCCACCGCAGCTTCGTCTAGAAAGCCCACCTTTCACTTTTCTTTTCCAAGTCGTTTTGACGTGTTAAGTCATGTTAGGTATTTTGATCATAAAAAAGTAACCAGTGTTAGGTGAAAGCATGATTGGTTTGTTTATGACCTTTGAGTTTGACTCGTGGGGCGTGACGGGGTTATTTTTCTCCTACGTTTGAGAGATTTTATCGACCGAAATGATTATCACGATTCGTACTGTAAGTAAGCATTATCTGATGATGTACGTTATGACAACTTTTTATTGTAATTGTGTAATACAGATTTGTGCATGGGTGCTGAAAGAGTAATAAAAAATTGGGAATCACATGGTGAGATGCTGCAGTGATTCCCACAATCCTCAAGTTGATTATGTTTTAATTGACTTGCGTATAGTTTAAATGTAATGTGTAAATATGGTATAAATATATCAATCCCAATGTTAAATATTTTTAGTAACAATTTTTGCGTTGACTAGTAGTAATGTGATAGCTTGAATCTCTTTGCTGTCGTTCTTGTAAATATGTGAGAGAATTACTCGATTCTTTCTTTTTGTAAATTTGTCCACTCCACTTTACAAAATCTTTGAACCTATTTCATACACCTAAAAATATACTTTCGCCCTTACTTTTCTTTTACTTTGACTTGTGAGGAGGCGTTTACATAATCCACGATCGTTATTTTCAGTTGGGTTCCATTTCTCATGCACATAAATTCTTTCAAAATTCCTGCAAGAAGTCAAAGAAAAAATTTCAATAAAGCTGAGGGACTTAACTAATAACTTATTACTTAAAAAGCGAACTTTGCTTAACTTAGTTCACATATTACATTATTTATTATAAGTTGATAATAAAATAGACTAAGTTCTCCTATCAAAATATAGACGCTTTTTACTAGTACAAAATATTGCGTTAAAATCTAACTTTTAAACGCAACATAAGCATTAAAAAACCTAACCAAAAATTCAACGACTCTTATCAAAGTAGTGCACACAAATATTGTGTTAAAAAAACTAATACAACATTAACGGTATGAATTAGACAGACAAAATATGACTCATTGGCCATCGAGGAAAGAACCGTCAACGCAACTTGAAAAAATAGAACTAATTTTTTTTTTTCCAAATGGAGATCGCACGTGCCACTTCACAACGGTGGCGTTTAGGGATCTTATGCGTTACAATAGCTTCTAACTTGACAGGCAATAGCTTCCAACCACTGAGCACAGACACCGCCCATCCCGCAGATTGCAGGTGGCTAAAAGGCAGACAAGGCCACTTGGGTGCCTGTCTTCTATCTGGAACAAACATTCCCGTTACTTTAGCTATCCTCAATAACATAGAAAGTTAAAGTCTCCAGACTTGCAGAAAGACTTGTAAAATATCTTGATTTGTCCCTCTGCTATATATTTAGATTTTCAGCTTAACCCCACTCTCTCTCTCTACAAACAAGTGTTTTTGTGTGTTGCAGTATCATGCAACTTGTATGATTTAACTGGAATACTATTCACTCTTGAAGAAGGGATTCTCTTTCCCTTCTCTCTGCTTCTTTCAGAAAAAGGTATGATCAAGGGCAGGAATTTCCCTTGCTCTCACTCTAGTCTTTGACTTTTGACATCGATGTATGTTTTTTTTTAATCTAATATATGTGGGTGTGTTGATTTCAACTGTGTTCTTGTTGCATTTGACTTGGGGGACTCTGGGTACATGATTTCTTTGTTGAAGCTACTTGTTCTTAGATCTGTTTTGTTTGATGCATTCCGTTGTTTTGATCTGTTTTCATTTCTGTAATGCTCTGTTTGGTTGCTGAGAAATATATAATCAGGGAGATACAGATTTTCTGCATCATATGTTTTTTCTCCATTTAGAGGCTGAGAAAACAAGCAAAAACTCAGCTATGTATTTTGTGAAAAGCCTAGAATATGGTTGACAAGCAACGAAAACTTTAAAAGTTAGTTCTTTGATCATTAGGAGCTAAGGAAATAGACCGCCGACGAGCTGGGAGTCTTTGATTTCTACAATTACAAACCGCGGGAAGGAAATTTAGATATTATGCCCGAATCAGCAGGGTTCCCGCTGTCCACACTGGTGCAGCACTCTAATCTCACGTCACACTATACTGTTACCGTACCGGATGGATTTGGAAAATGAAACTTTTGTGGTTCCTATTGGGTTCCAACTGAAATAGATGTGTCTAAAACATTTTTGTAGTGAAATTTGAATCTGATTTTGTTGTTATTTTCAAGTCTGCGAGAGTTAATTTTATGACGAACATTTAGAGAACAGTACTAAACGTAGTTGCTTCTGCACGCTCCAGATTACCTTTCTATTCATTTGATTTTTCATGAAAAAAGCATTGTTGCTACAGACAAGATGTTGTCTGTAGTTGGACAATGGACCTGCTAGATATCTGTTCTGAAAGCATGTCGAGTTATGGATTAGTTTATTGGTTAGAAATGATTCAATCTGTCTCGTATCGTATTCGTGGTTATAGGTTGCACTCAGTTCCCATTGTAATACAGCCAGCTGTAACCATGTTTCGCCGTAGGAGCAATTCTCATCACGACGAGGAGAATAATGAGCAGCAGTCCGAGTCTAAGGTAATCAGGAATTGTAATTCGTTTGTTCAAGTAATTATATGACTGTTTATTTGAGGGTCGACAGGGGAAGTCCAGACATCAAAGTGGATAGTTCAGGGCCTTCAGGCTTCCACTTTTGAAGTATACTTGTTGAAGCTTTCTTCCCCGATGATCTTATTCCTCGCTAAGTTCTTCCAAATGGCTTGTTAGCCATGAGATGTTAATCTGCCAAGTACCAGCTCGATACCTCGTTTCTCTATTTGCCAATCGACTTCTTCACAGTTGTTGTCCTCCCCCGGCCGCTAGTCACTTGGGGAGGCTACACAGATTTTTAACATGCCATTTAAGCTTTAGTATCTTGGCCCACATTTTCTTCAGTATTCGGAATAGGCGATCTGGGCTAATAGCACCTATAGACTATTCAGACTTCTTAATCTACTATGCTTTATGATTTTGCTAAGAGATGATTTAATTAGGACCGTTCTATGAACTCTGAAATTTCTTTTTTTTAATTGCAGGTCGTGGAGCTTAAGACTGCCCTTGGACCACTTTCAGGACGCAGCTCAAAGTACTGTACTGATGCATGCTTGAAGCGAAATTTGGAAGCTCGCAGCTGGAATGTAGAGAAATCGAAGAAGATGCTGGAAGAGACACTGAGTTGGAGATCAACCTTTAAGCCTGAAGAAATCCGTTGGGTAAGTACGGAAAACTTCTTGCATGTTGATATTTTTTGAGAAGTAAAGATTTTGTTGACCAAAGTCTGTGCAAATGGCTTGCATGATATGCATGATTTTTCTTTAGAAAAAAGTGTAAAGTGTCAAAGATACACACATACATGTACCCATGATAATTAGTGATGCATGACACGAGCCATTGTATGTTTTCTTCACGTATTCATGGTTTTTTTTAGATGTTTCTTGGTCATTTCATGTGTTGTTACAATTAATACCGGTGTTCTGCAGTTTACTTTTTATAGGTCGTCATCTTCTAGTTATCAGATTGTGCAAAGATAGTGGTCTTTAGGCTGGCTTCTAGAACTTGCACTAACCATGTTAAAACTTAAATCTGTTAGCACGAAGTTGCGGTTGAAGGTGAGACTGGAAAAGTTTATAGAGCAAATTTCCACGATCGCTATGGGAGGACTGTCCTTATTTTGAGACCAGGAAAGCAGGTAATTGTTCTACCCTTTGTCTTTTGTACCATTTTTTGGAGCTTTGATATATTTTAGTTTCTTGCTATGTGGAATATTATGCGATCAAACAAATATAGTCTAAAGCCAGCAAGGTCTATACAACTCCTCTGGACATATCCAGAGCCATTACAAATCAATAAACTGAGATTGAACATAAACTCTACTTGCCTCGGGAATATTCCAACTTTCACACAAAGCATTGTTTATAGGGCAACTATGAGCATTAGTCCATGACCTGGCTCTTCCTCTGTCATACATCTTCAATTCTCCCTGCAAAAGGTCCAGTGTTTTCTGCTTTTGCTGAAAGCACTGGTTGTTCCTTTGCAATCATAAAAGATATAGCGGAGGAAAGAGCTAACCTTTTAAGCGAGCCTTAGAAACTTTGCCTCTATGATACTGAATAGCATAGTCCAACTCCAGCTGCCAACCTATTGCATTGCGATGTCCAAGTTTATTTTGGATTACTTGTGACTCCAGACCTGTTTAGAGAAAGTACATTCAAAGAAGAGTGGTTCACACTTCACAGATTCCCCTCTTCATCCACATAATTGACACGTCATCTTGCACTATCCCCATTTGCATTAGCCCATGCTTGCAAACAAGCCAAAAGATGAAGGCACATTTTCGTATCTTATACTTGTTTAAAATAATGGAGTGTCAATATTCCACCTGGTCTGCATGATGTCTAAACTCCTAACACTGATGCCACTGAAAAGTTTCCATTTTAGACGGTAACCATAAGATCCCATCCTCGTCTAAAGTGTGAGGTCTTTGAGACTCTCATTGAGAGCAAGTTCTTCAGTAGAAATAGAAGGGAAAAGTAGCCAAGAGTGATCCTCCACTATTTGAGCAACTTTTGCACAGGTTGAACTTGGGGCTTCATACATAATAATCAAATCTGGTGACCATTACCAACTTTCCACTGCACACTTCGTATGGCATCATCTCTCATTTGAGCTCTTTGGAGCTTTTTATTAATGAACTCATATACAGTTTTTTCTCATATGTAAAGATAATGGAACCCATGCGCTAGTTGAAAAGTTGAGGGTACAAATAAAGCATACCGCTAATGTTAAATCATTCATATGAAATAAATAGAGGAAAATGTTAATGTGGGGATACTACTCATCTTGACATTGGTCAATTGTCAATTATCCTGTTCATTTTTCTTATGCTGATGTTTCTAATCAATGTTGGCATACATGTTGCAGAATACTACATCAATTGACAACCAGATGCGACATTTGGTGTACCTCATAGAGAATGCTATCCTTAATCTTCCAGAAGGTCAAGAACAAATGGCGTGGTTAATAGACTTCACTGGCTGGTCTTTTAGCACCAACGTGCCTGTTAAATCTGCTCGAGACACTATCAATATACTACAAAACCACTACCCTGAGAGATTAGCTGTGGCCTTTCTGTACAGTCCCCCGCGGATTTTTGAAGCCTTTTGGAAGGTTTGTGTTATACTTTTCCTTGAAGCTTTTTTCAGAGTGGCCCAAACACTGTCCTAATTTCAAATGTTCGATGTTACTGGGAAATGCTGATTATGTCAATGCATATTACAGTTCCTTTATAACAGTCTTTCTGGTATTCTAATGTACATATATGAGGGATCATGTTTCTGGGATAACTGGATAAGTGTGACTAGTAGTTGACAAACCCGCTTGCACAAACGATCCGTCAAATAATGAGACGAAGGATCCTGGCCCTTGGTAGCAGAAATGAAGACAAGTAAAACTTTTTTAGTACTTTATGGTGCTTGCGCGTCATTGGGCATTAGCAAATGATTGCTTTCAAGAAAGAGGACGGTCATTCTCAAATGGCATAAGCCTACTGCTTGTCATTGTCTTGTTTACATGTATGCTCTGTCTGTGCAGGTAGTGAAATATTTCTTGGATCCGAAAACATTCCAGAAGGTGAAATTTGTGTACACGAAGAACAAGGATAGCGTGGAACTCATGAGGTCATATTTTGACGTGGATAATCTCCCGACCGAATTTGGTGGGAAAGCCAGATTGGAATATGACCACGAGGAGTTCTCGAGATTAATGGCTCAAGACGACGTGAAAGCTGCTGACTTGTGGGGACTTGACAACAAGCACCCACATGGTACTACTAACGGGTACTCTGGAGCAGAGGTTGTTCCAGAGCCTGAGTTTGTTGCTTCTGCTGCCAGCTGAATCACCAGTCCCTAACTTGCTGCAAATGTATGATTCAATGCTAAACTAAATACAGGCCACTTTACTCGTGATTGTAGACTGGACCTCTATTGGCGTTCGCCTATTACTTAACCAACGACAGCTCCTGTAGGTGATGTTCCTATTAGGAACACATCAATTTTAAAGGAAGACGTTATATTTTTACGCTACATGTTTCTTCCTTTCTGCATTTGCACCATTAACACCGTGATCCCTCTATGCACGCGTGCTTCTGCATACATATGGCTTAATAAATCTATTGCACTACGAATATTTCTTCAGCACAATAATGGACCGGGAACATCATCAGACACGAGTCAAGAATTCAGGATCAAAATTCCTGTTGTTGGACTTTAAAGGTGGTGAAGATGTCCTACAGTATTGCTTGTTTCTACGCCAAAGAAGATGGCTCTTGGAGATGCCCTTCAGAGTAGTTTCTCGGTCTTGGCCTTAAAAATCAGAAATTGCCTTTTAAGGAATTCCTTCATATGAGAGAGGAGCTTTATGTACCCATTAGGGCACCTTATTGTGCAATAACTATGTCTTGTTCTACACAACGTTAGATGAAGAAAATGGTTCAAATCAAATGGTTTGCTTCACCAACCCAATCCCAACTGCCTCCTCAACATAGCTGAAGGAAACCACAATATAGTAACTAAACTTTACTCACAAGTCATAATTATGGTACAAAAGCCACAGTATCATAAACGTGGGATGAGTTTGCACAGAAACAAAACATATTATTTATACAAGATATAGCTAAGCCTACCCTCAACTTCCCTCTGAATGCAGTATTAATCTCTCCCATCAGCAGAAGCTGCAGGAGACACCCTTCTCGACAATAACACAGTGCAGCAAAGGTTTATAACAGGGGAAGGAGAAAAACCGCAAGACATGTCTGTGTTAACAACAGAAGAAAGCTTCCATCCGATTAGAAGTTTGAAGGGCACCTCACAAGCAAGATTATGTTAGCCTCTACATAGAGTGAGCAAAAAAGCAAAACATGTTCAACCAAGAAGAATCAGAGAAGCCGTCTTTTGAAGTTCCTGGTGGTACTTTGGTAAGTACGAACCAAGAGACCAACTCCTATTCCAACTCCCAGACAAATCCCAAGGCCTATCCCAACACCAACCCTTACACCAGCGTTGAACCAGGAAAGTTCCCCGTCTTCACCTTCAAGATATTCCGCCTGTCTCCAGTACATGCTGTTGTACTCTTCCTCGCTTTCTGTTTTGTAATTTACGTATTCCGGTACCTGCAGAGCAATCGGATATCTCCCTTATAAAAGAAACATAAATTGAACACTATCCAAATGCGGACAACAATCATGCTAGCTATAGGTATTACTCATACCAGTACTACAAGGCAAAAAAACTTAATTACTCTGAAACGTGAAAGGTCTTCCATCTATTATTTTGTTGCACGAACTTATAAGCAGAGGCCTCCATGGCTTTGATTTTTACGATCTCATTCACGGTATAGAAACCTTATCACAAGAAAGACATGGTTATATAATTAGCTAGGTTGACATGGCCTCCAGATTCCCCATGTCTGGGAAAGCAGGTCATAGGATAGATTAGTATGCACCAAGCAGGCACACGTACGGATTCCGGTTAGATGAGCATATAAAACTTGACAGAAAAAGGGCCTTAGCTTGTGCTTATTCTTGATGCATGTCGTCTAGTCTGCAGACCATGTTATGCATCTATTGAAGCTTCCATCCGCAGATGAATTCATTTCGGAGGGTAATTACTATAGCTTTGTCCCACAAACCAAACACCATAGATTCTTCCTGAAGGTCAATTGCCAATAACGTGCCTTCATGCTAGTTTCTAGCGAAGATCAAATTCCAAAAAGAGCTGGCAAATGCATATTCCCCGATATGAAATGGCTTGTTTACTATAGATCGACCAACCTGGGGATAGAGCCTTAGAGCCAACTCAGCCTCTGAAAAAGTGTCCAGAAATGCTTAAAAGAAAGTGGGCCCCACAAGTACAGGAAACCAATCTCAGGGCACTGGTGGTGAGGCCCCCAAAGAGATGAGCTGCTGGCAGATTATGGATAATGCAACAGAAAACAAGAGGGTATAGTATTCACTATTCAGGGACTTTTAAAATTATGTGCCTTGCCCATGCCCCAATGACATGTCTAGGATAAGAGTCTGATTGCAAGTCCAGGATTCAATCCATAACAGAAATGGGCCTTTTTTGCAACAAGAAACATGTTTCAAGAGAGGAAGCACGCAGACATTCCAGAAATGGTAGGGTTATAAGGAGAGGCCCTCCTGATCTTTACCATCTCACTTAGTAGTCGAGTAAGAAAGTGTCAACCATCCTATCGATTTCAGATAGAGCGATATTAACTAGCAAAATGCAACCGGAGAAGTATAAGCAATGACACTAGACAAAGAAAATTACGGAGAACGACGACGATGTGAAGTTATAGGTGTATACACACTATTCGCAAGTGAGTTGGATGAGAATTGTCTATTACAAGACTGACATAAGATTTGTTGGTGAATGCTCATGTGCACATCTTTGAATTCTCTGCCTTACTCTTAACAAATGTGAATAACCACTTAAGTTTGAAGATATATTGTGATTTTGCAATTTGCAGAGCTTTTGTATCACATAATGGAGACAAGATTAAGCCAAATCCTAGTTAACAAGTGGAAGGACATATCACCGGACATATGACCTAGAACTACATTAGCAAACGATAATTCTGTAAGCTAGAAAAAAAGTGAGGCTAAAAAAATGTGAGTTCGTGACACACCTGCAGATCAAGTTCAGATGCAACATCTTTCTGGCATTCAGGTGTTTCGTACTCCGGAATTGAATGTAGCAACCCCTTCCTGTTGTGCTTCTTCCGATTAAGCTGCAAAGTCTTGTTTAAGATGATAGGTGTTCCTGCAAAACGACCCGCAACATAAACTTCTACTGTTGGTGAGGATGGTTCAGAACCCACGACTTGTTTACCCTTCAAAAATCCGGTGCCAGCATTCATAACCGATTCACATTTCATGCTCCATCTCCTGGCATTGTTTTTCGACTCTCCAGTAATACCGTCGCCATTTGAAATCTCTAGAACCCCAGAGAGCATGAGATCATCGTGATCAAAAACCTCAAATTTCACATTCCCTGTCAACCTTATACAATCTGTGCTGACAAAAGTAGCCTCTTCAGATTTCTTATCTATCCGGTCCCTTTTCAGAAGGCAAGATGCACCTTCAGAGTTGATGGTACATCTTGTGCCATTCACTTCAAGGAGGGTGTCAGGATTTAGAGGGATATGATTGAGAGTGAGACATTCAGGGGTGGAATCGTCTACCATGAAATTGCTTATTCTAACATAGAACACTCTTATGTCAAACCAAGCCAGTGACAATTTGCTGCAGGGTTGGTAAGAGGAATACCTCATCATCTGAAGGTCTGGTTTGTCTGAATTAACCTTGTTCAAGGCTTCATAAGAGTTTTCCATGTTAAAGTGCTCCATATCCTCACTGCTATAATCCTTCTTCATTAACCAAGATTAGGATATCCAAGAACCCTCTGCAATTGAGATACCCATTTGTCAGAACAAATCTAGTATGTTCCATTCAGGATTTCATACACAGTTGCATAAAAGTGTTTCACTTTTGGGTGGGTGGTGGGGGGAGGGGGAGTGGAGTGCAGGGACTGCTACTAAATTTTGAAAATCTTGGTACCTAGAGAAGAATGGGAATTAAATAGAGAAACCAGAAGCCCAGATGTTCAAACACCATGACTAGCAAATGAGGGTTGCCAGGTAGTAGAGAAAGCCTAATTTTAGGAACAGAAATCCTTGATACAAGGGAAAGAGAAGAAGGAATCATAACTGAAAGGGTACACAAAGGATCCACATCTATAGGGTTCAAAAAGTAGTAGCCAGCTGTGCTTTCTGTTGCAAGTCAAATGGCATTCAAGTTTCAAACCCCATAAATCATAAGTAGAGCAGGAGAAGGAGAGGAAACCCAAATTTGAAGAAACTAAACTTGTTATCACAAAATCACCTTAGCCATACATAATCATACAACTTACGAACATATCTACTCATAGCAACAGTTCTTTGTTCATACAGAAAAGGGGAGCGAAAGAGAGACAAATTGTAAACAATGAACACATAAAGCCAACAATTATTGCATGAATCATAAGAAAAGCTAGTACCATGGATCCTTGGTTCAATTTCCAAAGTAAGCAGAGACTAAACTGAACTTAGTACTCCCTAAAAACTCTGTTCTCTGTTTTACAGAGAGAGAGAGAAAGTAGGACTGAAGATGCCAACAAAACCGCCGGCAATTAACAACAATACACGCGTCATATAAGCAGCCAAAACCCCCAACCCCTCCAATATATTTACAGATTTACAGATCACAGACAGCCACAAATATATAAGGAAAAGAAAACAACTTACCAAGAAAATCTCCCATCCATAAAAGCTTCTTTCTTTCCTCTCGTCTCTTAATTCAACACTTCATTACAAGATCCAAAACAAGCAAATCCAAGCTCCTGAGTGATTCCTCTAATCGCTTTCAAAATCTTTCTTGTCCCAGCACTTGTGGCCTGTATCAGCAACAATACCAGCCAGGGACCCTTCTCTCAGATAGAATTTCTTTTGGGAGAAATCCGGAGGTGCAAGAAATCTGATGACTTTATAGCTTTTCTCACGGAAGACTTCAATTCTTGTGGTGGGTCTTTGAAAATTTTGATGTGGATGAAGATTAAACATTATATAATGAGGTTGCACTTGTACACATAAACTTAGATATAGTACAAGTATGTATGCAGCATGTATAAAAATGGAGGTATATTGATGGTGATGGGAAGGTCTCTCTGACCATGTTGGATCATATGACCTTATCCAAAGTGGGGAACAAGAAATTTACAGTTACGAGGTCGGTGTCTTTCAACTGATGTGATCATGGTGTAAATGCCTCTAAGTCTCTAACACTGATCACACGCTCCTCGTTGACTAATTTGATCATCTGGCTTGCTTGGTGCATGCTTACATTACATGGTTGGGTTACAAAATGGGTATATGGCTGAAATTTAAGTAATAATATATTTTCTTCTTGTTGATAATCAAATATACGTATGGATTGCAAATGATGAACAACATCGATGGTAAAGTTACTTAGAGCTCAATTTGTAACTAATGAACCGAACGTGATCTCTTATTATTCGTGGTTCATTTAGCTAGCTAACGTATCGAGTATGAGCATCACTTGATTGTTAATGAACAAACCCGTGAATAGACGTATTTAGCTTTTTATTATATTCCATAATATTAACTATATACTCTGATTGAATCAAGAGAAATCAGATTTATTGTCATGCCATAGAATACTTCACTTTGGCGACTTTCCTATACGGCGTCGTTGCAAGGTAGGCATAAGCATAACAAGTCCTTTTTTAAATAAAAAAAATTCACATACTCTTTGCAAAGGACTTCCAATGCAAAATGATCCATAGAAGTGATCACGAACGATTATATTATTCCTTAAGAAAAGAAAATAACCTTAGAAAACCGTGGTAGAACAATAACATCAGAGAAATTCATGGTAATCCAAAGTGCCCAGAATTGTATAACTTCTAATAGCTTATTGTATGGAAGCGTCTATTTTTCACTCCTCAAATGCATGTCTATTCAGACTAAATCCGCCCACATTAGGATTATTTTCCTGATTTGTCCCTTAAAATTGTATTAATGAGAAAAATCTAAGCTTTAGCAAAATTTATGTATTTTTGTGGTGGGAAAAAATCTTTTCCCACTTCTATTTGATCACACTTTTAATCATCAGGATTCATTCATGTTTTCTTTTCAAAAAGCGACAATCATAGACTTGGAGGCATTATCTTTGCCCTATTACACGGAATATGACTGACAATTATTTTTGACCATTCTAAATGCTACAAAAAGTTACTCTCGATGTAAGTTTGATATGCTTTCAATACCCAACCTTAAAGTTTATACAGACAAATTATCTAATTATGACGATAGATTTACTTAAAAAGAAAAGAAGAATGAATCAATTTGATTTTGCAAAATCATCATTTACTTTAAAATTCAAGTTATTCGCAAATGAATCTACGATCTACCTAACGAGCAACTAGTAGAATCCACATTCACGAATCATTTAGCGACAAATGTCAGGCACTTTTAGGTCACATATTTTTCCACAGACATCTTCGGGTCCCACCATTTCCCGTATGACGTAACAGTCCTACAATTGGCTGATGACGTGGCGAACAGGTGGATTTTGACTTCACTTGAGAGTGAGAACGACGCGCTCACGGCGCGACTGGACGAAGGTGGAACGCAGACCGCCTAAAATCTCGTCCCCATGAGAAAAGATTATGTGGGACTTCACCGGATTCGTTAGCCAATAGAGCATGATGAAATTTAGAGAAGGGCCGCCCCCACCGGGGCCTGATATCATCGGCGGGATCTATCCTACGTTGTGGGGACCAAGAGGAAGATAACGGTCGCCGGCGGCTACTTTTCCTTGAGTGATGAGAACTTCGTGACGGCATGCCTTACGTGTGACGAATCGTTGGATGGCTCTCGATTATTGGGCGGGCATTATTTAGGACCGTTCCAATAGGGATCAATACCTTCTACGGTTGTACCAACAAATCCCGCTGAATATTTTTTAGCGATAAAAATTCATCATTATAAATTTTGTCGCTATATACTGAACAACATTTCTACTGTATTGTATGGGATATCCGTCGATTAGGAAGAGTTTACGCGATCGAAGGAATTGCAAAAAGAGGTAATTAATTACTTTGCTCTATATTTCTTATATATATATATATATATATATATAGCGGATGGAAGCTAGAAGGTATTTTTGTTAAAAAAATCGTCCGCTACATTATGTAGCGAACGTACTTAAAAAAAACGTAAAAAAAAAAGATTTGGACCTCCGCGATACAGTGTAGCGGACTTGAATGCTGTCCGGGAAACAATGTAGCGGAAGGGGCAGAAGGGGCAAAAAGGTAAAAAAGTCCATCCGCGACATAGTGCCGCGGACGACTGACAGTATTCGAAAAAGGCACGATCTGGGCCGTCCATCTTTCAGGATGGACGGCCAGATCGCGTTTGCAAGATCTCTTATTTTACTAGCGCTCTCAACGGATCAGCTCCCTTCTTATATATATATATAGACATAGACATATCTTTATCACTTGCTTAAATTTTAGCAACACTCTCAAAGATTTATTGTTGTTCCAAATTATTAGCGACGCAATTTGGTACACGATAATGCTGCTACTGCAATGATAGTTATTGGCGATGCAATTTGATATAACACCCTGTTGTTACTGCAATGATGGTCACTAGATGTCACCGTTGGTTTAAAACGTTTTTGCAAATGGTAAAAGTATGCATACTAAAGTGGTGTATAAGCTTTTAATACAGAAAGATAGAAACTTTAACTCGGGAGTTAATATATGTCGTTCATTTTTTACACTTACTCTGAGAGATAAAAAAGAGATGTTAAGTGGACCAAAAAATGTCACCAAAGATTTTAGCGACTAACTTAGAGTCTGGTTGGTAAAGGATGGAGTGCAAGTATCAGTTTCTTTTAAATTTTGCTATCTAAAAACAATTTTTGTATGATGCACCTCGTTATCATCTTAGTGGATTAAAATTGTCTTCAGAATTTCTAATGGTAGAAAAAAAATTGTAGTCTTAGGCTAGGTTTGACACAATTTTTTTGCTCTTTTTTTTTCAGTTTTTAAAAACTGAAAAAAAGGAGCGTTTGGTAACTATTTTTTTTTCAATTTTAAAAACCAGTTTTTAAACTGAAGAGTAAAAAAAAAAAACTCCAGAAACTGGTTTTTTTTTTCACTTTTGGTTTTTTTTTCTTAGACCACCACCACCACCCTCCCACCGCCGGCAGCCACCTCAGGCGACCACCGCCGGAGACTGCCGGCTGCCACCTCCGGCCGCCGGCGACCACCGCCGGAGACTGCCGGCAGCCACCTCCGGCCGCCGGCAACCACCGCCGGCGACTGCCGGCAGCCACCTCCTGCCGCCGGCCACCACCACCACCACCGACCACCACCGCCACCGCAAAAAAAAAAAGTCAAAATAAAAAAGGTTACCAAATACCAAAAAAAAAAAAAACTAAAAAAAAAAGGGATTATCAAACACCCACTTGTTTTTATAAAAAAAATAAATTAAGCTGCTTTTTAAAAAACTGCTCTTTAAAAACTGAAAACCAAAAAAAAAAATTTGTCAAACGAACCCTTAATTTGAAGAATGTGTGTTATAATAAATAGATTTAAAGTACTTTAGAGCAACAGATAACATGGAATCACTGATGGAGAAAAGTAAAGAAGATACATAAGCAGTCGTCAAAAGTGATGGGGAGGTAGAGAATGGGAGATCCCCATTTTGATTTGAAAATTCTCTGGCCACATTTTTGTTCTGTAAAGACTTTGTTGCGAGAAGAAATTCCACTGAAAAGTACTAGCATAGATCACGAACACCATGTTCCTAATGCTTTTTTTTTTTTCTCGGATACGACATTTCTCGCATTTCGTTCAAACTATAACAAGCAGACCCAAGGCGAGTAGTCGAACTTGCGCATACGGTTCTCCCCAAAATCAATGGCGAACCAAAGTTTTTGCTGCCATATCCAGACGGACCAGACCTATACAATTTATCGTAAGAAGCCTCTATTCAAACTTCAAACCGAAAAATATAGTACTCAACTTGTCTCCTGAGCATATCGACAATAACTCGATAATAAGTCACAGAGCATCCACGCACAGAACCATGATGATGCTTGAAATATTGTATTCCCGTCACACTTTCAAACTTATGCTCACAGCGGGAATATAAAAACAACCAATAGAAAATGAGGGTCAGTTTATCATAGGGCTGTAACTTGGCGCGGGCTGAACGGGCCCAAGGGTTAGACCATGCCCAACCCACTCTGAAAAGTTCGTGCCCGTGTCCAGCCCACTCATTTACGGGCCAAATAATATCTATCCATGCTCAACCCATGAAAGTTTTGGTAGGCACGGACTGGATATGGGCTGCCCACGGGTTGTTCATGATTTCATATTTTGTTTGTATAAATCTTAAAGCATATCAGTTAGCACACAAGTATACTTATTAATCATGAGGTTTTGTTTATTTAAATATAAGTATATCATTTAACATCGAAGTATACTAATTAGTCATGATAATAAAGAATAGTATAGTAAAGTCGTAAAATAGATTTAGGTATAAGCATGAAAATAAAGTTTCAGGACAAAATAAAAGAAAAAGATAAGGGTTTTGAAACGATTTTACAAAGTCTAGTCTTATAATAAGAAACAAGGAGAAGAAAAAAGTTTTCAAAGGTCTCTAAACAAATATGATTGGAAGATTTCAAAGATGAAACAACAAAATTTACATATTTTGTACACGTAAAATTTATATATGTGATTCATATATAATATAAAAGTTTGACGGGTTGGGTTTCCCACGGGCCAGATGGACTCGAAAATATTTTGCTCACGCCCAGCTCATATTTCTTACGGTCTCAAAATTTTGTACACATGTTCAACACAGTCTCAATAATACTAAGTCCACGCCCATATTTCTATGGACTGGCATGAGTTGTTCACGGGTTCCCAGCCCAAGTTGCACCCCTAGTTTACCATCTGCTCTTTGTTATTTCCAAGTTGTCTAACCTATCAACAACTTTATAAATATGTGCCGGTTTACTTTATTGGCTTTTTTTTTTACTGTAGGTAAAAATCCTACCAACTCATATCATTAATATGCAAGCAGTACAAGATATAGTACAATAAAAGAAGAAAAATAACAGGTGACTGCATCCCCTGCACCGTAACCACAGACGAGGACTGGCACAGAGCCAGGCGTCCTTGAAAATCTGAGAGCGACAAGAACAAGAACAACTTTATCGCCAAAGAACCGCCATCGAAGACTACCTGCATAAAAGATTAGTATACCTTTACCCAAGCCAGGACACTAACTATACACAAAGGACAACAACCTTGTCCTGAAAGTGAGCTCACGACTAGAGAAAAAACAAAAAACCTACAAGAACAACAAAACCCAAAAGATAAGCCCAAACCAAAGGACTACCCAACAAAGTCAACGACGCAAACCATGTGCCCAAACAACGCAGTTGTCAGCCATGCACGACAAGTGCCCCTCGAGCCCCACGTTCACGCACCACCTGACACCGCAGCACACTACCAGCATCCTAGCCTGGTACCGGCGCCGGCCACCGTTCTTCCGTTAATCACAACTAACCCCACCACCGGTTGCCAAGAACCACCACAGCCACTGCCAACCACCCTCGCCGCCAATCACCCCTCAAACCACAACCCCACCTACGACTATCCACCCCCACAGACCACCAAGTCCAACCAGCGACTCCCCACGCCGGCGTCACACAGAGCTGCCCACTAATGCCATCCAACCCACAAGGGTCCGAAGGAGGGGGGAGGGGGACGTACTAGGGAGAGGAAAGGGAAGAAACGAAAAAGGACCCCTAGCAGGAAGAAAACCTCCCTCGATAACCCATCTACCACCGCCATGACCCACGGCACCCACAGCACCCCCGTGCCCAACCCGCCGTGAACCACCACGAAATCCGACCCCAAACCAAGAGGCAAGCCGAGCCCATCCTAGATCAAAACCCAGATAGGAGACGAGGCAACCAAACCGCAACCACCACCTACCACCAGCAACCCCATCATCAGTCCGAACCACAGCCCCAGCCC
Source organism: Escallonia rubra (assembly GCA_033065855.1). NCBI lineage: Eukaryota > Viridiplantae > Streptophyta > Magnoliopsida > Escalloniales > Escalloniaceae > Escallonia > Escallonia rubra. Next base: position 153,449 of record JAVXUO010000829.1, on the reverse strand, counting down.
ATGCCACCCAAACGCATACCGCAATCCCAGGCGCAACAGCCAGCCGCAACTCCCCAAGGCCGTGAAGAGCACCAAAAGACTCGATTATAAGAAAAACACATACATCAAACCGCTAATCCATATGTACAGAGCCACCACTCGCCGAAAAACCGGCGGTGGTGGACGAAGCTCCGGTCGGCGAAGAAGAGTCTACTTATTGACTTGAAACTATAGCAAATGCCATGAGAACTCTTTCAATTTCAACATCTCAATACGTACTAGTGAAGAGCTCCAATCCAGGTCAAAGTTGGTCACTTGGCCATGCATAAACACAGGATCAATGACCCCACCCTACTGGTCCAAATTTTATTTTTTGTTAATAGCCCACAGATTTCACTTTCTTCTATAGGTAATCCAGGTCAAAGTTGGTCACTTGGCCATGCATAAACACAGGATCAATGACCCCACCCTACTGGTCCAATTTTTATTTTTTGTTAATAGCCCACAGATTTCACTTTCTTCTATAGGTAATACCGTCATAGGTAATGTTTTAACCACAAACGCGTGGAAAGCTCGTACAGCGGTACAGGATTATATCATGAAGGTAATACAAGATCAACAAATGCGTACCTCGTTACTATTTCATTACTCATGAACCCCCAACAAGTAGTAGAACCGAAGTGAAAAAAGTTTAAGTTCTAAACTTCATGTTTTAATGATCTAATTTTCGTGCCAGATGTTAGGCAATTTCTTTTCCGGCTAGCATAAAAGATCCATTGAAACGGCTAATCTCATGCATATTTTAAGTACATCTTGTCTTACAAATTCAACATTTGAGTCCCAATGCGTATAAAATGCGTCAACTAAGACTTTGAATTACGCTTTATAGCAGATATAAGATGAATTAGTTTCTTCACGACGCAGATGCAAAAAATTGTAATGCACAAAGCATTACTGCTTTCTTCTTTTTTTGGTAAAAGGATGGAATTAATATTACTCAAAAAGAAAATTCTACATCAATGTTCCTATCTCCTTTCAGATTGAACGAAAGACTGGAATAGTATGGAACAAAGGCAAAATGCTTACAAAAGAAAGCCTGGGCTGCTAGGTTGTGGACAGCCCCCGATTAACAGTCCTAGGAATGTACACAGCATCCCAACACATAAAGGATTTTTAGAAGTCTGCTGGCTTAAAAAACAGATGATCTAATAAGCCAATTCGTGGTTAGAGATTGATTCAGGAGCAAGTAGGTAATGGCTCAGGCATCACCTTCTATAATCACGTATTGCTTCGTTTGATTCAGTGCAGTTCGAATGACTAATAATGCTGTCAAGGCTTCTGCTTCTTCGGGACTACCCGTTTCAATTTCTTATCCGGGTTCTTGCAAAGCATTGCAATACAGGCTTTTGATTCTGGTCCTTTGGGATGGAGGGGGTGGGTGGGTTCTGTCGAGTATATGAGATTAAAGAATCATATGTGATGGAAATCAAGGTACTCCAAAAGTTATTCGTCAAAACGTCCAAGTTTATGTTATCTTACCATAATATTTTTTTTACAGCTAATGTGTATTAAGTACTAATAGACCATTTGGCTTTCAGCTCACTTTCTACTGTGCTGACAGGCACGGATTACAAGACTCAAGGCCCCTAGTTTCTAATTGGTAGGTAGAGATCCCGTGCTTCGACCCAGGGGCCTCAGCGTACCCTCTCATATCATTGGCCGTAGGATGGCCGTATTGTACTGACGTGGATGGTCAACATCTACAAAGTACGTACTCGTGAGTACATGGAGTAGGCGACGCCACGGAAGTGGGCTGAGGCACTGACCAAGTCTGGTTACCATTTTTATCTGTTTGAAGTTCGTGATTTAAAATTTCTCTTGTTCGGTAATTATAATCAGATTAAGTTTTCAAAAATACCAAGAATTTTTTTGAAAGAGGTATTTAACTAAGAATTTCAACTTAGCCGAGGATTTCAAATTATTTTAATTAAAATTTATTTTTTAATGATTACAAAAGAGAATTTGTGAAGTTTTATGAATGGTATAAAAGAAGGATCTGGAGGGGCAAAATCTCCGATTAAAATTACCACTCTAAATTATTTTTCTTTTCTCAAGTTCATATGAGAATTATCTAATTCAAGCCTTTTTTGTGCCACCTGCCTTTCTTCTTTTCCAACCGTTCATCACTCTGTTTTCCCTTTTTTTCCAATCCCAACCATCTATTTTTCATATTTTGTTTCACCAATTTATCTATGATTATTTCACACTAATTATTGTTATGCATTACCCATCTGAAAAAAATTGACAAACAATAAAATTTGCAATTTTCAAAATATGAGGATTTTAAAATGAAGAGATTCTAAACTTCCAAGCATTTTAAAATGCTTCATCCAAACACACTAGAATCCAATCACTATTCACCAACTCTATGTAAAATATTTAATTAGAACTTGTCCACTCATTTTGACATATACATGTGCAGAAAATGATATTCAAAATTTTAATGCGACACTAATTTAGTCTATAGTACTTTATGCTAACTATCTTTATAATCCGTCAAAGGAAGCAAAAAAAAAAAAGAGTTGTTTGCAAGAGATGTCAGATATTAACCTCACTCCCCTCTCTCACGCCAACCATCAACCCTTCTCTCTCTCTCTCTCCTTTATCGTCCCGTTCTCACACAAAGGAGTTGCATATTCCTCCACTACTCCTTTGCCTCGCGGACTCGGTCTCCACTCTCTTCTTTATATATTCAACTCCTTTGATGACTATCTGTTTACCTTTTTAAATGTGCCCTTATATGTAAATGTTCTATTTTTGTCATAGAAAACATGTGCAATTTTTATGTTTTCGTAAAAACTTACTTAGGCAAACACTCTGAATGAGCAAAATTTATTCGGTATCTTATCGAAAACAATTGGATCATCTGATATTTTATGGATCGGGTGTGTTAATGATAGTCCAATCAAAGAGGACATGACATCCTCATCCCACTTGGAGTTGTTTTGCATTGGGGTGGGAGTGGGGGGGGGGGGGGGGGGGTTTGTGTGTGTGTGTTGTGGAGGAGGAGTTAGCATGCAGATGGGAAATATAAGGTCAAGGAATTCGTGTATAGAAGAGAAACAAAAGGGGAGAATAGGGTTTATCGGGCAGGGTTTCTGCGAAGATAGATATAGGTGCTTATTTGAATGCTAAATTTAAATTTGCTAATCAAATAATAAAATCATATCATTATATTACTTTTGAAAAAAATCTTCCCCAATAAATTAAAAATAAGAAAACGAAAATAAAGAAAATGGTATCCACAACAAAGAGTGATGAGGTCTGCATCGGACACTAGTACTACCCTTAACCTTACCTTTGGTTAAGAAAAGAAACCCACATATAGCTGCATCAAGGCTTGACCATGGTAAGCTTTAACCAATCCCCTACTACTCTGACTAGAGCCCTACTGCTTTTCAACACACTAATATTGTAGTGGTTTCCTTTCGTTCCACCTCATTTCCTCCCCTTGTTTGTCTTGACTTTCTTCTGCAAACCAAACCAACTATATCGATGCATGGATAAGCAGACCAGAGAAAGGGAAAGAAGTGCTACTATTTCTTTCTGTGTATTTTTGTTGGGGTCTTTTTGGGATAGAGGTATTGGTAAACTATTTGTGATTTCTTATTTATTGACTGACTTATTGAAGTTTGTCTATTGAGATACATATTCGGTGAGTATTCGATGTTCTAGTTGGATTATTTATTGAACTATGCTTCAAGTGGGTACTGGATTTGATAGATAGTTATATTAATGGAGACAGAGTGAGTTGTTGGTTGTTCAGTTTGTATTTGACTGACTGATTCAGTAAGACGAAAGAGCAGATTAAATTTTGATTTGGGGGGTTCTTATCTCATCTGGGTAAGCTTCAATTCCGGTATTGGTGAATAGATTCTCAATCAACAGATTTTGAAGGGTTGAAAGAGAGAGAGAAAACGAAGATTGAGAAATGGGTAAGAAGAAGGTAACGAAGAAAACAAAGGAGCTGTCAGTAGCAATAGCAGAGTCATCGTCAATAGGAGGTGAAGAAGAAGAACCTCAGCAAACTCCAAGAAAAAGAGGTAGACCTCGCAAAGTAGTCGTGGAGAAAAGTGAAGAAGCAGAAGCAGAAGCAGAAGACGCTACAAAGAAGGCCAAGGCAGCAGAAGAAGAAAAGGAAGAAAAACAGCAAAAAGAAGAGATGAAAGATGAGGAGCAATCCGGAGAAGACAGGAAGTTGCCAAAGCACCAGCCACCAAGAAGCAGAGCTAGACGTAAAAGCAAACCCAGAAAGAGCAGCTGGCCATAGCTAAGTATGATTAATTTAGTTCCAAACCCTTTTTCTTTCCCTTCTTTGGGTAGAACTAAATCAAAACTGAGATATAAAGTTATCAATTCTTGCACTTGCTGTTATTTGTGTTCTCAATATGTTCATTAGATGTAGCTCTATTTTAGTTTGTCCGCTCTTGCTTTTCCTCGAAAAGTAAGGGTGAGGAAGGGGAAAAGGGTTTTCTGCAATCAGCAATCTTACTGTTGGGTTATTGCTCATTCATCCAAAGCTGCTCTGATTTTCTCTCTGCACTTCTTGCACTGGACACAGAGATATAGTTTAGATTCCGCTAGTTACTGGAGTAGTTAGCAATAAGAACATCAACATCATTAAGATTTTGTTCTCTCTCTTTCAAGTTTCTGCAAAAAAAAACACAGAATTTTGAGTTCAGCTGCTTTAAGACTATGCCAGCAACAGCAACAAGGTCTGCTCACGGGAAAATACTGATGAAGCCCCCAGAGGAATCATCAGCATGGAGGGATTTTGAAGACGTAAAGTGGGGGAAGAAGAGGGGCACGAAGACGTGTGTAAAAAATGTCTTACTACGCAGTACTAATTTTTTTTTCCCCATACCTTTTACTTTACTGGGAAAACGTGTAGTAGTATTTCTTGGTTGCTGACAGTGCCAGCTTTGTGCCACTACGGATGCCAACTTGTGATGACTTAATTACGATCAAATACATTCGACCCTGCTGCGAGTGTATTCCAAGTATTTTTGACTCGAGACCTACATAAAGGCGTTTCTAACGTCAGAGCCCTAGCATGCCGCTATTGTCTTGGGAATTGCTTACTTTAGGTACAGGTTTAGTCTTCATAAAATAGCAAAAGAATATGTAGTCTAAGATTTGGTATCTGCCTAACATCTTTTTTTAATGGGAACACTAATGGTCAAGGATTAAAGGAGTTTAAGGTGTCCTCGTGAACGAAAATAGAAATCTAATATGTATAGTAAAATAGTGTAGGGATGAAAACGCTATTCTCATGTCAGATCGTGAATATTTGAATTGAAAAAAAAGGTTTGGTGCGGCAAAAGTGACATCGTACATTGTTTTCTTACATGCAAAAATGTTAAAGATCATAAATTATTCTAAGTAAATAGTGAGTTATATCCCTTCCCCACCCCCATCGAGACATAGAACTAACTAATCCTGAGGCAAAGAGTCGAGAAACTCAACGTTACGTTATAATTCTAGACAATGACTTTGATGACCATTTAGGACTGTTAAATCAAGAGTGAAGATTTAATAAAAGAGACTAAATTTAAGGAGACCAAAAGTTTTAATACTATGTACCTAATATATACTATAAATTATGGACAGCATAGTAATGGATTTTCTCGTATAATTATACGATTCAGTACGAGACCTTGCTATAATCTCTATTTATTTCTAGACCTTTCTATAATCTCTAATTAGATAGTAAAAGGTGGGACTGCACATTTATAGTGGCGCGTGATGAGACATCATTGCCGACTGCCAGAATCAACTTTCAACTCTGACCAGTGGGAATACCTTTCTCCCACCCTTCCAGTCCTTTTACCCTAAAAAAGGAGGAGGAGGACGAGACTAGCAACACGAGTCTTAAAATTACGCCTCCATTTAACGAAATTTTGTATCTCCGGCGGACAAAACCAACTCATAAAAGCTTCCCCAGTACTCCTACCTACGCCCAGCTTTCGTCGCCAAAGCTTTTTAGTGACAATTTTTTTCGGTCTTCAATATCCAAAAATGTGAAATATTGTTGTTATTCCCAAAATTAGCTATTTTTGCATGCTCTTCATTCCTCTCATGGACTAAATTTCCATCACAGGTTGACAACCTATCATCGTTGTCATAATAAAGAAACTGCTTTCTTCTGGTGTATGGTATATTTGTGCTACCTTGAGGATTGGATTTGGCCGTTGAACCAACACTCCAAGTTGGTGATGAACGGATTTAGAAAAACCTCTCCTCTTCTTATTTTACTAGTTTACTCTATATCCAAGACCCCAAAGCTATCTTCTGGTTAGACCAGTTTCGGCAACCAAAGAGCGAAACTTCCAAGCTTTGTGTCTTATTGCACAAGGAAATTAGACATCAATCATTGGAAGAAATGTCACTCGCTAAATGGTTAACGGCACTTGTACTACAGGTTTGTGCGCATGATTTATACGACGACCATCATGTGAAGCACGCAGAGAGCACTGTTAGCCATTTTAAGAAGTGTGAGTAGGGCTCTCCAAACTCAAGTTACTGGTTGAGATCAATTCATAGTCACATTTATGAAAAACGATGCATAAAAACTCGAGATAATAATTAACTGTTGTACAGAATAACTTCAAATATAAACAAAACTGGAGGCAATTCTAGCCCAATAACAAAAAAATTAAACTCCCACTCCACCCCCCTTTTCCCCGTAACAAAAATTAAACAAAAACATGTGAGAGCCTACCTGATCAATTAGTGAGCTGATTTGTGATGTCGCTCTTTCTTGTACCTAGATTGCGCTGGATCAAACCCCCCTTCCTCTGCTCCATATACAGACCAAGATGGAGAGGGGGCCATGTAATCCTTGCTGTCAAAAGGCCTTCCGGAAGCAACCTGAAGTTTCATTTGGGATTAGGGAAACTAAAAGAAAACAGCAAAGAACGGTGTATGAGGACTATCATAAATGAAAAAAGCGCAAAGTTACTAACCAGGTCATGGAACTTATCATAGTCTATCCATGTGAACCACTGACCATTCACCTTAAACTTCTCAACTTTAGCCAAAAGAACACAACAAGAGTGAACATGTTCGCAAGCGACCTCATATGCCCCTTTGCTTTTTTGAGCCAAGGCCTCTGAGAAAGCTTTTACATCAGAGTGCCAAGGAACATTTTCCATTGTCAACTTAGATGTAGCTGATCTGTCATTCGATAATCTTTCATTAACTACAGAACCGCAAAATGGAAATAAAATACATAAAAGAAGGGGTGAAAGGAAAACAAAGAATGGCAAAACACGGAGATATCTTGATAAGGGAAAAACTTACGATCCACAGTAGGTGACACCTTTAATCTCAACAAAATCGGGGTTTCCAATCTCAAAGAGACTAAAATAAGCATCTATATCCTCTGTATTCCACCCTTTAACCAGTGTTAGGCGATAAACAGTACGCTGTTGCTTCTCCCTGAGAGCTTTCAAGGAATCCTGATATTAATTTTCCAATAACCAAAATGAGTAATGCTCGAGTAAGCAATAAATTGAGTTGGAATAGCAGAAACTCAGATTAAAGTCCTCAGTGCACATCTCTGTCACATGGACGGATACTAGTGCCTGCGCAGGATTCATTTAACTTTGAAGTCCGAAGTTACAAGGCATTGGTGAAAGTATCAGATAATTAGTGATTTCCACTTATTTCTTGGCCAGATTGGAGTTGCATCTTACAAGATAAAGAAACTGGCAAAACTCAGCACATACTTTAAGGGATATTAGTCATGATAGGTGAAGGGTGAAGTTAAATGAAAATATCCCACGAGAACACATCCCATACCCAATATCCTAGTGTATGACACAGGTACTTGATCAAAGCGTATAGACCCCGCACCCCACCCCACCCCTCCACCCACAAAAAAGTTGTTATTCCGACAAACACCATGCTATCAGCTACTATTCTGGAATGTTGAAGACCCCACTTACATAATGTAGGAGATCATCATTCCTACTTTTTGTCTTTTTCAAATTTGAAGAAAGATCCTCATTCCTACTTTTCAAATTTCTCTTTGATATTATTTTGTTTAAAACTTAAAGGATAAAGAAATAGAAAGATAGAAAACCAAAATAGTTACTAGTAAATCAAGAAAGACTACTTACAACAAATCGCTCCCAGAAGTCCCCAAAGAGTGGTCTGTCTATTGCCTTCAAACTATCCTTTGTTGCGGCATCTACACTAACATATAACTGCACAAGTCAAAGGACAAAAATGGTTTTAACCAACATATTGAAATTTAAAATATCCATAAGTACTCTGTAGAAAATGAGAAGAAAGGATGCAAACCTGCGTGATAGGTCTTAGCATCTTAATTTTGTCAGGAAACTGTGCGTTTGTAACAAGAAAAGTAGAAATCCGCCTACGGTGTAACTCATCTACAAGTGAGTTGATCTCTGGATACATAATAGGTTCCCCAACAAGTGACAAGGCACAATGCCTAGGGGAAAGACCTTCCGATAGGCGCTCTGCTTTAACACCTACAAGCAATACTCCTCACGTCAACTTACAGATTGGTGCTGCACGTACTCCAATAACTCCAGGATGTACAACCATATGAGCAAATCAGAGTTAATCGAAACATTACCATAATCAATTTCTTCTTTCATTTATCCATAGACGTGATAAATGTTCTCGATAAGCTACTTAAAAAAACCAAGTCTGACAGTAGAGAAATTAATTGTTGTTAACAGGGTTTCAGCCTCTCAAATTATAAATGACAAGTAGAAGGCCGAAGACATAGGCTTTAGGCCAGCATATTGTCATGGACCACGGACCATCTCACATTGATACCGTCGGCCATTATAACTCTTTATGACTTCCTCAATGCATCAGGCTGCGGCATTACACGTCAGGCCCGTTGTGTGGTCCAACGCTTATATCCCAATGCGCAACCCCTGTGCTAGGCCCCCACTCCATTAGTCTGTGACAATATGCTTAGCTGACAGCATGGTTAAGGTTGTCTCCCAAACTTGTACAGCTTATAACGATCAAAGTTCAGAGTCTGAGGTTAGCCACTGGGAGTTAGAAGTCGTACTATTATTCAATGGTGAGTGCTTTCTGGAAGCAATCCTGACTCTAGCACCATGTGGCATGACCCAAGACCACTAAATTCAACTCCTCAGGCCACCATGAAGAGATACACACAATGAACTTACCGCATAACTGTTACAGCCTGAACTAAATTGATAAAAGCATAATCTAGTGAAAACACAAGTCAGGAGAAAAGGTAGCACTGTTACATATTTACGTTCCTTCTAGTATCTCCACGGGGTATTGTCATCCACTATTAAAACAGAAAACAACGGACCTTAGATGTTTTCCCCCAGTCTAGTTATGCAATTTTACTACCAAATAGGGTACAATGTCATGCCAAAACTGTCTTCAACTTTTTCCAATGAAGCCAAACCAGGTTATAGAACAGCAAGGGACTGCATGCCAATATGATCTAATTCCTGCCTTTCAGAATACAGACCATTCTAAAATAGGGGAAGATGAATCAAACATAAAAAAGTTATATCCTGTGTAAATAAGGATCAGAATAGACAAGGTCAATGGTCACCAAAAAATGTTGGAGCCCCTGCTCAATTGTCTGGGACGTGATCAGCTATTCACTCGTACAAAGCACCCACTCAGTTGTTTTTTTCTCTTTGTCCAATCTACCGCTATATTTGCATCAGAGCAGGGAAAAACTTAACTAGAATGTGGAAGCAGGCATGGAAGGTGGGAATGTGGGATACATTTCCAGTCAACCTCAAGCCCTTGGGCTCTTGCAAATGCTCATATAATCAGATTTTACAATAAGAATGCATCAGTACGATAATATAAACATTTACCTGGAACTCCTTTCATTTGCTTTATCATTTTTGTATGCAGGTCAATTGCAGAATTCACAATATCTAGAGGATCATCCATCTTCCATTGCCAACTCTTTCCTACAGGATTTGTGTGGTGTCTCCAGCAGAAAACACATTTGTTGGCACATGCTAGACTAGGAGTTGCCTCCATGCACCTTTGTCATCCCACAAACAAAACAAATTGCCAATAAAATACACGTCAGTGTTGACACCACTACCAAAAAGCTTTGAAGAAAGAGACGAAATATTGAAGAACTTCACCCTAATATATTGTAGGATAAGCATAATCCAACATCATCAGACGTGACATAGGCAACGACTTACTAAAGATGAAACATTAGGTCCCAAAACTTATCACTAAAACTCACATGGCAAAATATATACCACATAGGAAGAAGTGAGCACATGGAACATTTAAACGACCAAGGTAACACAGAAAGAAGAAAAGGCAATCACCTATGGCTTTCAATGCCGTAAAACGAATGCTTGTAGCAACCTCCGCGCCCTCTTAGTTGAGACTTGGTCCATCTACAAATTTTAACACCACTATGCGAACCGATAATCTTATATCCCTGCAAATTATGTCATAGAATAGAGTTCATTACCACAAGTTCAACATAAATCAGACTCTGGCACTTCTATTTTGCAGCAAAATAAAGATTAGAAACTGCCATATAACATGGACAAATGACAATATCACTTAGATTATTCCTCGATCTCTGGCAAAGCATTATTACATATCTCAGCCAAAATATGCAATCAGTTTAATCGAGAGTACCTGCTTCTCTAAGCTAGCTCTGATTACAGGCGTGACCATTTCCTTCACGCCATTCACTTTCCCATTAGTTTTCGCCACCACTACTCCAGTCTTCCTCGAAGGACCTTTACCCGCTATATCCTCGAGATCAACAACGCCTGATCCACCCCCATCCTCCTCAACACCCTCATCGTCGTCATCTTCATACTCATCATCCATGTCTGTTAACTCGTATTCGCTCACATTTCCATCTACACCCCCTACAGTACCCCCATTTCCCCCCAAATCACCTCTCAGAACCCTAACCACCTCCCTACTCCAACTATCAAACACCTCGTCCAAATCCCCCTCGTCCACATCCCCCTCACGCACAGGCAGCACCTCGGCCGCTCCAAGCGCTCGCATCCGCTTTGAAAACTCCTTACCAACGACGTTATACGTGTCACCATACGCTCGGCTACCTACGCCAAACACCGCAAATTTACATTTAGTGAGGAGTAACGATCCTACTCGAAAGTCCTCTGCACTTTCCGCTAGCCAATTCGATAAAAATCCGCCGTTGGGAGGGGGATTGCCGTCCTGCCAGGTGGAGGCGACGATGAGGACTAGGGTTTCCTTGTGGAGGTCCTCGGGCTCGTAGGTTTGAGGGTCAATCAGGTCGAACGTGAGGCCATTCGAAGCTAAAAGACTATATAGGCGTTGGGCTAGGGTTTTGGAGGTGCCGGTTTGGGAGACGAAGAAGAGCTTACCTCGGCGGTGGGTGGGGGAGGAGAGTTTGAGAAGGCGGAGGCGGCGGGACTTATAGAGGCAGTAGACGGACGCTGCGGAGAGGGCGGGGAGGAGGGCGAGGCGGGCAGCGGTGACGGCGGCGGAGGGGGGAGGGCACATGGTGGTTTTGGTGTTCTTTCTTCTATGGAGGTGGAGAGTGGTGGTGTTCGGTTGTTGAAGGCATTGAGCGGAAGACCTGAAAACAACGGCGGTGGTGGCAAAAGTCCTACGGCGTCGCTCTCTGCCCAAGATTTAGAATAAACCCTTTTTTCTTGAACATTTTATTTTTTGGTAAGACATAAAAGAATTTCAAAGAATTTTATTTGTTTACTCTCTCTATTCATATGTATAAGTATAAGAAAATACTGGGCATTATTTTGCTTTTTGTTCGTTTAGTAGCTTTTTTGCTAATACATATTACATGAAAATAAGTAAATAACTAACTCCTTGAGTTCAATTTTACTAACATATATCACAATCTATTTTATACGAGTATTATAGAAGAAAATATTACTCTTATGAAATAAATTTGGTCCATATGGAGCGACTCTATTTAAATTTAAGAAACGCAGTTGGGTGACTTTTCATTGCTGTAGTTGCAACAACAAAGCTTGTGCTCGTCAAAGCAACAAGTTTGATTATTGTAGGTACATCGTGAATTATGTCAGGGTGTTTCCGGTCGACGAAGTTCTTGGCTTATGAATTGTTGTCGAGACGGAGGTCGAGTCTGCGAAGAGGGGAAGAGAGAGCTCGTGTAGAGCTCCCAATTGGCGCCACACTATGCTCCCAATTGACTGCACATGCTTGAGAATGAAGGAATTTGATAGACCGATTAGGTTCATAACAGCCCACCACATCCCCGAGGACCACCAAGCAAGGCGGCGAGTTATCTAACAAATTACGCAATGCCCTTCTTGCTACCTTGAACACGCGATGAGAGAGAGCTAGACATGTTACTGCATCTTCGGGGGTTGTTATGAATGTTGTACCAACAAGTATTGAACGAGAAATCCGACAAAGGGAAATAAAATCAGCAATAAAAGTACCAGTGACATACTGAATTGGAGTTCGGAGTGTTCATGAATCCTTTCCCCTCCCCAGTATTGCTCGCTGGAGGAGTCGAGCGCAATAGGAACAAAATCACACCAGTTCACAAACTACAACACCTTAGAACACAACCAATCATCTAGCAAGCACTTGTATTAAAAAAATGGTTCGTCCGATTCTAAATATGGATATAGACATTGCAAAAAACAGTAATCTACTGCTACGAAGAAGAAATAAGCGAAAGAATATTTACAGTGTCAGCAAGCTGCTACAGCTACACGAAGAACCTATAGGTGCTGATCTCAAGAAAAGTAAAGCCCAACATAGAAGCTTCTGTGACACTAGACATGCTACTACTGTTGTCGGTAACAATGATGGATTAATGATCTTGTAGTTCTCACAAAATTGACCGTAAGAATCAGCTTTGGGCACTTCTTTGTTGGCGTTGGGGAAAGAATAACTTGCCTTGGCTCTTATAATTTGGTTCGGGAATTGATATAACACACGTTGTGTCCGAGCTTCAAGGCCGCCACATGGTTTTTCGAACACACAGTATACCCTCCTTTCCCTGAGCAAAAGTCAACCGGATCTCCCACTGGAAACTTCTAAATATTCCCTCCAGTGGATCAAGTATTTCCACCTTGTCACGTATAATTGCCCAACCACCAGGTCTCAATACACGCTCCATCTCGACAACAATTCCTACAGGCTGCTTACACCTGCAAAACTCAGAGTTCAAAATCAGGAAGTCAGTCCTATTATTTTCCCTTACAAAGTCATAAATATATTTAGTATAACCATGGAGAAATACATGGAGAAGCTTCCCTCTGATGTAAGGATGATATAATCCAACAAACACAAAAACGAGATAAAACTCCAACATTTCATGATTTTTGGTCAATTTTTAACTATTACTTTGGTGCCTATTAATCTTTTAGCCTATGGCAAATGAAAAAGAGGTCTTGAGGCCAAGGAAATTTCAATTGGTTCAGATGTTCTAGACAGAAATATGATTAATTTGGGGTGAGGACAGTGAGGTGAAATATATATCGACACCCTCAGGCTAAATCTACACCCTTTTGTCACTAAAGGTCTAGAGAGGGCTAGTAATACCGCTTTAAGTGACAGAAGGGTGCAGATTTAGCTAGAAAGGGTGTGGAAGCACCACACTATTTTATGGTAGGAGTAAACAAGTGCCATCTTCTTGGACACAAATTAAAAAGCAAAAGACGATCACTGAAAAGGTGAAACCAGAAGGAAGAATCACTTTAACCTGTTCTTAAGTCTCGAGAAGAGATGATCAGCATGCAGAAGGTCATATGATCTAGGATAAGTACCAAAAGACTCGCACCAATCGTGGTAGATGCCAACAAGCCCACGTTCAAAGATTATGGGAAGTGTGTCTGGTACATGTACAGGGACGACATTCATCACCCAGACCTTCTGGCTTGAGAGGGCAGCTGCAAAACTGTATCCTTAACATAAGCTTTAACAGTTTTCGCCTCTTGGCAAACATGAAAAGTGCAAGTCAAAATCAAAATTAAAAAAGGGGGAGAAAAAACGCAATGCTTCCAAATCAAAAAGGAAAAAAAATTGAATGCTTCCTCGAAAAAGTGTAAGAGGCAATCACTTGGGACTTTAGGTGATGGTACTTTGCCTAATTAAGAAAAATATAAATCTAGAGAATGTTAGGCGTACCCTCCATTTATTGCTTTCATGTCCATTATATTGCGGATATTTGACCAGTCAATACCCATTCCAGTTAGGTAGGACTTGTCAACAATCGCCTTCCAGTGCTCAGTGTCTGCAATCAGCTCTGCTCTATTGTTCATCCAGTCAGGAAATGTTTGAAGTCTCTTTGGCCATTCCTCAGGCCACTCGGTCCCACGTTGTTCAATTGCAGCCGGAATAGTGTGTAAGCAATTTTTTATGGGAACATACCTGTTGCAAAGAATAGTAACTACAATCACCAGAAAGTGGATGTAAGAGCAGAAGCAATGAAATTCTTCCTTTTGCAGCTAGCGTTGCCATCTATAACTACCAAGATAGCCTTTATTACCATTTCTGACACCACCGAATGTAATTTGTTTACTACACAAAATGCTAAAATACGAAAGTTTTAATTAAATAAATACTGTTGTTAATGCATAATTGTCATCATTTGAGAAGACAGTATAGCTGAAAGCTTTAAGTAAAAATGATCCGTTACTAAACAAGCTTGGTGGAATAATTGTCATCCAATGGAACTTGACCCTTAACTCTTGTTTTTTCATCGACTTGAAATACTTGGAACCAATAAACTAAAAGTACATGTTTCCAGCAATAACTGAAAATTAAGGTCACCTCAAGGGACGGGCAAGAGTTCTAATCAAGTGGAGACAAAAGGTGAGTTTATGCAAGATGAGATGCACAAGCTCATTGAAAACATTACACCGTTTACACGTTCTAGGGCAGCCAAGTGGAAGCTCCATTTGCTTATCAATCTAGAAATTAGCTAGAATACCTAGGCTCTGTTTGACAGAGCTTTTTTTTTTTGTCTTCAGTTTTTAAAGAGCAATTTTTAAAGAGCAGCCTAATTTTTTTTTTTTACAAAAACAAGTGGGTGTTTGATAACCAATTTTTTTTTTAGTTTTTTTTTTTGGTGTTTGGTAACCATTTTTATTTTGACTTTTTTTTTTGTGGTGGTTTGCGGTGGCGATGGTGAGGCGTAGCGGTGGTCGACGGTGGCTGCCGGAGTGGTGGCCGGAGGTGGCTGCGGGCGGCCGGAGATGGTGGATGCCGACGGTGGCTGCTGGTGGTGGTGGCCGGAGGCCACCTGCCGCCCGGTGGTGGTTGCCGGCGGCCGGAGGTTGTCGGCGGTGGCCGGAGGTGGCCTCCGGCCAAGGGTGGTGGCCACCGCCCACCGCCGCCCGGTGGTGGCTGCCGGCGGCCGGAGGTGGCTGTCCGTGGCTGCCGGGCGGCGATGGGCAGTGGCTACCGGCGGTGGGTGAGTTGTTGTGGAGGTCTCAAAAAAAAATTTAAAGTGAAAACGAAAAGAGCTTTTTCCTCTTTTTTTTTTTACTCTACAATTTAAAAAGCCACTTTTTAAATTGAAAAAAAAAGTGGTACCAAACACTCCTATTTTTTTCAATTTTCAAAACTGAAAAAAAAAGAGCAAAAAAAAATCCTGTCAAACGGCCCCTAAGTCTTCGATTGTATAAGCAATTTCCTAATTTCTTCGCATCACAAAAATGTTAACCAACTGGCTTGGTTTCTCCGACAACACAAGACACCCCATACTATCAAAATTTCCTACAGATGTTCTACCATCATCAATGTCCTTGCTTCTCTTTGAATATCCAAAACATGCAACTCTTTCTTATATGAACCACCAAGTTCATCTACCAAAAAGTATTCTTTAGGCTGTACCAAAGGTTTTCTTTCTCAAGTTTAGATTCCCAAATTTCACTATAACCAAAAGTTCAAGTTGATATTGCATGTGAAAGATTTGGTAATAATGCAAACTGTCTATACCTTAGCTATACAAAGATAAAACATCTGATTTGCAAACTGAGCAAAATCTTGCTTACCAGGCAGCATCAGGGTTCTCATTTTCCTTGCACAGAGGAGGAATTTTCTTTCTTCTCAACTTATATATATCATTTGATTCTGGCTTCTGATATATTTTAATGCCTACATCGCTGACTTCATCAGTTTTATGAGCCAGTATATTCCAACAGATAGATGCGGTGAGCATGGACATAGCTGGAACACAAGTAAATGCCATGAGAAAAAATATAATTCAGATGGGAAACTATCTTACACAGTAATGCAGTGAAATAATCACATGAAGACAGCTTCAGGTAATTTTTCTCGTGGCAGGATTACATAGCTGAATCCACAAGAGTTGATCTTGGAGAAGGTTTTACCACTTCTCTTTATGGGCAGCAGGTTTTAGCCAAGCAACTCTGCCACTGTGCAACAGAGTATCCATTTTGAAACTCTAAGATGGCTTCATCAAAAGACAGATAAACTAGGGCGTAAGGTGCTAGTATCATAAAAAGCAAGGGTGAAAGAGGTCCTGCAACTATTTTTTCTTTTTCTTAGCCCGGGGACCTTTTCTTTTTGAACAAACTTTGGCTCCTACCCGGATTGTAGGAATCTTCCTCCAACCCCGTGTATAGTGACAATTAATAGTCGCTAAATATTTATAGTGACTTTTCTTCTAACACTTTCAGCAACAATTTTTTAGCGTCACTAAATAAATGTCACTAGAAACATTTAGAGACAATTGATTGTCGCTATATAGGGGGTAAGAAGAAGATTCCTCCAAACCGGGGTAGCAGCCAAATTTGTTCCTTTTTTTTTTTTTGTGGGGAGGAGGGAAGCTTGTTCTAGGTGACATAAACAAAAATGGTCCTACTAAGTGGAAAGCTGCTTAACAGCAGCTCTCACATATATCGTCACACTTCATTCCTAAACCTTTCACATATAAGTATATAGAACCAACGGAAGTCCTTATATTATCCTTGGAGGTATGCTTGCTTAATATGACTGTCAACGTGCGTGATGATTTAACATGGTATTAAAGTTCTTGTTGCGCAAGATCTTGGGTTCGATTCTTCTTGCTTGCATTTGGCCCCATCTATATATACTCATATTTGCGCACTTGGAGGTGGGTGCACCTTTATGTATCGTTCATTAAATTGTTTCTCTAGTTGCAATAGAAGGCTTGCACCTGAGTGGGAGTGTTATGAATGCTAACATCTCTAACAACATACGCTTGGAGCAGATGAAATTTTAGCACACACTACTGATTTCACAGTAAAACTATGAACCTCAGCTAAGAAAAATGATGGAAGGCGAACCTTCTTCACCCTCGATACTGTTGTGTTTCATTGACAAGATGAAGTAGCCTCCTGGCCTCAAAATTCTATTCATCTCCACAAGAAGCTTACCTCCTGAAATTGAATGAAGACTAACATATTGGACGTGTAAGTGCTAAAAGTAAGGAAACGTCAAAGGAAGAAGGGGGAAGAAGGGAGGATTGCTAAGAGAGCACAAACCATTAGAATGCCAAGGTATGCGACATTCACCACAATGAATTGCATCAAAAACACCACTAGGAAAAGGAAGCCTTCGAGTTCCAAAGGGGCTAACTACTGCAGGAAAACCACGCTCAAGGCCGACCTGTGCTAGGTCCACTAGGTCATCCTTCAAGCCTAGTGTAAGAGTAAATACATCTTTATCAAGCAGAGAAGCCCCAAAACTTGAATCACCGCAACCCATGTCCAGAACTGTACGTATATTATTCCCCCATTCAATGTCCGGTACCATCTACTAACTCCAACCAAAATTCAGGAAAATGTTGAACACGGTAAGAAATGATAGCCTTCTGTAGATACCATTACAATCAATAATTACACTAGTGCTCGACTTGCAGAAATCAGCCGGCAGTTCAAATGTGACATGACTAGGTAAACACTAGCCAGTGACATAACGAAAAGAAAATTGGACGCCACTGTCATTTAACTTAATTGCAGAAGGTTATATGGCCTTGTCATTTGAAAACATGATTTGCATATGCATTAAGATAGAGAAATGACTATGTCAACTTAGTGTTTAATTACTTTCTTTCCTGTCCAGGGAAACAACATATGATACTCTGAATAGCACATGCCCAGATGCAGATAAATGACTATGGCAACTTAGTGTTATACTAGTTCTGTCCTCCCTCTAAAGGGATGGTAAGGACTAAATTATGTCATGCTTTAAACGGGAGATACTAATTGCTTAAACTTTCCAAGAAAATTTAAAATGATCTCTGTAGCATTGGATGTTGAAGAGTACGAGACAGATTCCAACAAAGTTACCTCTTCAATGGATTCGAGATAGTGCCCAATTCCACCCATGATTTCAGATTGGTTCTGGGGGAAAGTAAGATATTCTCCAGACTCCACCACCCAACTCTGGGTCTTGATGAATGCAGCTAGTTTTGGATGTGCCACATTCTTTTTCAAAATCTGCAAATATTAGAATGACCATCAGAACAAATAGAAACAATCCATTCCAAAGTAAAACGTGTCAAACCCTCTAACTTCACCTTAATTTTGCTTTCCGGCCAGCTTACTGGAGTCCCATACCCCTCAGGAGGAAGAGGAACAAGGCACATCACAGGCATTTTAGGGCAACTCCTCTCATGGTGCCGATAACTCTGCAGCCTTTTACTGACACTTTCGATGTCAATACAAGGTATGTAATTGTGCTTACTCCTTGTACTACACGATCTCCAAGTATAATGTGCTTTTGGATCAAACAATGGGCCCAATTCCTTTCTCTTCTTCCCTCTGCTTCTTGATCCACTACTCTCATCTTCCTCTTTTTCCACACCTTCAACTTCTTGATCCACATCACCATCCCCTTGCACTAAATCTTCTTCTTTAATTTCCTCTAACTCTGCTTCTTCCTCCTTTTCATTTTCCACCTCATCATTCCCAGATCCCTTAGACCCTTCATTTTCATCTTTATGACCTACTTTAGGTACCTTCATCGTCTCATTAGCTGCCGCTACTTTCTCACTCTTGTGGGTATTGGGTACAGACCCATTTGCCTTGGATTCAGAAGTCTCTTTCTTTTCTTCTGCTTTTACTTCACTTTCTGGTTCTTTCTTGACTGAAGAAATCTGGGATTGATTTATCTTCCCATTTGCTGATACTGGTTCAGCAATATCTCCAAAAGTGCTTCTTTGAGAGGTAACAGAAGAAGAAGGGGAAAATACGGACCAAATGGATATAAAACATAGACCCAAGATGGCTACTGCTGTCATCTTTACACAGAATCCATATGACCTTTTTGCTTGCCGTCCAAATCGCGCTATTGCCATCTCTCTCGCTTACAATTTAAAATCCAGTTAGTTCTAGTAAAGAAAAATCAAACAAGAAAATCTGCGAGGAGGAAAACCAGTAGGCTGATAATGAAGAGCGAAATTGCCGGAAGATGGTAAAGTTTTTTACTTTACTAAAAGGGATCCTGGGATACGAAGATCCAGGAGAGGTTTCCAAGCAAAACAAGTAGTGATAGTACCCCAGTGGAGTAGTCATCGCCGAATAGGATGTGATAGTACTCCCGAGCAGGCACCGCTGAAATAAAAGAACAAACTTTGGTTCCAACCCGAACCGTATGAATCTTCTTTCAACTTCATGTATAATGACAATTAAGAATCGTTAAATGTTTCAAGCGACATTTCTACTAACACTTTTAACAACAATTGAGATCTATTTTTTACTACATATAAATTATGTTTTGTCGCTGATATCACATATGTGTCGCCATCTAAAACTTTAAATGAAAGTTGTGTAACTCAAATGTTAATAATTGATTTCAAATATTACTTCTTTAAACAAAATTTTGACATAAAAGTTTCGCTCTTACACTTGGGTCATTGCCATTATTACGAGGTATAATTGTAAATTTTTACTTATTCGTTATGATTTTCGTTGATCAATTTTCTTTTTATTTAGGCGTAGTGACACCTACCGCAATGGCAAATGGGCCGTCTCACCGTGACCTTCTCTTGAATTCTCAAAGCTCCATTATGAAAATTAAATAAAGATGAGCTTCAACCGAGTCTATTTGAAATATGCTAGTTAGAAGTGGTATCTACCTGATAAAAATTTTTAAAATGACTTTTTCTTGTGTGTGAAAAGGACTACTAGTTTGTACGAATTTTCAAGTGTGAAATAGTCACAGAATTATGTTTAGGGTACGAAAGAAGAAAAAATTTCTCTTCTATGCTCTATTATTGTTTTATATTGATTTAAATAGTATTATGGTAGTAGAAAGACAAATAGTATGCATTCTAAGCCAAAGATTATTCTTCCCCGGACGAGATGGGGACTTGTCAGGTGTCTGGGCATGCGGTGTTTTAGGAAAGAGTGCACAGTAAACAAGTTCTAATGGTAATATAGTACAATTTACTGATAAAAATGGTCATGGTCTGACCTTTGAGCCCGTCCCGCACAAAGTTGCACTCTTAGATAGATAGGATAGAGATCAACCAGAAATTTGACATTAAGGTTATACAGATATAATAAAATGAATATGTAACAACAAGGGAGATAAATGGGATGGAAAAGTGCAGCACCTAATGCGCTTGTTGGGATGCTAATGTCTAAAGCGACCATATATTGAGATAAGTTTTGTCAATTAACATTTTTTGAAGCTTTTGCTGTACCTTATTACGATAGAAGAATGAATTGGTATTGGTGCACGAGAATTTTCTTATTGGGAAGAAACTCAAAAAAAGGGGCTGCTTTGCTTATAGTGCTGTTCATTTGAGCTGGAGAAGGCTATTGTGTTACAATGAGTGTGTGCGTACAAGTGTACTGTTAGAACTCAAATAAGATCACTGGATCATGCGGAAAAAATTAGGGTATTGGTGAACATTTGCTCCTTTAGGTTAGTCTAGATTTGATATCTTCCTTCTTATGTGCTTATAAAATTTGAGACAATTTTCCTTTCTAACTTGGACAAGTTGCAATCCTAAAAAATAATTAAAATAAGAGAAAAATCACAACCGTCAACTAGAACAAAATCGATCACATGAGCAGATCGATTAAAATAAACAGTAACACAAATAGGTATCGAGTCAACATGGTCGGAAAAACCAAGACACCAAAAGGGTTCCCTAGAAGGAGGACAAATTTTTTTTTGAATCAAATCAGTCAAGAATAAATAGTCGGGTTTTCCCTGATATACTATGAAGAGTACCTTGTTTAGGTTTTATTGTTTCAAACCACATTGTAAACAACAAGATCAGAGTGGCGCAGCGGAAGCGTGGTGGGCCCATAACCCACAGGTCCCAGGATCGAAACCTGGCTCTGATAGTAGTAGAGTAGCTTCCCATGACCCACTTCTTTTTCGTTTTTGGGTTCTTTTTCTTAATCTCAATTATATGAAAAATAAAATTTGTACATCGATCTTCAACTTGGGGATGTAGCTCAAATGGTAGAGCGCTCGCTTTGCATGCGAGAGGCACGGGGTTCGATCCCCCGCATCTCCACAAAACACAAAATTCCTCTTTTTTAATTAGCTTTTTTTTTTGGCCCTTTGCTTACGAAAGAACCTGCTCATCATGTCACCGCCGCTAATAACGTCCCTTATCCCCTCCTCCTCCGCCGCCACCGTCCTGTTCCCGCCAAACACTTCCGTACCACCACCACTCATCAGCGCCGAAACTCAAGAGAAAATCCTTCAACATTCTCCTCCTACGATCATTTCCTCCCGCAGAGCCGCCGCCTTGCTCTCAATCACCGCCCTCATCCCTTCTCTCCACCGCACTCCCCCGGCGGCCGCATTCTCCATTGGCATCTGTATGGCCTTAGAACCGCTCTTCAACTTTTCTAAGCCCTAACTTGTCAGGCTCATAAGTAACGGTTTTCTTATTCCTCTTTTAACGCGCTCAGCAGGACCAAAAGACTGGCTCAGAGAGCAAAAGAGGAAGGCCTCCAGGTTCCTATTGGCTCCCATTGACGCCTCGCGCAACAGCCTCAACGCCGCCTACACCTTTCTCAGTAATCCCCAGCTGAATCTATTTACATATAGTATCTGTGTGATGCTTTTAATTGTTTATTGATGTGATTGAATTGACTGGAAATTGACAGCAAATGGCAGTTCCGATTATGCGGACAAGGACTTGGAGGAAATTCAGGGGCTGCTTAGGTCAGCTGCCAGGGACTGCGTTCCGCAGGACAGGAACTCCTTTGTTACGTTTCAAGCTAACACGGGTGTCGAGGTTTAATCTTCTACTGAAGGCATATGACAAATCATAATTGAATTTTTGGTTCATGGACTTCTTATGGTGCAAGCACTTAATTTGAACCCATTGTTTTACACGATGGGCAAATATTTTTATTTAACTGTTTATGGTGCCGTTATGTTGTGGTTTTGAAGGAAATGTTGGCTGTTTATTTATTCTTTCATGTTATATATAGATCTAACAAGGCTTAGTTTGTCAGAGGAAGAGATGTTTTTTTCACTTGCAACAAAGAACAAGAAAAACTATAGTCATAATAGGGCGTCATTTGTGGCGAAAAGGGACGATATGATTTTGTAGATTGCCTGTTTAATAGAATTCATGGGAAGTTGGGATTGTTTATCAGCACTCCCAAGTACACCTACACCCTGCATACAATTTAGTACGTAAGATTAAATTAGAACACAATGCATGCGGAAAGAGGGCATAGGCATACCTCCACAATCACAACTCATCCACGAAAAATAGAAGAGTAGACACAGAACCTGCAGTGCTTCTAGCTAGACCCAGCAAGGCACAAGCTGCACAAATGCCAATTCACTCTCCTGAAGCAAAGGATATGCAGGGCTAACTTTCCTTGAGAGATGCTTCAAATTGTTTCCTGCCGAAGGAAGTAAATTGTAATAGCAATTGACTATCTTCTCACCCTAGTAAATAGATTCCTCCCTTTATAATCTTGAAACAATTTACTATTTGACTTGCAGCATTCCTATTTGCTATCTGAATATAAAAAGCACACACGTTAAACTTAAAGCTGTTTCATTATCTTATGTGGTGTAATTCTCAGGTTTGCACGTTCCAGTTGGTTGTGAACAATGCATCTTCTTTGCTTGGTGATAAAGATCCTGTAAAGTTGGAGGCTGAAGCTAAACTCAGTGATCTTATAAGGTATTGTAATGAAGCATCACTTACAGCTCCGTTTAACATGTTGCAAGGCCTTCTAAGTATGCTCATCAACAAAGCTTGACCTCAATGCTTTCCCTACGGGATTGCGTAATCAATTGCTTGCTACCCAACACGTACAAATTACAATGTCAAGTCTTCCTCTATCCTCATTACCTGATTTATGAATAAGTTTGAGTTGGGCTCTTAGGTAAGTTGAAAGGACAAAAGGATTTAAGCATGTCCTAAAGTTGATGTACTTGAATCTAAGTGAAAGACCTTAAAGTTCCATTCTTATGAGTTGAACTGTGAATAAGAGTTTCACAAGGAGAGTAATTCTTCCCGTGAAGTGGTAGATTGTCGAATAGCTTTTTCTTGAATTTAATCCAATGCTATAAGTTTCCAACTTCGTCAATTTTCTTAGATTACAAACTTTTTTTTATCGTGGCTGTTTTCAATTTTTGGAAATGTGGCTCTCTGTAATTGCAGATCTTTTAGGTCTCTCAATGGCGTGGCTAATAAGACTGACATTCACCTTGCTTCTAGCAGGTATGTGTTTCCAAAAAAGATTGTTAACTATATGCTTATTCCAGTTAATTCTAGATCTTCTTAAAAATAGTAAGCTGTGACTTTTTGTTGCCACTTTAGCCTCCATTTTTTTATCAGCGTGGTTACTGCAGTGACATTTGATCCATTGTGGCAATCTAAGTTGGAGCTTAACTTTGCCAGCTCCATATGCATTACTGTTAATGCATTTTCATCTGGAACAAGCTGACAGTAGCTGACAATGGTGCAGATAAGTTGCCATTCTGGTGGTCTTTGAAGGGGCGTTAGCTTAGTTGACACTTTGCTACTGGCGGATCTTTTCCTCGATCCGCATTCAGCCATTTAAGTGTGGTCGAGTTTTGTGTCAATAGCAATAACCTATGTCTGAATTTCAGTTTCTATGAGAATAATCAGATTTGGGTTGAGATTTAATTTGTTGTCAGAAAGTTCACTTCAAATAAATCATTTGGTGCAGACAATGGAAGAAAATGAAGTGGTTGATTGGGTCAAAAGGGCATGCTTGAGATAACAGTTGATCATCTTTGGGATTATTTTCGTGCATGGATGTTGTTAAGGCAATTATTTTATCATCTACTTGAAACATGCCACGCCAGAATGTGCGGCCCCAGAGAGACCTGAGGAAGTTGTTTGCAAATCAGGTCCAAGTGACGGAGGTGATGGGTCATGCTAGAGGATGAGGGTTTAGATGCGGGTTAATATTTGATGTTCGACCCGACTATGGTTTGAGAGTATAATCCGGCAGAGTTTGGTTGGACAGCAATATCTATTCTTGCTTTTATTATAGGAGAAGGGGGATCACGTAAAGGGTCACATGCCCCTAGTGGTAGGAAACATGCAAATACATATTCTTGCTTTTATTATAGGAAAAGGAGGGTATCTATGGCGCTAGAGAAGGGGGATCACGTAAAGGGTCACATGCTCCTAGTGGTAAGAAACGCCTAAAGGGACCCATGTACCTCTCTCCTTTTGGGGTCAAGACCTTGTCTGCTCCAGGTCAAAGGTTTGAAGCCAATGGTGGTCCCTGTTTAAAGGATATTTTTAGGAACCAACTTCTGGGGACTCCACATTTAGAATGGGGGATGGGTGGTACGCTGTTAAGTCACCGGTTTCAGTCCTATTTCCATCACGCTTCACGTTGGTCGGACTACCATGACACTTCCCGGTTCCAACCACCTTACCAATTATCTCCCTAGATCCCTCGGAACGTCATTCTCGAGGGATCAAGGACAACTCGCATCCTGCCGGCGCGAGGTCTCATCAAGGAAGGTCGGACCTTGAGGAGGTACCTCCCTTGAGTTTTTGGGAGGCCAATATCTGGCCTTTCTTGTAAAATTTTCTCAAGTATAAATGAATTTCTTTCCATTGTCTTTCATGACTTTGGTCAATGGATCTCCGAGGTTTGACTTGTTGACCAAGTGTCCTATCAGGTTCTTTCCTTTGACTTCTTGACTTGGGGTTCGACTCCAGGTAAACTTCCGCTGACCACCCTCTTGAGATATCTGGTAAGGTTTATTTATTTTTTAGGAATTGAGGGTTGTTGGAATCCATATCCGCTGGTCTTTTCTGGCCTAGGTCTGAGCTCCTAGATTCTCAACTTGACATGATACTGTAGTGCAAACTTCAAAAGGGGCGGTTCATGACCAATTAGTATTAGAGGCTATATGCGGCCTTTGCATCATGTGGGCACCTAGTCTGTCTGGTGGCCGTACAGAGAGTGGTGCTAGAAGTGTAGTTAGACTGTGAGCGCAAAGATCCCAATATCCCTGAGTACTGTCATGTGCATTCTTAAACTATAAAGTAGCATTTTTGTTACTGCCACAATGCCTTTTTGAGGTAGAGGAGCTAGGCATGACACCAGGATCAAATATACTTTCCCTTATAGAGTCCTTGATGATTCAAATGGCGTGATTGTGTACTTCTTTGTTTCGCTCGTAGAAACTTTATGCAAAGAGGCCCTTTCCAGTCCTAATTTTCTACCTGTCAAAACTCTTACAGAGCTTGCTGTTTACAACTTTTAGAATGAAAGTTTTGCAACCAAGCACTTGCCTTCAACTGCAGAATCAAATATAAGCAGCTTTATCTTTACTTTCCAGAACTAGTCTATATCCAAAGCCTGAGCCTTTCAAGTATCTTTTATTTGCTAATACATAGTTCAATTGTTTCTGCTGCAGACAGAATGTGGCAGATGCACTCCTGGATACGATATCTTCTCTAGACAAATTTGAGCAGGGTATCAAGGATTGTCTTGAAATTTGATCAGTTTGATTTCATTGGAATTAGAAACTCTGAACTAAGGTTCTTACTCATGCTTCTATTCCCAAATGCTGAGATTGTGGAAATAGTCACATCCTAAACACTTCCTTTCCTGTTTCTTAATCTTACTCCGAATGTTTCCTCTTCTACTTTAGTTTTCAAAAGCAAACAGTTCATGCCTCGTCTACACAACAATGACGTTGTCTCTTTTTCTTTATTTTTGGTTCAATTGTCTGATCCTAATCCTTGTTTGGCTTTGCACATGGTCTGGATCCATTTTTGGTTTGGTTTATCTCAAACCATATGAGTGCTCATTTCATTGTTGCACAGGAACCAATATTTCTATGGCATACGTGACATGCACACACGCATGCACACACACATTACAAAGGCACAGCTCGAATGCAATTTCTCATGGTTAGCTATGAATGTACTTTTACTAGGTTTTTTGACTGGGGAAGGCCGTGTGTTTAACTCCTTTACTTATCCAAGGTAATAAAGTTGCATTGATGGAGGATTGCGTACTCAGTGTCTAGTTTTTGTTGCTTCTGTTGTGAAAACTTGTGAGTGGTTTACAACTTTTTCTGATGCTTTCTAGGCTACCTGAATCATTTAAAGGCTGTGCCATGTCAGTAATAACCAATTTATGGGATTCCTAACTTGCCAGAAAACTGTGTCAATCATTTGCATTTTCCACAGCGTAACACCATGTGAATTGAATAGGAACTGAAAAACATCGAAGATGGCAATTCTACTTCTTTCCCCCAGTCTCACCTATGCGATACATCGGAAGAAAACCTGTTCACTGCTGAGGGAATTTTGTGCTGCACCATTATTTGGTTGTTAGAATTAGATAATAAGCTAGTTGTGGTGTCACTTATACACTAAGATTTTCTCATTTATATTCTGAGGGCACTAAAAACAGACTAAGAAAAAGGTAAAACAGTTCATGCTTGATGTGAGGATTAAATGTCTCGAATAACAGAATCATCTTCCCGTCTTTTTCATTATTTGTGAGAAAACAGGTAGGTAAGATCCAATACAAAAGGGATATTAAGCGGTCCTGGGCTCATCTTACCAAGTGGTGGGATGCAGTTTTGGATTTGATTCTCATTATCCCTTCACCAAAAGTAGAAGAGAAAATAATAAGCAGAAGAGATTTTTAAATGTTTAGAGTTTTGTTTTTTCGAGTCGCAGTAACTAGTCATGTAAAATACGCTGGTTACAGTTTCTTGGTATATATCACCATCGCTTGCTAAATCCTATTGCGAATCTATGGCAAGTTCACATTTGTAGGTGGAAGTCATGAATTGCTGTTCGTGTTTGTAATTTCTTAATTCATGTTATAATTGGATGGTATTTTACTGGTTGAGTGTCTCCCGATGAACTAAACTTTGAAGTTTTTTATCCCCTTGTTATTGTTTTTGAGTTGCTTAGATAATTGTAACTTCCATGTTTCGACTTTGTTATTGACGTCTCAATTGTGTCGCTAAGGCAGAAATGACAAGTAATGATACCTATGCCCTCACTGTATCCGGAGTTAGACATGTACGGTATCTCGATTCATGGAGAATTTATGAAATAGTTTGGTTGGGTGAACCTGATGCCTGCACCAAATACAAGCGACAACATGGTTTACCATCATCTGGGTGGGTTTGAAGAGATCTGGGCAAGCTGCGCAGCTTGTTAAACAGATTTAGTGGATCATGCAACAGTCCGTATTCAGCATCAGGGTCGCCTATTTGTGATAGCTTAACATCAGAAAATCCTAGAGATGGCAGGAGATGATCAGGCCAGTCACTGTAGAAGTGGAAGACGGAGCTGGAGAGCGTTGTTGATTGTTTGTTCATAAAATCTGCCAAGAGGACTGTTCGGGCGAGGGTGCAACTGTGAGCTATAGTCTTCAGCACTTCCATTGCTTGGGAGTGAGAGAGATAGTAAAGGATACCTTCCAGAATCCACACTGTACTTTTCTCTGGTACAAATCCTGCTATCTGTAGCTTTTTAAGCCAGTCATTATCTCTGATGTCAGCCGCCACAGTGTTTAGTGATTTTGCTGTTACCATCAGTTGTTGGCGTTCACTTGTTGATTCCATTGCTGCCCGGAGAATACTGTTTTTCATTTGCAAGACATCGCAAAAGTCGACCTCATAGACATCACTGTCTTTCAAGCAACACAAGCGGTATGCTCTTGCATCCATTCCTGCAGGTAAACAAATACTTGCAGCTCAAACTTGGTATACTTTTGTATTTTCAGTAACGGATGCAACATAATAATATCTAGATCTGGTTTGAGGCAAAAAAGACAAATATTGATCTTTAAAGTGGGGAAGCTTGGACAGAATGAGCTGTCCACCTTAGACACTTAATTGTCAATCCGAATCAACAAGAATTTATTGTAGCAACAAATATTCTACTGTGGTCCATAACTGAATATGTGAACCATCTCATATTTTATAGATTGCACATGCATTTATCAATTTCTGCCAGAGGATTGATAATGAATTTTTGTTGCCATTCTATTTTGTGCACTGATACGCTAAGCCCGTTCCCACTCTTAGAGTAGAAAAGTCAAATTTTCCCCTACAAGTCATAATCTACCATTTCCACCAGCTTCAGTAGCAACGATATTCAGTTCAGATCTAGCTCTTTCTCTCTATCTAAATCACCTCGCCATCACTGACCGTCATTATGTACCCTTTCCCTCCTCTTCCTCATTCTCTCTCTCTCTATGGTATGTAATTCACTGACTCAGCGTAACTCGTCAATGGTGTGCTGGGAAATAGGGGGTGGGGTGCAATGTAATGCACGATTTGACGCCATCAAAGAGAGATTTTGGCCATAGCTTGCTGGGATTTGGGCACCAAATCTGACTGCGGTGGGAAGAGATCTCACCACAGGTGGATTCATCAAGGTGAACACAGAGGGCTAATTTTGTCTATTCAAGATAATTCTAAGAGCAACTGGTAAATGATCTATGGGTCACTTTTTCTTATTATGAGTATATACTAATGGTCCAAAGTCGAGTGATATGCAAAACGGGCTTTCTCCATCAGTGCCCTTCTATTTGTTTGTCTTCCATAGGAATCTGTTTCTAGTTCGACACCTACATCAGGTGAGAACACTTAATCAAAGTTGAGATGCTCGTTATGCCAAAACACAAGGATTTCCTTTGAAGGAATGGCTGCGTGACATGTTACAGTCCATAACAATCCTATTTTGATCGGCAGAATCTGATGACCTTAAAGGGCAAGGTGATAAGATTTTGGGCAGTGAAATTGGGCGTCACACAGAGGAGTAAGTGGATGAGAGTGAGAGAGTTCAAGGCAAACTAAGAGTGGGAGAGACAGAACTGGCAGTGAAGAAGGATCGGTCAAATTAATGGAATTGCTATGTGCCCATGTGAACTTTTGATACTATGGCACTTTATAGAGCAAGTGGTACCAGCAACCTGCATTATGATGTTGCAGAGTAGATATACCACACTTGCAAAGATATTTTTGGCACTTTTTTTGTCTGTTATTAATCCATAGATGACAAGAAAACATTTACATCAACACTTCCATGATTTGGGGCATCATTGGCGTTGGCTGCATTTGTTATATATGCAATATCCTAGGTACAGCAAGACAAAGAAGGAATTTATGACCAACCTGCACCAAGAAGAACCACCTGTGCTGCTCCACCAAAGGAACTGATGGCGGCTTCAAGTTTGGTATCGAACCAGAGCGTTCGAACAGCCAGAATCACTCCAGAGACTTCTCTCGCATTGTTGAGCCGGTCCTTCTTTATCTTCTCGTAGAAGCTTTTCAGGTACGTTTCTCCGGCAAGCAACCCTGCAAGTGGGTCGTGGACAACATGCTTCCACAGCGCTCTTCCAGCTGCCGTCTGGCACGCTGACTGCCGGAGCGAGTCCCAGTCACTTTCGATGACTGCGTGGAGCTCCCGGACGGTGTCACTGTATAGTAGATCAGGCTCTGGCCATATCTGGTCTTCTGGCAGGCCATTCTGTCGTTCTGACATGGTCCTTAATTATGCTGAATAGCATAGACTAATAGAAGAGAAGAAGGGAATAGATAATGCAGGCAATTATATAGAACAGAGAGGGTCATAGAGTGGTGAAGATATGTAAGCCCTAAGGTAGGGATAAGGAAAGACAGCCACACATAACCAACGTCTGAGAAAAAAGTTCAATCGTATCCAGCTTCTGCGCCTTAATGAAAAGGAAGGTAATGGCTTGGTCCACGACTACCTCCAATTTTCATATGTTTACTTGAAGTCCTTTCCCTCTCTAACCTGTCTCTTTTAACAAAAGTAGCAAAGGATGGCTCCCACTAGAAATGCCCTTGTATCAGCTACCTTTGTCTATTGTTACAGATCAAGAGAAAACATGACGTCTGTACTTCACAAATAACTGGTGAAAGGACCGTTTTGTGGCTAAGTGTTAGCCCCAGCCCAACCCATCTGCTCTTCCTTCCACATATTTTTGTGTTGCACCAAGCAATTCTTTGGAGGGGCTTCGGGTGGTTGAGTCCACTTATTCTGACTCATGGAGTTAAAGACAAGGAAAAGAGCAGTGTTGTATAACCTTTTGCAGGCTGATGTGGTACACCTTGGAATTGATTTTGGCGGAATCTAGATAATGAATTTAAAGTTTACATGCCGCAGAAAAACAAGTTCGTTGAGACTAAAGGGTATGTTTGATAGAGTTGTGGTTTTGAGTTTTTTTTTTGGCAAAATTTGCAAATTTTTGAAAACTCCAATTTTTTGAAGTGTTTGATAGAGTTTTAGTTTTTAAAATTTTTGGCAATAGGTTGAGGCATCACTAGCAATTGCAAAAAAAGTATGCCTCCTTTAATGAGGTTGAGGCATCACTAGCAATAGAAAAAAAGAATATTTTTAGGGCAAGTATATAAGCCTTCTAATATTTAAGGTTTCCCTTTCTCTGCTCAACTCATCGCCTCCAAGACCCATTCTCTCTCTGCCTCGATCTCCAACTGCGTACATCCATCTCCTCCGTCGCCTTCATAATCTCACGCACTGCCTCCGTCGCTTCCAACCGCCTGCTCTGCCTCCATGTCCTTTCTTCAGCGGGTCTACAGAGTAAATCGACAGAGACATCGATCCAATTCTGCCACTTCTCTCCATTCATCTTTAACGTCCTCAACTTCGTTTGAGAAACAAAAGCGTTGCCTTCTTACGAGAAGATACAGATTGGTCGAGGGCCACATAATTAGGCTACCCATCATAGGGGAGCATTTTTTTGGGAACCCATTTTGGTCTCTCTTGATTCAAGTTTTACCCATTCACCAAATTATTCTCTTCATTATTCGAGTTTGATGAGTACGGTGATCTAACTGGATTCTTGTGGGAGGAATAGAAGGAAGGTGCAGGTGATTAGGGAGAAATGGGAACAAGATTAATGGGAACAAGTTTCAATGTTTCTCCACAAAAGGCAATTTGATACGTTTGGAACTGTGGATGCTCTAATGGACTGGCCCCCAGTTTCGCTGATTTTTCTGGGGAAGATCCAATGGTTTTATAAGCTGGTTGAGTGAAAGAAATTCTAGTAAGGAAGAACCAAGCCCCCATTTTTGTTGGTTTTTTGTAATATTTGTTTAATTATATGAAAATGTAACCAAAAAAAAAAAAAACTTGAAAAATTGTCCTGTCAAACGCTTTTGGTTTTTAGAACTGTCCAACAGTTTTTAAACTGGTAAAAAAAAAATCCTTTTCAGTTTTTTTTTTTAAAAAAATTGAAAACTGCAAAATCTCTCAAATGCTGCCTAAGTCGCTAAAGTGATAGTTCAGATTCGAGGATCTTTTCCTTCACTCTACAAGTCACGAATTTGAAGAGATATCGACTCTTGTAATGTAACTTAATCTTTTTGTTGTTGTTGTTGTTGATAGAAAACTAGAATTGCTTGAAAGTTCAAAAGGTTACATTGTTTTCCAGAGCAACTCATTTCAGCTTTTACATAGTTGTCACACAGTTAATATACATATCAATCTTTAACGCATACTAATATAAGTTTCTCCTATTAACCAAAACAAAACAAAACAAAAAAAATATTTAACACATACTAGCATACATTTTATGTTACACACAATAAGAGTGTTAGATCTCGTTGCAGCAAAACTTATCCACCCAGTCATGGTACACGGAAATGCGGGCATGACATATGTAACTTAATCTTGAAGAACAGTTAATCCCGTTGTTTTTGAGTTTCCTCTAATTTCTATTATCATTGTTGATGTGAGAATGCTTTTTTCTCGAACTTTCATTTCCCTGCACTGCAAGTTTAGAATTTTACACGGATAGCGGGTATTAATTGCAGTGGTGTCAACATCTACCGTCAACTTTACATATGCCTTCTGTCCATCTCACCCCCATCCCCAAGGGGAAAAAGGGGAAGACAATGTATGCAACTCTCTTCATGTACAGAATTGGGGACACAAGTTGAATCTAACGTCAAACAATACCTTGGCATATTACCTCAAATCCAAAAAAATAGTACACTTCCCCCCTGAGGGCCTAACAACTTGGAGAGTATCCGGGGAATTGCCAACCTTATCACCGATCTAAGCACCAGTTGGTGGAAGTTGGCCTCAAAATTAAATGCAAACTGTGCTCCGCCAAGGCCTCCATACGTTAGCAGGGTCCACCCTTAGCATATACCACACAAATGACAAGCCGCACAATAATATGCTAGGTAGGAAAATGTGAAGTATAATAAGAGTTCAAAAATGAGAAGAGTTCGGAACGAGATTAATATTGTAAGTAAGGTTGGGAAGATCAAGGTTTATAAAGGAAGTAGGCTAAGTCCGACCCTTTTGTGTTAGTTTGTCCTCACTAGTTTGTTTGAACCAATAAAGAAAAATCTACTTTCGCGCCTCTTGATCTTGCATTAGCGGGTTCATGGGGTACTTTTCCAACTGGTGAAGCGAAATTCAGTGTTCTTACTTTATCGATCGAAAGAAATCGTTTTTTTATTTACGTTTTGTTATGAATAATGACCGAAATTCTCTGACGTAATTGTTCGGTTGTCCTGGTATAAGACCTTGACCATTATCACATTGTTTTCAATGTTTCAAATGGAGGTGGAGGATATTTCTATCCTTTCTAGCCCCTAATATGCTAACTCATCTCTTTAATTGTTGTTAAAAAGTCAACAATTATTGTTGTTGGTAAAAAGTTAACACTTATCGTTAAAGTCTATTTTTTAATGAAAAAAAGAGAGTAAAAAAATACAGAATAAAAGTAACAAGTGATCTAAACATTACCTCATCGACACTCTCTAAATGGATCAATTATGCTTCTTGTACTGCTACTTTAAGCAGATACTGGTGTAACGTAAAATCATTGGAAGCAGAAATTACCATCAGAAATTTGGAGAGTCTCCGGATGGTTTCTCGTGAACTAGTATTCTAATACTACAGTAAAGGCTGCAAGTATTCAAACGAAAAAGGGTCTCCATTAACGAGTTGGCACGGCACTATTGACTAGTGGCTCGACTTTGCTTTGCTTTCTGTTCGAAATCGATTGTCGAAAACCAGTCAGAAGCACATAAAAGTGACAGACAAACGCCCATACCTGCTTAGCGAGATTTCCAAGAGATTTTATTGTCTCTGAAAAGAGGAGGCGAAAGAAAGTTTAGAGATGGCAGCGGACGTGCCGTGCTGTGGGACAACCTTCTCATTGTACGTGCTGATAGTCGCGGGACTGGTGGCCTTCGCAGGTCTAATGGCTGGTCTCACTCTAGGACTCATGTCCCTTGGCCTCGTCGACCTCGAAGTCCTCATCAAGTCCGGCCGCACCCAGGATCGCATCCACGCCGGTAACACCCCACCCCCATGTTAAGAAAATATGCAATTCTGCTCATTTGGGCCTTTTAGTGATGGGTTTCATTCAATTCCCTTTTTTATGGTCGTTTTGATCAAATGGGTTAGTTTTGTGTTGGGGATTGGGATTTTTTTGTACTGTCACCAAATTAGGAATCTTCCTTTTTATCTTTGCTACTGATTTTAATGGTGCGGAATCCATTGGATGCATTTGCTTGTGTTTTCTTCTGAGTTGCGCATGAATTGGGGAATTTGGAACTGCAGAGGAGAAGGTATGAAATGTTAGCTTTGGGGCAGTGCAGTGATTGTTCCCAATTACATTTTACAGTGTTGGAACAAAATTTTTGAGATGACCCTTCACGTATATTTGGCAATTTTGTTGTGATAATTGTAGTAAAAGAAACTATATTCACAAAGAATGGCTGTATGGGACCAGTCATGTGATCGTTATGTGGAATAGATTTGACTCATGGGTTCTGAGTTGAAGATTTGAGCTGACCTGCATGCAGTTTGCATTAGTTTTAGTATAAAATAGCCTAACTGGTGAGTAAGATGCCCGTGTGCGTGTGTATTTGGTTTTATCAGTATTTTGAAGTGATATGTTCTCGGCAGCTAAGATATTTCCAGTGGTAAAGAATCAGCACCTATTGCTTTGTACGCTCTTGATCGGCAACTCTTTGGCGATGGAGGTGTGTGGAATTTTGTGCAATTAACTTTTCTTCATTTACAGTTGCAATTTATGTTACAATTGCTATCCATGTGGTTTACTGACTATGTTGTTTCTCTTCCCTGTAGTCTCTTCCTATATTCTTGGACAAGCTTGTGCCTCCCTGGGCAGCAGTTCTGTTGTCAGTGACGCTCATCCTCATGTTTGGGGAGGTTGTTTATCAAGCTAAACTGAGCAGTGCGTCTCTTCTAGTGCAGCCTGTTTACACATATATCTTGCTAATTTTTATGTTTGTACGTTTAATTACAGATATTGCCCCAAGCAATCTGTACTCGCTATGGTTTGACTGTTGGGGCGAAGATGGCACCGTTTGTTCAGTTTCTTCTTTGGATATTCTTCCCGATTGCCTACCCAATTAGTAAGGTAATATAATTCTGCTTAGTAGGCATATGCTTCCAATCTCGTTACCTGCAAAAGCAAAGATGCTTATGCTGTCTTTTGTCTAGGTTCTGGATTGGATGTTGGGCAAGGGACATGCTGCCCTTTTACGTAGAGCAGAGCTAAAAACATTTGTGGATTTTCATGGCAATGAGGTATTCAACTTCCAATTCTCCAATGAAATCTTTTTATCATTCTTCATAATTGTAATCTTAATAAAGCTGTTTTCCGTCTCTCACTTCACTAAAGCATTATGGCATCTCTCTCTCTCTCTCACTCTCTCTCTCATACCACCTGAAGTAAGGCCTATATGGTTTATGTTGATAGGCTGGGAAAGGGGGGACCTTGACACACGATGAGACAACTATAATTGCTGGTGCACTCGAACTGACTGAAAAGACTGCAAAAGATGCCATGACCCCTATATCGAAGGCCTTTTCTCTTGATCTGGATGGAACTCTTACTTTGTGGGTATCGCCTCCTGTGAATTCTATCTATTATGTTGTACATCTTGTTTCGTTCTCTAACTCTCTCCTTTCTCCCAACGTAAACAGGGACACCTTGAATGCGATAATGACAATGGGTCATAGTAGAGTTCCTGTTTATTCAAGAAATCGAACAAATATTATTGGACTTATCCTGGTATATATGTTTTTTCTTTCTGGAAGTCATAATATACGTGCATTTTAACTGTAACCATGTTAACTGTAAGCTTTAGACTAATTTCTAAAGTTTTTATTTATTCTTTTTTGGGTTAGATAGATTGCCATGATCTGCTTGTTATCACTTTCCAAATTCATGAAGTTGTCTTTTTAATTAAAGTATTATGAATGCTGGTGGTTGCCTAACAGCTATATCTTAAGAATGCAGCACCGTTATGCACATTAATATATCTGATGGGCATGATTTAAGTTTTGTGAAAATCGAAGAACAGTCTGTGTTGGTTCGGACTAGCTACGGCTTAAGCTTTAACACTGTTGTTGACCGTACAAACAAGATGGTCAGCTACAAGTTCTCGTGTAACTATCTTAGCTGGCAATGGATGAGAAAGTTCATCTACAAATTTGGTTTCAACAATGTTTTGTTTACTATGTCTATTAGTTCTCAAATAGTAGGCCACGGTTGCTTCTATGACTTGGCGGCTAATATTAGTATGCCATAACCGTATCCTTGATCTGTTTAGTAACTTTTGATTAGGTCACCATTAGCAGTTATGAAGGTGGTACCTGCCGCACCCTTTTAATTCACTTCACGTGTCTTTTCACTTTTTCGAGATTGGGTGGTGGATTGCTTGAGAAGATCCAGCAGGAAGTTTTTGCCGGAAGGTGCTAGTGAGGACTGAGGACACAAAATTTAAGTTAGTTGGGATTAAGTGTGTTCTTCCATCTCTGGTGCGGGTTTAGGTGTAAGCAGGTTGAGGTTTAATAAAATTCTTTTGGTAAATATTCGTGGAGATCCACTAAAGATGGATATTTTTGTGGAACAAGCAAATTTACACAAATATGTTCGTGGAGTAGGGGTATGGATTTCTAGGAAGTCAATGTGCCATACGAAGAGGTCCGTGGACAGGAATTTTGAAGGATTCGAAGAAGTTTGAGAGCTTTAGCCGCTGGCATGTTTGGGGATCATAATAGAGTGAAGTTTTTGGCACTATCCCTGAGGCAATGTAGCACTAGTGGGGTGGTCTAAAACCCTACTTTGCTAGGCCTCTTCAGGATGGGGTGATTGATTACCAACCATTTCCTACGATCGTCTTTATAGGTATACCGTTAGGAGAAACTGTGGCTGTCTAGGAAACTTTACTAACAGGATTAGATCGGACTTTGGAAGGAGAGAAATGCGAAGGCAGTATACCCTTGGTCAAATGCAAGGCTTATGTAAATTCGAGGGTTATAAGTGGTTCTCTTACTAAGGTTATTTGATGAGCAGTTCCTCTGCTATAGCTGATAGATAGTTGTTTTTCCAATTTGTCTCTTTAAATAGCTGTTTTCATCACATAATGGTTGCACCCTTGTGGAACTTTTATCTGTACGTCTTTTTCCTTGTAAAAAGTGACAAGCTTTAACCTACTTCAGATGAGTTTTCCAGAGTTAGACAGAATAAGTGGTTAGCAGCTGGCTTACAATCTTCAATTGAAGTGGTGATTTTTTAAACTGAACTCTTAGATATTATCGTTTGCTTTGGTAGAAACTAACTTATGGCCGTTATTAAACGTGGCACTATAGGACTTGTGTGCCTGACTTTGACTCGGTAGATTTGAACGTGGCACTGTAGGACTTGTACGCCTGATTTTGACTCGGTAGATTTGAACGTGGCACTGTAGGATTTGTATGCCTGACTTTGACTCAGTTTATTTCGAGTTTCTGGTAATTGCATACACTTTGATGATTTCTACCATTCGTATGCGATAGTTGGCCTTTATTCTTTCTTGAACTTTTGATGAAACCTCTTTATTTAAATAGTTCATCCATGCATTTGGTGAGCAATTAGATGGTATGCCTTCAGTAGCTTGCGGTTTCTTCTTAGACTTAATATTTTTGTTTCTGACACGCACAGGTTAAAAGTCTCTTAACAGTTGACCCAGACAATGCAGTTCCTTTGAGAAGAATGATCTTACGAAAAATTCCCCGGTAGGCATAACCTCATTTCTCTGTCTTCATCATGTGTGAACAGACATGGTTGTTTATCATTTTACCAAAGGTATGGCTCACTATATAGCAACAGTCCAGAGAACGGTTGATCAAGCTAGAGGACAAGAGGGATTTTTTTCCATGTGTAGACGTTGAACCTCAAGTGCCTATATTTCTACTAGTTTATATGCCAGTTTTATGACAGGGTAAAAGTATGGCCAAGTTTGGTTGCTAACAGTGCATAATTACAGATACGTTGTAATATTAAATCGTAGTTTCTTAAATAGCAATAATATAGAAGATTATGTAGTGGTAATAGATAATCTGGATTGGTGTGCCTTCTTAGGCAACAAGGTTAAGAATCGCATGATTGCTTTAATACATTTTTTTGGCAGCATTGACGGAATCAAGGGCTTCCCGCTTCTGCTGCAGCATCTGATGCCTGTTCCACTAGTGCGTTAAGCAAAGACATCATCTTCATGTTAATTTGAATATCCTATACTTATATATGTCGTTATATAGGCCTTGAAACTCACAGTATGATGTCTGTTTATTTGTTTTATACTTTTATGCAGTCATATACCAAAGTTCCAGCGATTTATCTCTTCATAGAGCATCTCTGTTTTGCAGTTTGTTCTTTATATATGTTGTTCGCAAGTTATTAAATCATTTCTTGCCTCCCTCTATATTTTCAGAGTTTCCGAAAACATGCCTCTGTATGATATCCTGAATGAATTTCAGAAAGGTCACAGCCACATTGCGGTTGTATATAAAGATCTCAATGAGACAACAGAGACGGCGAAGAAAATTAAAAAGGGTAAAACCCTCAACATTGACTCTCTCTCTCTCCACCCTGTCAAAATGAGATTTTCAATATTACAACTTGCCGCTATTTTTCCTAATTCTCTCCGTTTAATTTTTGAAACTGAACCTCAATTTTCACTCTTTTCCATAGCCAATTTCTCCTTTTATATCTATGGAAAATTGTCTAGTTCAATATTCTCACTATTTAAGTCTCAAATACTTCTGGTATAAACAGAGTAATCAATTGATAATTGGTGTTCATAGCTGGTTTAGTCCTACCTAGCTCATGTCTGATCGTATATTAGGTGAATACATATGACTGTTTGATTGATGGTTATCAGAACATGCGGAGCACGGTCTTTGTGCAGACAATGTGTCAATTAAAGCTGATTTGCATGATGCTGACAAAACGTTAAAGAGAAGTCCTCCCTCTACTCCTGCATTCAAGAAGAGACACAAAGGTTGCTCATTCTGCATTTTGGATTTGGAGAATTCCCCCATTCCGGAGTTTCCACCTAATGAAGAAGCTGTCGGCGTAATTTCCATGGAGGATGTCATTGAGGAGCTTCTTCAGGTACTCTAAAAACCAACTCGGAACCTATTGCCTCTACCCCGCTCGTTATAGATTTTAAGATATGCTTGATACCCAGATGGGACGGAAGCTCTTCTTTTGAGAGCTTATGTGCGACCCAGAACCTATGTGTTGGTAACTAGCTGTATAAAAGGGATGGAATGCTCCCCATGCAAATAAATAAGTTCCCCGGTGGCTGGCTCGCATGGTCCTCAAACGAGTGAAGAGCAGAACTGATCTTTCTGCTTTCTCACTCCCTTGCCTCTTTAAAGTCTCTTGTGCGGAATTTCGAACCGTCAGTGACCTTTTAAAAGAAGACTTGCGCCTACTATGCATCTATTGTTGATTGTTGACTTTTGATATATGGTGGCACACTGATCTTCAATACCCAAATAATTTGTTCATGTCAGGAGGAGATATTGGATGAGACTGACGAATATGTCAACATTCACAACAGGTTAGATCAAGAATTTATGCTCCCTTGATTAAGTTACATTGCTTACATCCCCTTTCGACAGCTCCTTGCAAGGATGGGTCATGTCTATTAGCTTTCTATTTCTCCGTAAGATAATAGGGGATCGTCCCTCCACAATCTGCCAGCTCTCGAGCTACTGCATATTCCATCATGTTGCGCAAAAGCATCATGACAAATTGTTGTGGCTTTGGGCACATGTACGGAGAGCCCTTGGAGCTTTCTTTGCTGGTGTGCCTTGCACCAAATGGATATTCACCTCTAATGCGAACAAAGAAGTGAATGACTGATAATTTTTTGATGCAGGATAAAGGTCAACATGCATGCCTCGCAGGAAAAGGCTACTGATACAAACTCGCAACAGCAACCTCCTGGTTTGCGTGATCCAGGGACTCCGGATCTTTCACTGGTCAGCAACAAAGGTCGCTTATAACAACTAATGCTGTTCTAATCCAGGAGACTTGCTAGGTAATTGTGGGTATATGCTGTTCTTCATAGCTGTTCTTGTGAAATTCGAGTTCAGTTTGGTTCGTGGCTGTAATTGTTGGAAAATGAGGCATGGCCTGATAGGGTTGTGGGTACTATGCAAGGGTGCTGTAATTATGTAATTATCTTTTCGTCGACGCCTTTTTGTGCACTTACCTTTTTCATGGAGAGGCATGGAAGCTTATAAAGGATATGTGCCTAAAGGCATGCCAAAGTGAGGCACATATATTGTTGTAATGGAATGTGCATTAGTTCGTCACTGTATATGCTTTGGCATGAACCCCGTTCTTTGGCAATAGTTGCTGGGCATTTTCGGTATATCGTAATAAATTTATGGTGCCCTAACTATTTTCGACAGATCCCTAACGGAAGAAAGAGGGGTTTAATGTAACACAATGACAAACTACAGGTGGCCGAAAGTAATAAAAATAGTTATCAGCAGCCGATCATAGTTTTGAGTAAACGCCAAGAGTGTCGTGTGTAATTAACCCACAGTTCTTTTGAAATCCTGTGTAGTATATAGCGAAAAATAAGAAGTAACGGCAATGCATTGTCGTTAAAATATTGTCAGAAGTGATACCAATGAATCTCAGGAAAAAAAAAAATTTGTCACTAAATGTGAGTGTTTAGAGAAAGGTTGCTGTAATTGGATAGCAGAGCAATTTGTATCGTATATCATCATAGGGGGGTGGATGGGGTGGGGGCTCACTGATAAGTAAACGAGTGAAACGTGAACCAATTAGAGAGAATGAGAAAATTGTTTCTTAATGTGAGGGACGTTGATGAAGACCACTCGATGGCTCTTTCATGGCTTTGTTCGTGGAAACTAGAACTGATTTTATGAGTACACAGCCCCAGTCCTCACACATCTTATCTACAAGACTCGACCAGCATTTTAAACGTGGATTTTAGTACATGTTAATTTTGATTCTGCTTATTATTTTTATCTTAATTTAACTTGTCAAAAGATACTTATTTTACTTATAGTTGCTACTTAAGTTCAGCTCAATATGTGCTATTCTATTTTACGAATCAAAGGGATTACACTTCTTAGGAGAATAAATTTGCTTTCTTAACGGAAACACAATTCTAGTCGAGGATGCATAGTGACGATTTATGAAGCTCAGTCACTTGAGAAAACTAACATCCGGTGCCTGGTGATGGTCCATATTCTAAAATCAACCATCATATTATATGTCCATTTCTTATTTTGTCTATAACTCTTTTAGGGAGGGAGAGTATTAATATACACGGGAGTGAAAATAACGATTCTTTACTTAAAATGGTCATCAATTTGTGAACAATAAACGACCTGGACTTAAAGGAGAGCTTGAAGGATGAGGCCTTCGAGGAGCCAGAACACCTCAAAGGCCAGGTATTCACGAGGAACTAAACACACGTGAAGGAAACACATCTTCATCGGATCTCAGGATAAATTTTTGAGATCGAAAGTTTTAAAACCCCGGAGACAAATAGTAACATACAAAACTCCACCAATTACAAAGGTTGTTTCCTGTTAATTTGCAAACAACAACGATAAAAAACCAAAGAGATTCTCCCAAACCAATGACAACCGTACTCTATTTCAGTGACATCTTATACAAACTTGATGACAAGGTGAGATCCAATCGGTGAAAATAAAGTGCTCAAGTGATATCCCTTTTTTACTACTCAATCCAATATTTTGGTTATCAGCCGGGAGAGAGTTAGAATGTCAAAATGCTTTTCTCTCCGTCTCACATAATTCGATCCCCTTTTTTTTGCACGTAAATTAAGGATTGATGTCATATATTATATGTTTCTCATTCTACCTTTTAGAGAGAAAAGGAAAAAAAAGTGAGTTAGGAGAGATATAATGAATTAGTGGAGTGTTAAATGTAAAGAGAAAAATACAGTAAAAAAAGTCTAAAAAGATGAGACGGGATGGAGAAAATGAGTTTGTAGAGAATTAAATATAAAGAGAGAAATTGAATATAAAAAATATAAATATGAAAAAATACATATATAATATTTCTTAATATAGAAACTGAGCAATTTTTGTGGGACGACAAAAAAAAAAAATGTGATCAATTTATGTGGGACATAATTAGTATATTCAAAAATCTGTCTCAATTATGAACTTTTATAAGCAATATAACCACTCTAAAGTACATATCAGACTGACCTATTTGCTTCTTCAAAATGCTAAAAGTCAAACAATGATTACTCTAGTCATTTGGATGGTCAAACAATGATTGTACTCCAAATCCTATTTTGGATGCTAAAAAAAAAAAAAAAAAGTGAACTTTTAAATGGGCCTTTTTTGTTTTATTCATGACAGTAAAAGCTCTGCCTACATCTCCTCCACAAGCGCACTTCCTGGCAGTTTTTCCGTTAAAAGAGTAGATGTCAAAAAAAAATAAAAAAATAAACCATAAAAAGAAAAAGGAAATTCACTCGACGCCACCGCCATAAACTCTCGACCACCACCCTCCACGGAGGCGCAAAAAGGGTGTCGCCACCACGCATCAACCCCCTCCAAATCCCAACCCACGCGTGGCAAGATTCCGCCCATTTCCCACTTTCGAGTATCTGGCCGAGAAAGCGAACAGAATTCGATTCCGTCCATAGTCATGAACAACCACCGGATTCCCCTCCAGGCGAGCCTCTTCCCCAACAAGCCAACAAGCGAATGCATACTTGTAAAAGAACCCTTTTCCCCTCCCTCTTAAATGTCTCCACCTCCCGCAACTGCATGCCCAAGTTGCAACCAAACGACAGCATCAGCATCAGCATCTCCGGCATCGGGTTCCATCTGTCCATTATCGCCACCATTGCTGCTTCCATTGTTTCTAGCTGTAACAGTTCCAAGATGCCTATTTAAGTCCAAGAAAA
The DNA here is from genome assembly GCA_033065855.1 of Escallonia rubra. Lineage (NCBI taxonomy): Eukaryota > Viridiplantae > Streptophyta > Magnoliopsida > Escalloniales > Escalloniaceae > Escallonia > Escallonia rubra. The sequence continues at coordinate 110,684 of JAVXUO010000829.1, read as the reverse complement.
TGCGATTCCCCAAGCGCCTCTGCCTCTCACTCTTCTGTCCTCCTGAATTCCGCTTCGTTCTTTTCTCACCTAACTGTTTCCGCCTCGGTACTGTCCATTCTTGTGCTGCTTCGAGAGCCTTGGGCCAATTCCTAAACGGAAGAAGAGGATTTCGTTCCGCCAGAGGTGAGTTTTTTCGTTTTTTTTTTCTTCTGAATTTTTGCTTCCGTCGCGTCGGAATTCTTGGGCTCCTAATCTGTGTGATATGAACGGTTAATTAGTGCTTGTGCCATGTTTTGATTGTTTTTTTAATTGAATGAATTTTGCGTGCTTTGGTTGGTTTGTGTTTTTTTTACGGTGGTGAAACTACAGGGGTAAGTTTTCATTGGTGTGATATAAGAGTCAGATAATTCATTTGTGAGCAATTGGATTGTTAGGTGGTACTTCTTGGAGTAAAAACTTCAGGGTTGGAACGTAAGGCGGTGGGCGCTCTGTGCTCTTTTTGCATGGCCGTTGAAGGTAAGTTGTTAAACTATAAGGAAACACGGTAGTTTTTTTGGGAGTTTTTGCTTTCTTTGGTTACACCCTTATTTTTCTATCTCTGTTCTTCGGATTTAAGCCGAAATGCTACCTTTCTTTTGCCTTGACAATTTACAACTTTCGAGAGGAGTTTATTTTTTTTTTGAACGGGAGGGGTGAACTTTGATGCATGGCAGTTAGAGCAACTATGTGTACGTGCATGTGGTTTAACTGCTCAAACGTGCTTGGTAATCGAAGAAAATGGGCTGAAATGTCCCAATTAGCTCGCGTTCTTGCATGATATGATCTGCAGCTGGTTCTGCGTTTTGTGACACTTGAATTAATTGGACCTCAGAAAACAACTAAAAAATTGTGCAATTCTTTATCTGTATGATATTTACTCAAGAGGCTATCAGCAAACTCAAAGTTCGAAGTTTGGTTCATCTTACGACTCTTTATTGTCTTAAATTGACAAAAGCTACTCTTTAAAGCCTGGCGATTGCTCTTTTTCTCATGATGTTGTTATTTGTTAGAATGACTTGTGTATACCATGTAGTACAGTACAAAGACCAAACTCAGCCCCACATCCCAAATAAAGAGAATTTTTTTATTTAATATCGGAAGTTTATGTGAATTCTGCACAATGGTCACCTGCCCTTTGCTGTGACCTAATTGCAAACATATTTGGTAGGGTGTTACATTTTGTATCTGATTTAGAAGCTGCTAGTGATTTACAACAGAAGATTGTCATTTTTAATATTCCGATGCCTGCATGTTTCTTATTTCTGAAATTTGTATGCCAGCTTCACTGCAACTAATATTGGTTTGGTCTCTTTGGCATTTTTACTTTCGTGTGCTTTAAGTTGCGCATGTAGGTTGTGTTGTGTTTGTGTGGTTTGCAGTGTCATGCATTCTTACCGATTCTTAGGAAGTAACTGAAGTGTTTCCGTTTTCCATAACACTAACAGGAGCTTATCACTTACCTGCAAGTTTTACGATGGATGGGACTGGACTACCTGGTGAAATATCATACTCGCAGATCAGTACTTGCACTGATGGTGGTCAGCATCCATGCATATGGCCATCTCTGGAAGGGGGGCGTGGAATTGATATAGGCAAACAGATATTTTGCAACAGATCTTTAAATATGAAAAGTATTGCTGCTATTGGGTTTGACATGGATTACACACTGGCACAGTATAAACCGGATACTTTTGAATCTCTAGCATATGAAGGCACAGTCAGGAAGCTAGTGTATGATTTAGGGTACCCAAAAGAGGTTTGTATATGGTTGCGCAGATCCTGCACAGAGTTTATTGATTAATCATGGCCATGCACACACACAAAAAACATTCCGGTGGTATCACAGTGATATATCAAGTTTGGCAACTGGATAATCTGAAGCAAAAAATGTATGCGGGCCTTTTCCGAATAGGTAAATGTTGGGGGTGGGGGGGTGGGGGGTGGGGGGGTTGGGTCTCATCCTTTTTTGGCAACTGTATATGGGCGACATTAAAGTTGACTATCAGTTTATTTTCCTACATAATAGATTTTGCATGTTTTGCTTTTATCGAGAAAATTCAAACCTTTCCCTTTGATATGTTATGATCATAGTGAGTTGTTATTCTTAATTTTTTGGGTATTATGTCATTAGCAGCATTCGGTCATGAATCAACAGGCTACTTGACAAGATTTTTTCCCTGTAGCTGTTGGAGTTGTCATTCGATTGGAAGTACATGGTTAGAGGTTTAGTTCTAGATAAAAAGAGAGGCAACATACTGAAGGTTTGTGTTCCTCGGTTTTACATTTCAGCTGCTTATGTCAATAATATGATCGTCTATGTATATGTGTGTATACATATATCTTGTTACATACAACCTTTTTCAGATCTTTCTGGTGCAAGTTTGATAAAGTTAGATACTAGTAGTTCCTTTTAATTTATCAACATCTCGTTTTGCTTGTTTACCCTACAGATGGACCGTCACAAGTATGTGAAAGTAGCATATCATGGCTTCAAGGAATTGTCTAAGGAAGATAAGGTTGCTGCGTATGGAAGCACTTTGACAAGAGAGGCGTTTGATGAGCCAGACTATGCACTCATTGATACCCTCTTTTCACTTGCTGAAGCCTACTTATTTGCCCAACTTGTTGACTTCAAGGACAATAATCCAGGATTGTTTCCAGTTGGTACAGAGTAAGGGAGTGCACGTTTTCAAACTTTCCAATAAATGCTGCCAAGAAGCAAGTTTATTGTCTTTCACCCCCTTCTCTCGTCAATTAACTAAACTTTAATGCAAATGGTTTCAGTAAGTTTGGGAAATTGATGACTTCAATTCTTTAGTGTATATGAGGCAACTCATACAGCATTATTCAGCTAATTTATTATTTTGGTTTTGAATTCGTCAAAGGGAGAAAGTTTAAGGAAGAAGAGACCTTGTTGGAAATAGAAACAGCAGACAAACAACAACATAAGAGTAATCAGCTCAAAGTGAGGTCTCCGATACGTAGCTCTCCTAAATTTACTCAAGATATTGCTTTAGAACTTTTCGACGCTATTATGGTGTTTAAGAACCTCAGTCATTGTTTAGACTATGATTATCTAGTTGATAAATTATTTTGTACCTTGTGGATATTTGCCATGTTTTTTTTCGCTGCTGCTCTCTTTCAGAGGTATTTAGTTCTTTCGCTTATGTATTTTCGGTGGTGTACATTTCAATAATTACACTCGCAACGAGTCTTGCTCTGAGTAATGAGAGAACTACCCTTGATATGGAAATTTGAGATTTATCTTATCATCCATGAGATAGGCGTATGTATCTATATTTAGCGTTAAAAAAGCGTAAAATTGCATCTGATTATTTTACATAATTCATAAGTCATCAGAACAGACATTAGTGAGAACCTACCTTCGTACTCGTGTTATCCATGCGTGCAAATTAGTTGTGTTACAGCTCCACCACACATGCTCTAGCAATCAAGTCCTCTTTACTTCTGACCATGGTATTCTTGGTCTGTCCTTACCTCTTGTTACCCCCCAAACTTGGCTCGAGTCCCCTTTCCTCCCTGGGCCTTTAAGAGCATAGGCTGAACATGTTGAAACAAATCATGTCCTCATTTTATGCTCTATTTCCTTCTGTGGCTGCTCATCCTGTCAAGCATTCACATTTCTTATCTGCTTCTTAGTTACCCAACATTCTGAGCTATACAACATAGCTAAAATCATCGCTGTCTTCTTAATAGCATTCTGAAAGCACTTCTCCATTATTTCCAGCCGGAGCTTATGTTATAAGTGCCATCTATCAATATTACCTTGGCATGGCCCTCTTTACGCTCTACTAACCCTAGATACCAAAAATTAGCTTTCTAAGGCAGCTTGGCCATCCATGATTATGCATACCGGAGCTTATGTTACAAGTGCCATCTATCAATATTGCCTTGGCGTGGCCCTCTTCACTTTCTACTGACCCTAGATACCAAAAATTAGCTTTCTAAGGCAGCTCTTGGTCATCCATGATTATGCATCTTCGATCCTACCCCCTATATCTTCTATCTTGCTCCTACTTGAGCTAAAGCCTTCGCTTCTAAGTGCTTCTCCATAGCTCCAACACTGCATTACCTCCTAATTTAAGTCCCACCAGTTAGCACATATCTTATGCAAATATTTTTTTGGTAAGTAACACTGAGGAGTGCTCTTTAAGCATATGTGTAAGCCAATTGTGGTCGTGCTATGAGAGTATGGACGTTCCGCTTTAGTCTCTGAGGGTGGGGTGTCTGGCTATTGTGTTTTAAGAAATGTGGGATTGGGAACCTCAAGGTTCTTTGGGAAAAAAGTACAGTACAATTTCAGTCTTAAGTGCGAGAGTTCAGATTTTGATAATTACTGACATCTTTTCCATATGAAGTTGTGCATTGGACATTAAGAAGGAGAAGCAAGTGTGACTGCTAAGAGGTAATCCAGCTTCGAGTCTCCAACAAAAAAGGGATGGAATAGTACTTTGTACAATTAGGGAAACCTAAAGTTCTGGTGAAAGTAAAGTTTCAGTGCTTAAGTCGGCACTGTTTTGGATCCTTGATGATAAAGATAGAAAGCACTTTAAAAACCAAAATACCCATCCAGCAGGTGCTGTACTAGAAACAAGATCTGTCGTACATTTCGAGGGAATTGCTTCTGCATCAGATTGTAGATTTGTAGTATTAGAAAGCATTATGCGAGCAAAAGCCGGAACAGATGTAGCACGTCAAATAGTATACTTGTCTGAGCATCGGACAAATTATGTACAAAGCAATGAAGATGAGAGCACTGAGATGACTTTTGGTGCCCAAATAAGATAAGGTGCCAATGGCAGAACACAATGGGGTTTTGTTTTTATTTATTTTATTCCTTTTTTGCTGTTTGGGATGGGTGGAGGAGAGAGGGCCTTTTGTCTGATGACAGGAGAATGCATGAGGTTAAACATTCTACAATGGTATTTGGAGGAATTATCTGTTGCGGAATTGTGCACATAACAGCTGCAGATGCCGGTTGCAATTTCTCGACACATGCCATTTCTTAGATATAAATGCACATGCCAACGCATCCTTTAGATCTTGATTGATTTACTTTTATAAGGTGATTAATTAGGGAAATTGCACTAAAAAAGGAAAAATTTCTAGCCTGGCAATTAACTCTTTAAGTTTTCTATGAAACAATTGAAAGTTCCTATTAGGACGGTTATTGCCACAAATCATACTAGCACTGTGCCCTAGCCACTAGAAATACTTCACATCATTGTTAACCTCTATAAAAAAATAAAAGTCTTTGCATTGATGCAGTACTAGTATTGTGCACTGCACAGTACTCAAGGATAGTAATGATCAGTGCTGCTATAGGATAGTATTTGTTGCACTTTTTTAGATTTCGGAATTTTCTATCCAATTAAAAGATGCCATAGTTTTGGTTGGCTCGATTAATTATCCCTTCCCTTTATTGATGCTATGTAACACATGTTGGCAGCTACTCACGTATGTATAAAGATGTTCGAGCTGCAGTGGACTTGTGCCATCGCGATGGAACTTTGAAGCAGATGGTTGCAAAAGATCCTAAAAGGTATAACATAATTTTATTTTTATTTGTTTTAAAAGTGCTCTTGACAAATAGGGTTTGCTCTTAGATATGTGTTGACATTTAACATCCTACAAGGGCTTTTGTTTTAAGTGGACGAGTAATTTAGCCCTGACATTTAATCGTCGGGGCAGATTTTATTACATTTTCCTCTATGGGTATACACAGCTTGGAATGAGCTAATATGTAATATGTTCAGGTTGAGAACTTATGCCTCATGCTAGACAGGTTGCAGGCAATGATGCATCGTCTGTTTTGTGGCTAGGATGTAGTGTTAGCATGGTTTGTGGTATTAAGCGGCCTAACTTAAATTGTGAAGGTTCACAACTAAAGTTTTTCACGTTCTGCCTTAGCAAGCCAGACACATGGAGGCGTGTCAGTGCAGCGAGGGCCTGACCGCTGTTTGCCTGGATGCTTTAACAGTTTGCAGCCATGAAGATTAGTTTATGCAACTTGTGTCAATATGCTTGTTCACTAGTAGGGCATTAGTTGGCTGGCATTTGAGGTTTTCCAGAAGTACATTTTCTCGCCCACACGGAAGAGTAGTTTTATATACCAATGTTTTTAATTGCCTACACTTCACCTGCCCTCAGCTCTGTGGCAGGAACTCATCTAGCTTACTTTATTGGTTTAGTTATAAAAAGAATCCAGGCGGGTAATTAACTAGATTAGATTTGAAGAACTAGAAACACAAAATTAGCATTGTTATCAATGCGGCACTATAGAGGGCACAAATTAGCTGTTAAATGAAACCACTGGACCGACTATCTATGAAAATACCCTAAGATATGACATTCTGCAGTCTTAGTTTGAGCCCAAGCCACTTTGATCTGATAATTAAGCTTAGATTTTGTAGATCTGACCCCAGAATGAGTAAAATTTAGCATAGAAATCAGTTCTGAGGTCAAAAGAGTAGTGAACATCGCAGAATAAGAGAGAAGAAATCAAATCTGTCTTAATTTTCTTCTGTTTAGACAAGTGGCAGAACTGGAAGTTAAATTGCCACAGAGGACATTATGGAAATAGTAGTAGCTGTAGCTTTCCATTTGTGTAACGGATGTTGCCGAATAATAATAGCTGTATTTGTGCGTCACTGTTTGCAGCAGCTTATTTTCTGTTCGAACAGCATAGGAGCTTTTAGCACTGTCCGTGCATGGCTCCTCGAGAAGGGTGGTGAATAGAGATGGCCTTGTAGTACCTCACTCTCGTCTTTAGTGGGGTCTGCTCTTTTGAAACAGTGCCCCTGCTCTCCTTATCACGAGACCACTACAAATGCAATTTCAGCTACTCCCTAATATTTTGTTTCTTGGGTGGTGGTGGACAATGTATTTTGTGTTTTGTGAACCGGAAAATGATTTGAAATCCTTTCATTAAGGGGATAAAAGATGGTTGAGGGTTGTTCTAGGGGGCGGGGGTGGTGTTGGTGCAGCGTTGGAGAGGGTTTGTGTTGGTTTTTCCAACACTAGATCGAGCACCACTGATTTGGTAACTAGTCAAGATCTTGGGTAGTTGATCACATCAAAGTGTCCAGATCTAGTGGATCCATAGATCATGGAAGAAATAGGATGTTAGGCATAATCCCCACACCCCACATTAGAAAGATAGATTCTAACTTCCCTCATTAACTTCTTTTTTGTGACTTCAATTTAGTTATAAGATCTCATCCACCCTCTCTTGCAAATTGATGCCCATTGATTTAATTATCCCTAGTGATCAATGACCCATTTTACAGCCTTGCCTAAGGAGGTGTTTTCTTTGATACCCTCCTGTTTTAGTACAATTGCAGAGTATAGGCTGTATAGCTATTGATTAAAATTATTTACAGGCTTTACTTTTAAAACACAGTGACACTGGTTTTCTTAGTTCTCACTTGACTATGGTGCTCTTCGTGTATCAGGTATATTAATGAAGATACCCTTATAGTACCAATGCTAAAAATGCTTAGAGATTCTGGTCGCTCAACATTTTTGGTGACAAACAGGTAATGTTGTTTATGTTAAATTTCTAGAGTATATTATTTTTAAGGTGAATAGATATTTGGATTTGATAAATCTTCTATCTATTGAGGTTGGGTGCTGGTGCAAAATCGAGTTGAAACAGGCGGAAGAATTTGTGTGATGTACATTGTACAATAGTTCTCTACAACTGAGGGAGTAATAAAAATATTGACTAATTTCATTTTAACCTCGTCTGTAGCTTTCTCATTGCTTCCTATTGGTCCATAGTTAATCATTATATTTATAACTACGTGTTTGATGCTATATGAATCTAAGGAAGTAATGTTGATCTATCAATCCTTCCTAATTTTTTCAACTGACATTTGGACGTCTGTCAACGTTCTTTTCACTTTGTTGTGATGCGTATATCCTATTCAAGCTCGTCCTTAGTCAAATTTATTCATTACTTGCGTATGAAGTCGCGTGGATACTAACTAAATAGACGTTTTCTCAGAGTTTTAGAAATAGGGAAGAAAGGATTTCCCCGAATAAATGTTACGTCAATGTATTTTACTTGTTTTTAAGCTCATTGAATTTAGTACAAAATGTTTCCTTTTCAACAGACACCTAGTGCCACCTTCGATTTTATTATCATTTATGCGATTGACAAATTGGTTATGGGCTTCTTACAAGTTGGAGTTTTTTCCTACTAAGAAATTAAACCTGTCATTGGTTCTCCGGATCTCCCCTATCCCTCTCTACTCCTTTCAAAAGCCACATTTAGGTTGACATTTGGTGTTAAATTTGCGGAGTGCATGCAATATATAAGCAAGAGCTAAAGGTATTGAGAACTCGAATTATCTGCTGCAGCCTATGGGACTATACAAACATCGTGATGAACTTTCTCTGTGGGGCCCCGACATCGGATGGTAGTTCCTCTTCAAATTTTGATTGGCTGCAATACTTTGATGTTGTCATCACCGGCAGGTCATATTCTTTCCTTGTAACATCACAATCATCTCTCTCTTCCCCACCCTCCTTCCCACCACCGGCCGTGGGCTGCATTATGGCGAAGCAAATCCAGCATTGGCTTGTGTTGCTGTTGTTTTCAGTTCTAATTTTTAAAATGTTACACTCATTCACTGGGATATTAGCCAGTCAGTCATGATAATTTCTTACATGGACATAAAATAGTTCTTAATGACCTACGTTTTGGTTGCATGTTGACTGCATTTTATGGTAACAGTTGCATTAATTGTACTGCAGATTTTATGAATGACGCTATGTGAAATCCCATTTCATTAATTGAGTTATGCGTTTATACGTATGCTTGTATATTATCTTCTCGGGCAGGGGAGGGAGGCCTGGGTGGGTGGGGGAAGAGGGGGCTGTCTGTAGGGGTGCTATGGGGGGTGGGGTGGGGGTGGAGAAGAGTGAGTTTGAAAGTTAAGGCAGATGTAGCCATCCATACGTACAAACTCCCAAGGCAAGTCGGTTGTTTGTCCTAAAATGAAAATTCTGGTTTCTTAGGACTCTGCCTAATTTTATCCTCTGGGGGATATTTGTTACCCTGCCATGTCTTTGCATGTTTATGCTTCCTCTGCGGCTTACTTATTTTGAGATCTTGTGGAAGCCTGTCTGCGACTGGCTTTTCAAATTTGATATGCTCACCATTCCTTTGCATAGTATTTGTCTTCATGCTTTTAACTAACAAAAAGAAATAAACTATTTGATTACTCAGTGCAAAACCAAGTTTTTTCCATGAAAATCGGTCCAATCTCTTTGAGGTCGTACCTGAGTCTGGAATGCTCTTGAATACTGATAATGGCAGTCCCATGCCTCAGGTTAGTGTAGATATCCCATCTACTATGCTGTACGTTATATTCATTTGCTTCCCCTTCATGTCTCCATCCGAGGTTGATCTCGTTTTAACTAAGAAGGTGGGGAGTGATTCTTTGAAACTGCCACTAAAGAGCCTAAAAGGAACATGCAGAGTTTTCCAGGTATGTGACTGGGCCATACTTGTAAGTCTATATCAGTTCCTTCCCCCCGCCACAGCCCCCCACTCCCCCGGAGTCACCCAAATGAGAAAGAAATAGCAGTATACAAAGTGACACTTCTGAATGTGTGGTTTCAGGGAGGCAATGTTGCTCATTTGCATAAACTGCTGGATATTGGTTCAAGTTCACAGGTAATATTAATTTCGGATATTGTATTCTAGTAAATGTCACCAACCTCCCCTTACTTTTGGTAATATATCACATGCCCCCTCAGCATGTAAGACACTAAGACTACAGTCTTAAGCTGTTATTATGGGCCCAACAATGCATCATGCTTTAGCACCCCTCATCTGAGGTGTCAATTCCAGCCCAAGCCCATCAGGCCTCCAGCAAAAACGGGCCGGGCCCGGGCCTGAAATCTGGATATATGGGCCCAGTCCAAGCCCTAGCCCTAGGCCCAATATTTAGGGCCGGGCTTGGGCCGGGCCGGGCCCTAGGCCCAGGGACTAGTTCTTTTTTCCCCCTTTTCCATTTTCTGTTGAATTATCCCCCTTTGAAATTGAGATATGGGAAAGCAAGGACCTTGCTACCACTGTGGTGTTACAAGTGAGTTTTTGTTTCTTGAATTGCTGGGTTTTCTCGGAAATTTTGAATGTTGAATGAAAAAATGTGTTCTTTTTTGTCTAAATGGTTTTATATGCTCAGATCAGTTGTTGAATCATGTAAGCAGTAAAACCCATATGATGGGTGGCTTCAAAAGGGAAGAGATTACCTGGACATTGAAAAAGAATGAGAAATATGTGCTGCTATGTGTAATATTTCTTTTGTTTATGAGTTTTATTGGTTGTATTATGGGGTCCTGCACATTTTCAATTGCCCTTGAAGGTTTGAAATAGAACAGTCGCTTGATTTTGAGTTTTTCTGTGAGATTGGGTTTCCTTTAGTCTTTTCCAAACATTTTCCTCTTGTTTATGGGTGGGTGCCTATTGCTGCCCTTGGACTCTCTTATTATATAGGCCACCTTGGAAATCTACTTTGGAGTTTTTATAATTGGGCAATCACACAGTCTGAAAACCGGGCCTGAAATCCAGGCCATACCCGGGCTTTTTCTGGAATTTCCTGGCCTGGTCCAAGCCCAGGCCCAAAGCCCATTTTAGGGCCGTCACTGTTCACCAAGAGGGCCGGGCCAGAAACGGGCCGGGTCGGGCCAGCCCGCGGGCCGCCCGGCCCTTTTGACACCTCTACCTCATCATGTGCAAGTTAGCATTGCTCGTGGAGATACCAATCAAAGAGAGATAATTTGAGGTGCATCGCACCGAGGGCACAAATGAACATAGTGGCAAATCAATATGAAAAGCGGGAGGAATCAAACAAAAGAAAGATAACCACCATTAAGTGTGCAATTAAACATGGTGGCAAATCAATGAGAATAATCTAAAGGGGTCAAATTCAAACGGGAAGAAACGAACCCAAATATATACATACATGGACACGTTCTACTGTTTATATTTACCAAAAGCAGAACCTTCACTTGTTGTGGCCTTGGCAATGCCCACAACCACATTCTCTCTGGGGTTCGAGCATTTATGCCCAATATTCCCTCAGCATCTCCTCTCAAAGACAACGAAGACCCGTTCTTAATCATTTTAGGTTACTTTCTGGTTAGTGTTGTTCTGGACGGTTATGAGTTCATTACTGAGTTAACATCTTTGCTTCAGGAAGCTTCTAAGTGTATATTCTTTGCAGTGTAATAAAAACATAATGATATTCACTTTACCAGGTTATATATGTTGGGGATCACATCTACGGAGATATATTGCGCAGTAAAAAAGTTCTGGGTAAAATTTCTACTTTTATCTATGGCCTCGTTCTGTTTTTCTTGTCATCACCTTTTCTTTTCTCAAATTTTGCTTGAATTTATTAAAAACAACGTGAGTACTAGACAATGTAGCACCCTCTTTAATCAGGGTTGAGAACATGTATTTGTCATCTTCTGGAATTGTCAAATGTGGTAGATTAACCGAGAAGACTTGATGGAGGGGCTATGTAATCTATGAAATTGTTAATTGTGTTATGTTTACCTTGATTACCAATTCTTTGGAAAAGAGTTGGTGGAAACAGACTTACCTTGAAGCTAGTTGAGCAGAGACTTCGCCAAACTCCATGGCTATCACCCATCCAGTCATCTCAAGCCCAAGATCACTGGTGTTTTTGAGGAAGTATATTCCAGAAACTGGCCATGGAAATAGTTACAAAAGAACACTTTGGAACACTCGAAGCACAGTTTGAACAAAATAAAGCACATAGGGAGGTTCACATTTTCAATGCGTGAAGTAGGCTAATGGCTTCCAAAAGTTGACCTCAGTACTTAGCTTTGTTAAAGGATGACTTGAATCATATGCATCTGGAAGTCTTGCTTGGTTCTTACTTGGGATATGGTAGCCAGCGGTTTCTTATGATATGCGCTCTTATTCATGTTTGAACAGGTTGGAGGACAATGCTTGTTGTTCCAGAGCTTGAGAGGGAAGTTGAACTTCTTTCAGAAACAAGGGATACCCGCAAGGTATTAGTCAGTTTTCTAGTTCATGTTGTATTTCTATACTACTAAGTATTGGACGAAATCAAGTCTTATGAATACTTTTGGCATCTTGATGTCGTAGTAGACATGTCAACGTGTATGTTACATGGACTCTTCAAAATGCGTGAGTGCCCGTGTCTGACACTCGACACTTGGACATGGATATGGGGCATGTGTCTGAAACATGTCATATGATGTGCCACTAACAACACTATCTCATAGTGTTTCTTTTTAGTTCTTTATTGCTTTGAGATGATATAAGTTTAAAGTAAAACATTGTGAGTCACATAAAACACCATGTTAAATGAGGAATATCAAAAAAATAACAATGAATAGCAATATTCGCCGTGTCCCCGTGGCATGGGTTTTGGAAATTAGACAAATCTGACACTTGGGCACGTATCCGAATAGGACACTAGTACTGAGTCCATGTAACGTAGGTCGAAGTTGGTTACCTACTGGTGCTAATCATCGGGTTACATGTTCATGGTCTAAAATATGTTGCACTAACCTTACCGTCTTAGAGAGGCAGTCCAGTCACGAGATTCTCGTCATTACGCGGGTTTGGGGAAAGGTTAGAAGTATGCAGCCTTTCCCACTTTGTAGAGGCTGCTTTGACATTTCAAACCTGTGAGTCGGTGACCTGTGATAACAACAAGGCAACCTGTGTGAATCCCCCAATTTTCTTACTCGACTATATAGTTAATTTGAGATGCAAAGAAACTAATTGATTCTCAGTGTTTATAATTCTTCTCTGCATGATGCGATTTGTGAGTGGTTTGCTGCAGCAACTACGTTTGTTGAGGAGTGAGCGTGATTGCATTGAAGACAAAATACATCACCTGAAATGGTCACTCAGGTAAGTACCCACTCTGTTGAACATCACGTGTCTACTAGTGTAAGCTAAAATCTACACTTCTTTCTCTTTCTTCTTCTTCTATTTTTTTTTTTTTGGGTGGGGGGGTGATTTGGGGGTGGGGGGGTGCTTATTTTTCATCAATTGCGAGTTATGTTACCTTATTTTCTGAATTTTTTTTTCAGCTTTTTTGTCGTACTTTGATTTGTGATATTTTGGTTTAGGTTTGAAGGCCTGAATGCCGATGAGAAGCAAATGTTGTCTTGTGAACTTGAAATACTAGAGGTTGGTCCTTGTACTTACAAAAGAAAGTTGGAGTATCAATTATGCGAGAATTTCATTTTCTTACGTTCCCATAGACACAATAATCAAATTTATGCACAAATACTGAAACAATGCTACGACAGTTTAAAATGATGTGAAGATGGTTTTTCTTTCCAGGTTGTGGTTATGTCATATCTAACTAAGTTTAGTGTTGGACTTGACAAAGATTTTGCATGCCTGACACCAACTTAAACCCTATGTTGTGCTTTTTTGGTTTTGTAGTCCCAAAGGGAGCAAGTTCGTTTCAGTCATCAACAAGCTCAACGTGAATGTCACCAAAAGGTAATAACTAGAAATTCAATTCCAACCCTCAAAGCTGGCAAGTGATGCTCCCTCCAGGTTGGAATTGCCATTTTCCTATGCAATAACGAGGGAAAATGCTGCTTTTTCATTATTTACATTTACTTGCATTTTGCGTTGGATTTGAATGATCAAAGGACAAAGATATTGTTGGCTTTCTCATTCACCAAAGTATGAATCACGTTTAGCTTCTTCCATTTGCATCAATCATGACCAAAGGCGGTGCCGCTTCTCTCTCTCTCTCTCTCTTTTCCTTTTGGTTTGGGGTGGAGGGGGTGGGAAGAAGAAGGGTGGGAATTTACCTTTGCCATTTGAGATTTCACTTTCATAGGTATTGAATGTATGGGAATTAGTTTCACAGAATAATCATGTTCAACTTCACCCTTGCTTCTAAAGATTTTGTTTTAGCAGTATCCAACTTTTTTGCCTCCTTACCTGTTATTCTTGCCTCCACTCCCTACATTCCTCTCGCATGTATCACTTGTCGCGTAAAGAATGCTTGACATGTTTCTGATCAACAGTTCCACAAGGTGTGGGGACAACTAATGAAGACAGGCTACCAGAATTCCCGCTTTTCACATCAGGTCCGATTGTTTTATGAATACACTTCATCTTTAAAGGGGATGGCTTGGTTTTTTGTGGTATACAGTGCGTCTGGTTTGATGCAACTTTTTTTTTGCATTATGCAGGTGGAGAGATTTGCCTGCCTCTATACTAGCCAAGTGACCAACCTGAGCCTATATTCCCCTGACAAGTACTACAGGCCCAGTGAAGATTTCATGCCTCATGAATTTGATATCCTTGCAATATGAAACCATTCAGTCTCGTACTGCCAATGTGGGCTTTCTGAGGAGCAGCATCAATCGTTTCCATTTGGAAAGAATGTAAAAACTTAGCCCACCCAATTCAACTGTTGTTGATATGATATTTTGACAACTTATTCCTTTCAATGCCTGTGTTTCTTCCTCCATAGCATGATTGTTTTCACTTGATTGATCTGAGTGATGAGATGGAATACAAAGATATAAGGAGGAAAATATATCTGAAAGGTAGTGCCAAACAAGAGGGAGCGCGCAGAGAAATTGAGCTAGTAAATGAGGAAAGAATGTTAAGAAGTCAAGCTAAATGGAGCTAATAAAGGTGGGAAACATTGCTTGGCAATATCTACAGGTGATGCCTGCTGGTTTAGTTCTCTATTTGCTTTTTGCCCGACTATAGCTTCAAAGTTTCAGTGAGAAATGTATTCTGTACGTTCTGCTGATAGTATGAAGGCCAGAGCAGTGTGCCAAGGTGCTTATGGTGCACCAGAAATGATATTGTTCCTAAACATTGGCAGCAAAATTAGAACTTGACTCGAAATCATAACATTTTCACCTATTCGGTCCAGCTCCCATGCCTTCAGCCTCTAGTTGGTGCTGATTCGAAGAGCTTTTGCGATTTAGCTTTTTGAATAGGGCTCCTTTGGACTTTCTAACCCACCCTAAGCTGATTGAAACAGGCAAAAAGTAATCTGAAGTTTGATTGCAACTGAAGAAGAAAGCCTATGCTTTTGCAATTTACAATTCATGTTGGTAGAATTATGAGAAGTTCACAATTACAGGAAAAATATAGAAGCTGACAACGAACCTCGCCTAACCAAAGAAAACTGGCTCCAAAATGCACAAATGTTCCTATCTTGCTGTTCCCAGGATATCTTTCTTGCAACCATTTCTGAGGGAGGGCCAAAATAACAGCCTTATCAGAGCCTCCTGCAAGGGGTCGTCGCTGGGAAGCCTTGGTATACTATGTGGAATAAGAATTTGGCAGCTCTGAAATACAGAGCAGGCAAACAAATGGCAAGCATTAACACTATTAACTCTATAAACACTTATCGATGATCCTCATCCCGCCTCTCTAGATCTTGCATATCCAGTGGTTCAGGGAAAATTTCACTAGATAATCTTTTCCGTGAAGATGACAATTCGTTTGTACCACTTCCCTGAGAGCCTACTCTCCCAGATTGTTTTAGGCCACCGAGTCCCTCTCTGTTAAGCTGGCCCAGGACATTGGCACTCTCTGATGAACTGTGGTGCCAACTACCAAAGATAGCAGCACTCCAGGACCTCCTAGATGAAGTTGTTCTTAGCCTTCCAGAGCTGAAATTTTCTTCCCTCACTACTCTGAAAGGATTTTCCAGTGCTCTAAGGATATGTCTCATTAAAGGGCGTTGGGAAGCCTTGGGATTAAGGCATGATTTGGCCACTATTGCCACTGCCCACACCTCCTCTAGTAAGTCCTCATCTACAATCAAAGATTGGTCAACAATCTTAGTCACCTGTTCCTTATCGTATATACTGATGAAAGGTAGGTTTTTCTCCATCCACTCCTTTGTAGAGGCATCATCCAACTTGCTGATGCCAAGCTTTCCAGTCACAAGCTCGAATAAAACTTTACCGAAACAGTAGACATCGTAAGCACAAGTGGCAGATGATGTTCCAGAAGGGCCTTGCTGTTCGGAGGTCCTGCACATAATCAAGATAATAGATTATACATCTTGGAACAAAAATAGTATACAAAAGGTAGTGGTTCTACAGTTCTACTATCAGCCAAAGCCAAAGGCAAGTAGATGTAGGTACTCAATTTGAACCTAAAAGCTTTTGTCAGAACTCGCATAATAATTTGCAAAATCGGGGAAGTTGGAAGTTATTTTCACGTTCTGCAACCTCTGAACAATGAAAATCATGGATATTTTATGAGACCTAAAGCAAGATGAAGCCATATATATGCAACATTAAACCAAAATACTGAGGCCCACGTATTGTGGGAACTGGCAACGTAACTCCAAGACTGCTTGTGGATGACATACAATGCATAATGCCCTTCACAATTACATGATAAACATTGTGATGCTGAAGAGCCAAGTACGCAGAAGCGTTGAAGTGAAGAGATACACCATCTAAGAATAATCCATGGATGCACGTATTTCCTTTAATTACATGGAAAAGTATGACAAAATAAAGGGTTGTGTATCAATGTAACTTGATCTAATGTCTAAGCCTGGTGGTGCCAATTCGATCAAGAATTTGGTAATCAGATCTGCCTGACTAAATAAATAAAGATAAAAACTTACAGTGAGGGCATCCGCAAAAACCTCGTGATCACATGCTGGTGGTGTTCCCCTCCTTGAGCACGAACCTCACTCACGCTCCCAAGCCGTACTTCATACTTATCATCAAGAAGGATACTGCTCGCTTGAATATCTCTTCAATCCCGAAAATACAAGACATAATTATTACTTTTACAAATTACACATAAATTCTGCATAGCAAGCAAGAATGAGTATAATAAGAATGGATCCTCGGCTAGTCCACATGTGGAAAAAATATAGTTAAGCGTACTTAAGAGCATTTAAGCAATAGAATAAATCCAGCAAAAAGACTCCCAGATCCAGCATTCTTGTTCAGTTAGTACTTTAATGTTGGAGTTTGGACAGTCCTCTGCTACACCTATGAAATTTTGAATACCATATGTGGATTCTTATAGTAATGTCCAAATGATACTACACCATCATTACCCTTCAAGTGCTTTCAGTGGAGCGCTGAAGCTAGTCTGCTACTCTATAGCAATTTTCTCCAAATACTATTTCCTCTCTTAAGTCTTAACCTAATTTGGGACAAAAAAATTATTCAGTTAAGTTGACTTGAGTATATCTTTTTCATCTTCCAAGTAGACATTTTGTTCCTCTACCACTTTGAGAATACAAGTACCACGTTGTCTTGCATATCTTACATATTTGTTCAAGCAAGATTAGTAGAATCACCACTTTCCGTCCACATGCGGTTCATGTATCATGTTTTTACTTAGAATCCAATCATTCACTGTTCACCTAAGCTTTTTGATTTTCTTTAAGCATACAATTCTCTATCTATCACAATAATGAACTTAGGAAACACAAGATAGTGAAGGCGAGACGTCATTCATGCCTTTTAGCTATTGGCACATCCACAGGCTGGTATTTGAAAGTGATAAAATAGGACCAGTGACATTGTCCCCTCTATACATAGTGAAATGCAAACTTAGAACTTGACTGGCTGAAAGATGAAGTCTATTCATTTCAAATGGGAAAATGCATATGCCTTACTTCCTTCCACGCTATTATGAAGGAAGAACAACACCATAAAATTAAGGTCGACCGCTTGGTACCTCACAAGCATAGGAGCTGATTAGTACTCCATGTGGTACTATACGAAAGTAGTCAGCTCTCGTGTGAAACACAGTTGTGGCTGCAATGAAGTTTGTTTATATTGATGTGAAATTGAGCCATTAGTTGCTCAAGAGTAGAGTACTTTTTTTCTGCTCAAGCAAATTGCATTTATAGCTCAAAGTTGCCGATGCTTTTGATGTAATTCTGACTCACAGCATAATTGCCATGAAGTGGACATCATAATATATTCTAGTGAAAATATCACACATTAGAAACAAGAACAAGAAATAGCTGGAAATTTTTTTTATACCTATGGACAAGGGGAGGGTTACACTCGTGATGCAGGTAAGATAAACCTTCCGCAGCTCCAATGGCAATTTTCAATCTTGTAATCCAATCTAAAGACTGTAGATCATCATCTTCCAGATCAGTATACCTGTACAAGGCATTAGACAAATCTCCATTTGGCATATATTGGTAGACCAAAAGCTTCTCATTCTCGTGCTCCAAGCAATGTCCCAAGAGGGGGACCAACCTTTTGTGAGTAATTTTGCTGAATAAATCCAACTCCAACATGTAAGATTCTTTCTTGAAGGAACGTAAATCGACTCTCTTGATGACTACAGAGATCCCACCATCCAACTTTCCAAGGAAGAGGTCTCCAGAATGGCCATTCTTGATAAGGTTTGTATCACTAAAATCACTTGTGGCTTGGAGCATCTGCTCGTACATAAATGCATCTCCAAGACCCGATAGATTAATAGCCTTAGGAGGTGGCGTGCTGCCGCTTTCTGGGACAGGACCCACATTTGCAGTTGATCTCTGATTTGCAGTACCTCTTTTACAAACTTTTAACAGCAGTACCAACACCACTACCAAAAGCACAATGAAACCAAGTCCACCAAAAACTCCCACCATTATGTATGTTAACCGCTTATTGCTTTTCCGAGGTTGAGTTGGCTGTGGAGCATGATCATCATCGAAAGCTAGTCCCCTTTGAGCATAAAACATCCTACAATCCTCCAAACTCCTCTGATTTGGCACACCAGCAAAGCAATTTGTGGTGAGGGCAATGTTGTTTCCAGCATTTATGGGAGCTAAACCTTGGAAATAGTTACTGGACAGATCAATGAAATTGAAACTTCCACCAAGAGAATTCAGGCTTCCGTACAACAGATTGTTCGAGACGTTGAATACAGCACCAGCGGCATTCAGAACCGCAGAGAGGTCGGGCAAAACACCAGTGAAGTTATTTCCAGAAAGATCAAGAAGGCGCAACCCCGGCATTGCCCACAAAATACTCGGAACACTACCATCAAAACGATTCCGACTCAGAACTACATACCGAATCCTAGTCAGATTCGAAAAAAGCCCACCTGGCAATGGACCCTCCAACATATTATCTCCGATCAACATTTTCTCCAAGTTTCTTAACCCTCCTAATTCATCCGGTAACGACCCGGATAAAGAATTTAGCCCAAGATCAAGCTCAACCAACTGGGGAATCTTACCGAACTCAAGAGGAACAGAACCACTAAAACTATTGTTTTGTAGATTCAAGTACTTAAGACCAGAAAGCAGACCAAACCCAGTTAGGATCGGCCCAGATAGGTAATTTGAAGACAAATCAAGGTTGGTAACATTCCGTAAAGCTGAAATGGCAGCTGGAATCCATCCTGTCAACAAATTATGCGAAAGATCTAAAACAGACAGTGACAACAATTCCCCCAGTGCAGTCGGAATTACACCAGTAAGCGAATTATGCGATAGGAATAACATATTTAGTCCACTCAAACGTCCAAGTGATGGTGGGATTGGACCCAAAATTGAGGTAGACCTAAGATCGAGCACCTGGAGTGCAACAAGGCGATCACCAAACCAGTCGGGAATTGACCCGGGAAGCGAAAACCCGGACGAGTTAAACGAAGCCAACTGGGTCATATTGGCCAACGAATCGACGGCGAACCGGGGATCGAGCCGCCCGACCCGGGTCCGCCGCAACCCGGAGAGGTTTATGGCAACGACCCGGCCGGTTCGGCAGGTGATGCCGGCCCAATTCGTGCACGGGTCGGACTTTCTCGGCCAGTCTCGTGCCCTTAGCCCTAACGATGACCGGAGGACGAACAGCGCCGACCGGTCCGAGTCGGAACTTAGTGAGTCGGGACTCGGCGGCGCTTGCTCAGTCAACGCCGAGTTGATTAGTAAAATGAGCAGAGCTACCCTGAGCCGAGCTGCTGCTCCCATGGTAGATAGCTGGAGAGTGTTATTGGATGGAACAGAGTATTACAACATCGGCCTGCACTTCATTACTCAATCCGTAGAGCGAAGCAAGTGAATGCGAGAGTGAGAGCGAGAATTAAAGAAGGAAAGCGTTTCTCGATTTCTCAACTTTAGGTGGCACTCTCTTCTTCTCTCTTTGTCTGCAAAGTATGTAGCAAAGTTGTGACCACCACTCAATAAGTTTGAGACTCCACAACCCGGAGATTGGTGTGTGTGTGTGTAAACATATATTTATGTCAGCTCTTTACCTTCATCACGAGCTTTGAATCTTCAGCTGTTGCGTCCACCACATTAAATGCAAGTAATAGAAAAAACACAAGTTCTTCTCTCTCTACATGTGTACCACCATGAATGCTCTTCTTTACCCTCCCTCTCTCTCTCTCCTCCACTTCTGGGTATTATTAATGAGAAAAAGACTATTCCAACGGCCACGACAGTGCAACACACTGAGTCGCTTTCCGTGTCGCCGGAGCTCAATAAATGAGTCTGGGAGCGAGTTGACCAGAGGGGCAAATGGGCAACTTGGGGGTTTTCTTGTGAACATAAACCCAGAAGGGATTTTTGGGAGCTTACGTGGTGGACTGAAGAATCCGGCCGGACAAGACGAGTTCTTTTTTTCCCCAGAAAATGGCAAGAACTGGAAAGGTAAGCAAAGGCAAGTCAGTGGCGGTGACTTGCTAGTTTAGCATAGGCAAGTTGTGAGGTGAAAGAGTGGGTTTTCGCCTTCGTTGATCAAAATGGAAAATGTGGCATGGCCGGCAGAAGTAGGCAACGGAAGTGGTTCCAAGTCTTGAAGATAACAGTAACGTTTCAACTCGAAAAAGGATATCCAAGCAACCTACTTGCTGTTCACCATTTAGTTAGGGTTGTTACCAAACTTATATTGCCCTTGTCCTCTTCTGGAGTCTTGCAGTTAAACTGGCATGGAGATTTTGCGATTCTGTCAACCAGGAAGATGGTACTGATGCGTGAGCAGTGAAATTGGTGGAATTGATCCAACAGTTAAAACCAATTACGAACAGAACAATCGAGTTGATGCTTTTCAACAAGCGATTCAATATCGGTTCGGTTCGGTTCTTTTTATTGAAGCTGGTCGAAACGAATTCAATCGAACTTGAATACGGTATGCTTGAGTTTATTAAAACTTTAGTTCGACCCTAGTTACTATCTATCACATACGCTCGCTCAATTGCTTTCTCTTGAAAAATTAGTTCTTGTTGATACTTTTGTGCTAAATTTGTTGTCCAAATAACTAGCTGTTAGCATTAAGGTATAATAGTAAATGAGTAACACCCAATGAGTCTAAAGCTGTCTGCAAGTCCAATCAACCCGTTTAAACTGTTAAAATCAAACCGTTTAATTTGATTTTGACTTTTTTGTTCGGAAACAATTTTAGTGGCTTCATAACATTCATGGTTTCATCTTTCAACCCTGACCAACCTGGCACCTTTTATCCTAATGGAAGAAGTGTTGATGCACTCTTTACAATTTTTTTTTTCTCATTAATTCTATTGATCTATGTCGTCGCTTGACTGAAAGATACACAACAAGTGCTAAAATTGCAAAGCATCGTGTTACTGATTCAAATTCAAACACTTTGACACATATCAGGTACGGTTAAAAAATAGCAAGAAGGTCTACTTGATATGTTAAAGCAACAAAGTTTATTTGCTGTTTAGCCGAAATGTAGGCTAACACTATAGCGTGCAATTTTGGTAATTAATTCATAATCCTTATTTGCTTGAATTATGATTTAATTAATTTTTTTAACGTTTGAAAGCTAATTTGATCAGTATTTGTATCTTACGCTTAATAATTTACTTTAACTCAAATTTAATCATCACATATCCAAAAATCAAACTGACTATAAATAATTTTGACTGTTACTTTAATCAATTTTAGTATCTCATGCTTAATAATTGAAGTTAACTCAAATATAATCAGGTTTGATCATCAAATAATAATAATAAAAAATACTGGCTTTAAATCTATAAACATTTCCAAGATTTAGGTTACATAAATTTGATCGGTGCATACCGTATCATCAATATTTTGTACAAGAGCCGCAAAATGAACTCGAAATCAATTCACTTGGGCAATTTTTTGGGTTTAGATTTACATGTTCAATGACTTCTCCATCACAAAAAACCCACAAGGAATATAAAATCATCACAACAGAATTATAAATGTATTAACCAAACAAGAAAAATTGAGGTGCATGACTTGTGTGGACTATGGAATATCCTTGTAGATATTATAACAAGGAGAAGATGGAACTTGTCCACATCGTCCTACAAATAAATTGACTGGTCAGAGCAAATTGTTTGTCTGTTCTGGGGTCAAACATCCATCATCATGCCCTTTTATTGTCTAAGCTTATGAATTATGTCACGCAAAGTAAAAAAAAAATGATAAAACAGATAAAGGCAAGGATCCTATTCCAACCATACGAAGGTGACCGTATTGAAGTGCAAGCAGTGGCGACCTACATGGTGGCAAGGGGGGCTGAAGCCCCCCCCCCCCTGAACTTTTGAAAAAATAATTTTTTTCGGGAATCGCACCCAAACCCCTTTTCCAAGATCCAGTTTCCCAAGACACCGTTTCTGATACCCCGTTCCGCGAGACCCACGCTCGGCACTCTCTCTCTCTCTCTCTCTCTCTCTCTCTCTCTCTTATTGTTGTGACTCAGTGAGGACCGTGAGTGACCGCCGGTGGACTCCGACGAGGCTACTCTGGCCAGATCTGCCCCTGCCAGGGACCGCGACTGAAGTCGCTCAGGTAGCGATTACCACGACGACGGCCGATGAGGCGACGAGGCTCCCTGCTGGCTACTTGACGCCTTGACCTGCTGCTGCTTCAACTATTCGTGGACTTGTACATCGCCGCCACATCTAAGCAAAGAGCCTTTGCCGGACTTGTGGTACAATGACCAGTGCATTTGGTATATAACTTTTTAGGTACACTGTATTATAAAATTATTGTCATCACAATCATAATTAAGCTAATTGATTATTACTGATTTACTATTTTTAATAAAAAAAATTGCACCCCCTGAAAAAAATTTCTGGTTTCGCCCCTGAGTGCAAGCACTGTTTGTGTAACGCATAATTTGTGGCTTCGTGCAAATGGTCATGGCCGACCGTTGCTATCCGTCTGAGTTTTACCTTTTCAGAAAATATGTGTTGCAACGGTATAAGTTTTGTTTTAACTGACGAATGAGTTGTAACTTCACGCTTTTGTCCGATCTTGTGATTAGTAAGTCTATTGCCATGGACAGTCGCGTGCTCTGGTCCTAGCAACGTGCAGTTTACGTAATTGAGCGGTCTTACTTTTATTTTAAGAAACTTTTGTCTTCCACCTTTTTTTTCCGGTAAAAGCAAGGCCAAGAAGATTGTTTACTTCGTAGAGGGTAGGGCACAAAAAAATATAGCAAACTACAAAGAGATGCAAAAGGATACTTGGATGGCGGAATATTTGAGGTAAGAAGATTCCATTTTTACGGAACAAAAAAAAAAGAAAAGAAAAATAATATACACTGCAAAATTATACCACAAAAAGATATATTGAATAGTGGAATTAATGTTGCAATTAAAGTAGAGTGAGAGTAAAATGCAGACCTTTATTACCAATGAAGGCTAAGAAATTTAAGTTAATATCGCAATAAATAAAATATTTAGAATGCACACCTTTATTACGAGTGCATGAAAAAAATAAAAAGGAATTGGTTCGATGATAGCCTTACAGCCCAAACTCCGAAAAAAGGTTAAAAAAAATAAAATAAAATTCAAAGGGTTTGAATAGGACCCCTCTTTTATTGCGGTATATGCAATGTGATTATTGCAAGAATACAAAAGCACGTATTTGCTATGGACGAGGATTTTATGACCATCGGTAATACAAAATTGTCGCAAATATTTCATGACGACTAAAAATTATAGTCACTGTAATAAATCATTGTAATAGCGATTTTTTTTGTCGCTAAAACTGTTACAGCGTAAATACAATAGAGTATCCGTGCTAATCTGCAATATTCATCGCTACTATCCACTTTAGTTTTCCAATTTTAATGGTGGTCCTCGTTTCTCTCTGTGTGTCGTCAACCTTAAAAAAAGGGAAGAACAGTAATCTGAACGTGTATAATTTAGTCTCTTACACGGCGGCTGACGCGGTATATGTCGGTGTTTCAGTGATGGCAAAAGGCAAAAGCTTCAGTCCAAGAACGGCAGAGGCTTGTTTGGCTCGTTCCAATCCAATGATGGGATATGAATGAATATGTTGACCCAGTCTTAGCACTAATGTCACACCCGTGCAGAATTATTTGGTGCATGATTGGGGTTTTTGTTAAAGACCAAACAACTTTTCTCGTTGGAATTAAATGGAAGTAAACTACAAAAGATGTCCTAATCTGAAAGCTCCATTACCCTTGAGAAATCTCGTGTTCATACTCTGCTCTGAACATTTGAATGTCAACTTCCTGTTCGATTTGGCTGCAGGGACCTACGAGCGCTGATTTAGAGATTGGAAGTCACCATTTAGACAAGTCTAACATGATCTACTCCGCATGTTGGCATGCTTCAAGAGACTTCGGCGCTCAAGAAAGCTCAGGAATCGCTACTGCAGAAGTTAAGTCGTACTGTTATTTTTTCACCGGACATGATTTTTGCCATATTGGCATGTACGAAGAAAAATTCGAAATATTTTGACGGACAAAATAAGTCTTAGAGTGCTAAAGAAGCTACGCATCACAGTTTTCGTCACTAAAACTCTCTAACGGCAAAAGGCACCTCTGAATGTTGATCTTGGGTCGCTAAACAAGTGATGCCAAGGAAAGTAGGTTCGCAGTCAACGTGGAGGTGCCACAAGGAATGCAGATGCCAAGTATATTGATGTAGGACACAACAAGGGTTGAACAAGAGCAGAGACCAAGGGCTTCCCAGACAGAGCCTGAGGGTGGCAGTGCTGCGAGAGCGATGGCGCAGGGTGAATCCACGACGACAGTCACAGTTCGATGCTTAGGTCCAGAGTTAGGGTCCTGTATGTTTCTCTCTCTAGGATTCTAGAGTGAGAAAGTGAAAATGTTCTGAAAATGTCCAACCGTCCCGAATGAATTCTCAAGACCTCTATTTATAGAGATTGAGATGATGATGTCATTAACCGACACGTGGCGCTCCCCGGGAGTGACACGTCACCGGAGGGTCCACGAGTGTCGGTGATCCACTGACTGTCGGATCGCATATTCACCCGGCCTGCTCCTCACAGCGTCGCTCTGTCTGTCTGGAAAGACTGGCTACCACAACATCGGCGTGGCCAGAGAACACCCTTGATCTAGCCTTCAATCCAAGCCCTTGCAGAGTCCCACAGGCCTGGCAGCGGTGGGGAAGACCCGACGCCCAACTGCCAGGCGAACTAGGCGCGATGCCCTCCGAAGACCTGCTCCCGTCTCGAAGTGACCCAGGGGTCATAGTCCCTAGGAGTACCGACGCAAGCCCCCAGCCGGAGCACGTAGGCCAGTCACGCAGGCACCCTGGCGGAGATAGTGTCCTGGAGGAGTCACCTATTCCGCGGGCCAAGGTAGCATCCCGGAGGAGCCGTTTACCTGGCGGAAGGGGAGTCTTTGTGCCGGAGCACTTAAAGCTCCCTAGATAGTGTCCCGGAGGAGTCTATCCCCACGGGTGAGTCCTTGTGCCGGAGCACTCGGAACGCGTCAAGGTAGCATCCCGGAGGAGCCGTCTACCCGACGGGCCAAGGTAGTATCCCAGGTCTACCTGGCAGGAGGGGAGTTGAAAAGCTCCCTGGCGGAGATAGTGTCCCGGAGGAGTCGACTATCCCCGCGGGTGAGTTCTTGTGCCGGAGCACTTGGAGCGCGTCAAGGTAGCATCCCGGAGGAGCCGTCTACCTGACGAGCCGAGGTAGCATCCCGGAGGAGCCGTCTACCTGGCGGAAGAGGAGTTGAAAATCTACCTGGCGGAGATAGTGTCCTGGAGGAGTCGTCTATCCCCGCGGATGAGTCCTTGTGCCGGAGCACTCAGAACGCGTCAAGGTAGCATCCCGGAAAAGCCGTCTACCTGGCGGAAGGGGAGTCTTCATGCCGGAGCACTTAGAGCTCCCTAGCAGAGATAGTGTCCCGGAGGAGTCGCCTATCCCCGCAGGATGATGCGCACTCCGGAGAGTGGATCGAAGCATGTTCCACGACCAAGGCAAGGTGCGCATGGTGTGGTGCCCGGGGGGCATGTATCATGATTGTGGCGCATGGGCGCGATGAAGTGTGTATGGTGTCGGGGGCACGTCTGTGTTAGTGGCGCGGCGCACGGGCGCGGCGGAGTGAGTAAGGTGCCGGTGGCACGTCTGTGTGACAGAGAGCCTGGGGGCACGACTGTATCAGCGGCGCGGCGCACGGGCGCGTCGGACTGTTGGAGTGCGGCGCCCTGACGCCGGCGCCGACGGTCGCGGAGACGACGTCCGGGAGACGGACGACGAGCATCGTGGAGTTGGCGCGCGGGCGACGTCCGGACGACGGGCGACGGGGTTCGAGGGGGTCACGGAGTGACGTCCAGGCGACGGGCACGAACTATGTAAGGCCCCTTGAAGAGAAATGAAGGTGTTAAGTATGAAGGCCAAAGGCCAACCCTTAGAGGAAGGCCAAGGCCAACCCTTAGGGGGAGGCCAAGGCCAACCCCAAGGGGAGGCCGAGGCCGAGGCCGACCCCATGGGGAAGGCCAAGGCCGAGGCCGACCCCAAGGGGAAGGCCAAGGCCGACTTCCTTAGGCAAGTGTCATGGCTCGCCGACGGACGATGCGCGATGTGCGACGGTCGAAGCGTAATGAGGCGTTGTGCGAAAATGAGCTTCTTAGTGATGAAGTAACGTAATGAAAGTGAGAAGTGCACGTGACTTGAGCGGGGGATGCTTTGACCGGTTGTGAGCGTTGAATATTGACTGTTGTTTGTGCGAATGTGTCATGTAAAATGAGACCCCCAGTGGGCCTTTTGGTGAGACCAGAATAGGTTGGGAACAACAAGTTATACATCTGTCACGATTCTCGTCGCTAAAGCTAATAAATCTATCGTTGTTGCGTAAAAAGGGGGGGAAAAAAAACTCGAAAGAGGAATAGTTTCTCTACAGGACACTTATCGGTTGCAAATTTAGCTCTCAACAAGCCATTGCCACCGAGGATAGCATGTCAAGGAATCTGCACACAGATTGTATATCAAGCTCTGAAGCCTCCATTCATGCCGCAATGCACATGTAAGAGGAGAACCAAACAATGAAGCAATCGGGGGAAGCCAAGACTGTTAAGACTTTCCAGTTGGACGTCTCAATTCTGACCAATGTTTTCGCATTTTATCAAACTTGTTGAATAGCAGCAATTTTCTTCACCCTCCTCTACTGCTGTTGCTGACTTTCTGTTATGGTGGAGAGTGAACTGCCCCATGGTCATTAACTCATGGTAAGACTAGGCTACAACAATCTGGCTATTATCACTCAGGTAAAATGTACTTGGTAAAAGTTCTACAGACAACTGTTCTGTCCTGAAAGGTTTCTGAAAATTCAAATTTTTCATGAATTCTTCCAAGTTTGAAGAAGTGTTTCAGATGTAGGGGTTGTGTAGGCGCGCATAACTGGTAAGCATCCGTTGGCACCGAAGGAGAACGAATTCAGTACAACTTGAATATGCCCCAAATTTCATGATATGAGTTCCACAGGTGAACCCCTACATGGCAGTAGGAAGTTTGTCTATATCAAAACCTCCCCAGCAGAACCATTCATCTGCTGGTTCTCTAGTGTAGGGTGAAGAGGCCAACTAGTAGAACTGGAGAGTCACATATTTGTATAGAATTTGTTTCGCGAGGCAGCAAATTTTGTGCTCACATAGGCTATATAGCAAGTATAAGTATCACCATCTTGATGTACTTTGATCTCAAAAGGCTTTTTCTTGTTTGGTTGTCAAAAAAGCTTCAAGAAAAGACTTCAATTCAGTAGTAAACCAAGAAAAACATAAAATTTCCTCTGTGGTGACTCCAGGAGAAAAATATAGAGCAGAAAAAACTAAGAATTACCGAGGAAACCAAATTGAAACAAGTGATAACCAGAATATCATGTACATTACTACCAGGATTGCCATCACAGTGATTTACTAAATCGATCTACTTAGAACAGTCCCCCGTGTTCAAAGAAGGTAGACAATTTGCGGCATAGCTACAAGAGAGGTGAGGATGAACATAAACTTTGTGACTGAGAACGACATTGCCAAATGTAGCGTAAAGATGTGGAATAATATCTTAACCATTTCATACCAAGGTCCTGTTGAATCTTCCCACACTATCGGGCATCAGCTTAAGGACGTCTAAAGTACTCTTGTTGTGCAATACAGCCTGGAAATTCTGAACTTTATTCTCCCAATCAGGTTCCAAAGTCCAAGCAGATCATCCGAAGACAGGATAGATAAAAAGATATTCCTGCAACGAAAGTGAGACGTACGAAATATGGGTTAATGATTATCCATCATTTTCTTTATTGGAAACTAGCAGGCTGCAGAGAGCAGAGTCCGAGCCAGCCACCTAAAGGCGTACGTCTTTCTGCTTATCCCCCACGAGATAACATCAAGCACAGGTCCCTCCACTTCTGCAAGTAGAAAGTAGAAACGTAAAGGAAATCTCTGTGTCACCTCCTGTGTTACATAGATTCCATCTAGAACTGTCTTAGTCGCTGCATGTCTAGGTCGGATCTTAGCCCCGCTGACACTTGGAAAAAACAAGGTCTTAGCAAACCAGTTAAATACTCGAGTCATCCGTAAACAAGACTTTTTAGAGGTTTTAAAAGAGTAAGGATGGGTGTTCTCAGAGGTTATTTATCACTAATACTTCATATAATGAAGGACAAGTGAGTGCCTTTGCTTCCTTTCTTGTTTTGCAGGGGTAGGCCTCCACTATGATTATCTGTTACCTATTGCCAGGCATCACTCAACCAAAAAAAGAAAGAAAAAAACAGCTTTACCAGCAACTGGAAGATGACAAGGAATCCAAACATCAGTAGCATGAAGTATCACTTTTCAGAAAAGTTCCCAGCAATTTTGCAGCCAATTTCCCCAATAATCACCTATAACTACTCAGAATGTGGAACATAAAGGAAGAGTTCAAGTTGAGCATATCAACATATATCAGATGCATATAGTATTAACAAAAAATAGCATAGGTTGAACCTTAGTTGCACAAAGCGGGGGCGGGAGCGGGAACGGGGGCGGGGGGAGCGTAAGCACCAAGAAGAATCTGAGGTTGGGAGCGGCTTGAATAAATAAATGCGTAAAGAGTATTATCATTTGTTTAGTATAGTTTACATAACCAACAACAATAAACAAGGAGGCTTTAAGGACTTGAAGGAAGAAAGAAACAATGAATTGAGTTGAAAAGGGCTTTATTTTCAGGTATTTTCTCACTTATTCCATGTATCTCTATCCAGCTAACGGGTCGAGTTCCCATGTTAGCTTGGGACGAGATCCCATGGAGTTCCTAACCTTGGGATCGCAAAAGCGAGTTTCCGAGAAAGAAACGCCACCATATTGGGAGTTTCCTGCAACTAAGGGTTGAACATGCAACACTGATTAGGTATGCTATATACTTTCCCAGTAATGAGCTCTGCTAGATCTGAATCTACATGAACAGTGTCATTCCTAGTAAAGGTAGTATCATCAAAAGGTAGGTTCTTTCTTTCAGTATCTGTTCAGCAGAGCCTTACCTGTTTCCTTTTTGTAATTGCTTTCAATGTGCATTCTGCATTGCTTTCAGCTACTGGTGGCCAACATGTGAATGCACATTACATCTGGTTTATTGACTTCATAGAAAGATCATTTGATTCTCCATCCCGATCAATTTATCTCACTGAACCATTGGGACTTAGCCACTAAAGAATCCTTTAAGATACATCTATGTCATGACAGGAACCCAAGCTAACTCAGCTCCAACTTGCAGTACTGAAGGGCCACAAAAAAAAACAAAAAACAAAACAAAACAAAACATGGTTTTAAAGCTTGGAGAGTGAAAGGACAGGTCTCCACAAAGATGAGTTTCTACTGGGCGTGTACGTGGGATGATAAGGATTCTAAATATCAGTTGGAACATCGACTACCTCAAGGGATCAGTTTATTCAAGTAGAATTTCATCATAAAGTTTCACATGTGGTCTCAACAAGTGGTCAACCCGCGTACCTCTTGCATGTAGTTGATACAACACCAAGATAAAGTACCTTTTAGTTGCAACTAATAAAACTAAGAGGAAAACTAACCTGAGACCGGAGGGAGTGACTACTACTTCCTTCCATTACGAGTGTAAATACACCTGTTAGAAGATTTCCAAAGCATTTTGACTCATATATACCCCATTATTCTTACCTGGGATCATTCAGGACATAGACATCCCTCGATGGCGCCTATATAGAATCCCCTTAAAATTTTGAATGGCTGCATTTATCATCTGCGTAGTACCAAAATTAGTGAATTCATTACTGGAACAGACTTCGTTGGGAAAAGGCAATCATCTCAAGAACAATGCTAAAAAACTTGAAGTTTCTCCCTTCAAAATAAACATCAATAGCTAGAACATAACTGATCCCATGTTTCTCTCAGTGGTTCATTCAAATATGTTCGGTTTTGCATTAAAATCCTACGTAAGTTGAGAACGATGGCACATAAACAGCTCCTTAGCAACTGCTGTGATTTTCAGTAAAGGGTATACTTTGAACAGCACATTGCAAAACACCTTATTGGAACTTTTTGAGAAGAGACGGGGTAAAATTAAAAGAAAGCAAGATTTGTCCACCTTAGGCCAAAGTTTTTATACAAGGGTCTCATTTATCTATATCAGCAACAGTACGACAACCGTCAAACGCATACTTTCGGTACCTCATATGTTTGGAGAGCTATAGTATGTTGTACATAGAAAACGTTGGGCTTAGAGTAACAGAGGCAGTATCACCCAAAAATAAAAAGAATAACACAATCAACTCGTACGCTCAGCTGCTTACCCAGGAGGGATTATGCTGTAAGTACTAGACATCTGTTATTCTCTTCTGAATCTGCTTGATACTATAAAAGATTAAAGGATCAAAGTCACATCTAATCCAAAAGTACATCATTGCATTTCTCACAGCAGTAAAAACGATGTCTTAACACGCGTTACGTCATCATACAACATAGAGCAGATACTACTAGTTAGCAGTCACTGTTTCTACAATTTCCTACTTTTGAGGCTTTTATTCTACACAATATGATGCTATTGTTGCTAAGAATATTATCCACTTAATAGCCAAACCACTCTTATCATTCAAGTTGCAGTCGCTGAAACCACTCTTATTATCCATTTAATGAACCATGCATGATTTTGCACACAAAGTCCTATAATTCAAAGAAAACAAATGGTTTTTAGCAAAAACATCCTACGGTCTGAGTGAATAGAAGCAACCAAAGTTTGGTGCTTGGAGAGAATAAATCAGAGATAAGGAGATTGAACAACTTGACAAGTTCAGTACTCGCACAATGGTGATAGTACAGACTTGTCAAGCCAGCTAAAAGTATTTGGATCTTCTTCAGAAGAAAGCGAAAAAGGTACATGCACTGTCACGTTTAATATCTGGCCCTAAGCAAGAAAACACCTGACAAACAGAAGTGCCTCGTTGCCTTGAACAGCTTGATTACACTCGGTAAAACGTGAAAGAAACATGAAACTTGGCCCACTCTGTGTGCATGAACTCCTACAGCCGCAGGAGTAACCACTTCCAACAAATGCCAGCCTTGACGAGACCAATTTTACGTTATAAGGGGGGTAATAACGTTAGAAATTGCAATGGGCAACAACTTTTCTTGAATAAAGAGAAGCCTTGTCTTAGCTTGTGTCTTTTGCTTATAATTCTAACCCCAATTCCATGATTTTACCTGGAAAGTGAAGGAAACCCATGTATCTTTTAACTATGATTCCCCTGATCTTACTTGGAAAGCAACACTTGGCCGCGAGAAAAGCACCTAACAGGCCCACCCCACTGTTGTCTCTCTCTACCCTCTGATGCTATTTATAGAGAAGCCATAACACACTTCATTGCACACAGCATTTGCTCTATTCTTGTCTATACTGGTAATAGATTATCTAGTGAGAAGATTTGCATTTTGGAAAATGTCTTCGACGTGGACTGCCAAGCAAAACAAGCTGTTTGAGAACGCGCTGACTACGTTCGACAAGGATTCACCCGACCGCTGGCACAATCTGGCCAAGGCAGTGGGTGGGAAGACTGTGGAGGAAGTCAAGAGGCACTATGAGATGCTTGAGGAAGATCTCAAGCACATTGAGTCTGGCCAAGTGCCCTTGCCCAATTACAGAACGAACGGAGGCGGCAACAGAGGAAACAAACCCATGGATGAGGAACAGAGGTAGCCATTTGGCCTTTTCCATTGTTGCAGCAAATTAACTTGCTCCGCATATTCTTGAGTTTTAATGTTCATTTATAGATATATGATGTTAATTCTATGCAGGCTGAAGTATCTCAAGATCTAGTGAGAAAGTACCAGAGAGCGTATCAATAGTAGTCCATTAGCATTTACCAGATTGTAATAACAGGAAGCAAACTGAAGTTTCTCATTTTATGTCTGTTTCCATTTATGTTCCAATCTCCTTGCTCCATATATGTACCGAAGAGTCATTAAATTAGTGAATCAGAATTTGCTCATAAACTTGCGTTTTAACTGATTCACGTAGTATAAGAATTTGTCTATTTCTGTTTACTGATAGATCATAACCATCATATAATCTATAACTGACATGCCAGGTTGCCTGGAGAATAAAATAGCAGTGTCCATCCAAGGAACGCAAAAAGCTATCAAGTTAAAAAGCAAAATTCCTTACCTCGACCTGAAGCGAGACGTATACTCACGAAAAAGTGACGTGTTTCTGCTTCCCCGAGCTATAATAAACACCGCACGACCACAAAGAAGAAGTAAAAAATAGAAAAGGAAATTGCTGATAACTATAACGACTTCAACTGTTGGAAGAAGAGGAAGCCCACAGTGCGGGAACATTTAAAACAGTCGTGCAGCTGTGACCTTATGAATTGCCATTCATGTACGTGATCCATGATATGCACCACGAGGCCAGCGTTTACATGGTATGCTAATTCGCGCATTGGACACATACTTTTACTCGGTATATCTTCTTTTTTCCAGCATAAAAGGAAGAGAACGTACATGTAACTACAGGCCATACGCTTTCCCATGAATCTGTGGCTTGGTGGTACCATCACGGGCCATAGAAAGGGAAGATCTTAAAGTCCAAGGGGGTTCTCATTGTTATGCTCCATCTGTGTACTTATTTACACTCTAGCATTGATGAATTACATAGGAACAACCAATATAAACCTGCTTAGATCATTTCACTATAGCTAAGATCCTGTTCTTATACTTGAGCTAGATAAAACCATCTTCATCTGTCTAATTCATGCAAAGCTTCAGATCAATGGAAATGTTAATCAGCTGTAACCAATTCAGTTCAATCAGCATGCAGATGTAATTGAACATGTTTGTAATCCAAGTAAGACAAGAACATAGATCACAAGGGCAGTTGAATTTTCGTCATCAATATTTGTACAACTGACTAATATCGTTTGAAAACTTTATTTGATTTCAATGATATAAGAGAAAAGTAGTTCAAATCAACAGCCCTTAATGCGCTGTAAGCTTTTGAGTTCTGTCCTAAAGACTAAAAAGCTTTGGGCGGTTTATAGAAAAATCCTCACAGTTACCAGGTGCTTATTTTGATTTCTTCCCCTGCTTCTTCTTTATAACTTCGTCAACGTACATAATACCCTTTCCTTTGTAAACTTCTGGAGGCTTACAACCTCGAACAGTAGCAGCAAACTGGTGCACCCTTTCCTTGTCTAACCCAGCGCAACAGACTATGTTGGGCTTGAAACAAAATACACGAACAGCAGGTGGTACTGTTAATTCAACTTCATGGCTGTAACCCAATTTCAGGTACAAGAGACGGCCTTCAGATTCAGCTCTGGCTTTCAACCCCACCCCCACAACCTTGAGTAGACGAAAAAATTTCGCCTCCATTAGAAGGGTAATGGCTCCTTGCAATCTGCTAAAAGCGGACGAAAATAAGATCTTGAAAAAACTAAATGGTGAGACGAGCAAGATTCAAAATTTCCAACAACTAAAACCTACCATAAGCCCCTGACCCCTCCTCTTTCTAATCGGGGGTGTTAAGGGGGGTGTGCTATAGGACATTTATGTTCTAGCTTTTTGGCAATTTCATTTTTTCCCTCATAATCCAAACCTAGCTAAGTGTAAACTTACACGTTGCAACAGTGACCATGATATGTAATTCAGTAAGTAATGTCTTGTTTAGGTGCATATAAGTATGAGTACCCCATTTCCTGCTAAGCCAAGTTCATGCAATCAACTTCCGATATTCTTGAATGCAACTGCTCAACTGCTTTCCAGAAAATACCACTTTGGGGACCCATAAGTCCTAATTTACCCAAACCCATGAGTGACTTTCCAAGAACAATTCAGAAAGCTCATAACTAATCAGCAATGTCTCACAAGAATCAGCAGTAAAACAATATTCGGATTTCCATTACTACACAAGCTTGCATTCCCTCCATTTCTTACTTGAAAGGTCCACAAAAGTCATGAAGGAGTCAGTGGATTATGGAGTTGATCTTGAAACTTAGTTTATTGCCTTTCTAAATTTGGAGTTGATCTTGCTATAGCCGCCACTAGATTGAACAAAGTAGGAGCTGCCTCAATTCGTTTTGTGCACGCTTAATCTTCTCACTTCTCTCTTTCAAGGCCCTTTTGTAGTTTTTTATGTCTCAGAAATTAGGTTTTATGCTCTCCCTCTTTACTCACCTTTTCTATGGATAAAATCTCTGGTTAAAACATAAGAAAACAAAAAGGAGTAACGGGTTATGGATACTATGGAAGAACTCGACATCGCACAAGCACTAAAGTGGAGACAAACAGTAGCATTCCTGTGGGCTTGACTGTAGAACATGAGTAGGGCCATTATTATTATTGCAGGGCAGATCCAAAGAGGCCCCAAGTGCTGTGTTCCTAGCTCACAAAAACAAAGAAACCTAAAAAAGGGAATCTGTACACCATATTATATTCAGCTAAATCTTTAAGCTAGCTTTTGTTAAAGCAATGTACAATTTTAGAAGCAGATAGTACAACCACAAGAAGATATTGGTTGGACAAAAGCCAAATGGGACTACCCAATCTTAAACAGCAACAAAAATGATAACAGAGGCAGCATCACCATATCACGAAAATTGACATCCCTTTATTTTTTTCAAAGAACTCACTCACCCTGTCTCATAATTTTCGTCCCTTTCAACTTCTTTGCAGTGAATTTTTGGAATACAAAATTGAACATGTGATCATTGGCTTCACTTACTATTTTTGCCCTAGTTTGACTTGTAAAGGCTACCTATTTCATTTGAAATTACTATCTGAATCAATTTTCTCAAAAAGTTTCTAGGAAATTCAAAGAGAACAAAAAATTACAAAAATGCGGGAAGTACATGCTTGATTTATGACAAGGAAAAGTGTAACTATAGTGTTTCCGAAGAAAGATTGGAAGGGAAAAGAAGTACCTTCAAAAGATTTGAGAAAGACGAGACGCCTTAGAATGGTAGTGCAGGAGGCGATCGGCGATTTCCCGGTCAGATGCTTTGCGACGGTGCAAAGTATTGTCTTGATACAGCAAAATTTAGACTCGCAAGGATTTAGCGCAGCTGATGTACGTCGGTGAGAGTTTTACGTCTAGTACTAAACTACTTATGCATTCTTTTGTCGCTAAAAATATTTTTCGAATGCGTGGCAAAAGCGCTGAAACTAAGTTGCTTGCATGATCCTATGGTTTCCAATTAATATGGTATGTAAGTAAAGTAAGTCCAATATAACTCGGCCATCTAGCTATTCGTTATCGCGATACTGAGTGACCAAGCCACCCAACCCACCTGTATAACAAACATAATTCAAATATCTCGACAACATTGACCAAGAAAATGTATAACTGTTGAACCGGGTTATATGATAAATAACTTTCATTAGAAAGATTCTCCACATTACACACCCTCGTTATGAGGTGGGGGTGCGTGGCGGTGCCGGTGGGGGAGGGGGGTGGGGAAGGGGTCAAATTGCCACCGAAATTAACACTTAGATCAGATGAGAAATTGGATCTATATTGTTGTTACAGCAGAAAAAAATCCCGAATGCAATGAAGGGAGATATCTTGGTAACCAATAAATCACGTCTTCAGCCAAATGATATCTATGAGTTGATAAAAAATCCAAGAATCTCATGTTTATCTGAGAGCAGGAGTCTAAAAAACCCTAGCAGCTTACAGAAATACAACAATTGTTTGCAGATACATGATAGGAAGGGTGCTAAGAAATGAGACAGGGCGTTGGTAGGGCGAATTCAAGTTGACAAAGCCTCCTTTATCAGCCTGTCTGTAAGAGCTTTGGGGAGTCCCATCACGCTATCAGTTGTTCCTACCTGTCCAAAGCACGATCCAATGTTAGTCGCTTAGACGGGTACATGCATGTCAAGCAAGAGAGTAGAAAACATCGGTAACTGGTAACCCTGCAAGTTTTTGGTAGGATAGATTTCAAAGCTCTAAAACAACTGGTTCATGGTCAAGTTTTGCGCAATTTTACTTGATGACCCAGCTGCAAAAAATTTTGGCTTGTCAACCACGGGCATGCAGCCATATAACCAGGCAGTTTTCATGAGATATGGAGTTGATTGGACAGAGGTATAAACGCCTAATCCAGATGCACCACAAAACAAGCATTTACATTAATCTGACCATTGCTAAACGTTTGACAAGTTTCTGAGACCTTTTTTTTCCTTGGAACTTGTAAAATTGCCTCTAGAAAAATTATAGTAGTCTAGACAAGGAAAACTACTTGGTTGCTATGTGTCACGTATAGGCTAAATTCAAACCCAATCTGCGACCCACTCCAACATGCTCAACTTAAGCTCAAACTTCTTGGTTGCTATTCAAACTGCATGTCTATGCAATTCAGTGTGAAAGTTCAAAAAGTTTCTAGGAAACACAGACGTTGACAACACTGTGGTCAACATAGTAACCACTCTAAAAACCCATAGCATGTGGCCTTGCAACTCATAGTATTTGCTTGCCCCTGCCTTATCGCTTCAATGACCATTCATCACATTAATGATATTAGGGGATAAGCAAAAAGCTAACCACTTCTTTAACGTAGGGTAGTATCAGAGGATGTTCTATTATCAGCCCACCAGCAACATTGAGCACCATCCCCTCCTCAATCTGCAAAGAAAGGGGAAAAATTAAATTTCATAAAACTATTGCAAGCTGGTTCACAATGATACTGGTTAAAACACAAGTTGCGGAGAAGGTATTTTCTTACCAGGTTCTCAATAATTTGATCCGGTATGTCATTAAAGTAAATCTGCATATATATACAACATACTGAAAATAAGCTTACTTTTAGTCTAACTGAATGCATAATGATCAACTGAACCAGAAATATTCTTCATAACTGTTCATCATAGATTCAAATATACATAGCAAAGCTAGATTCTAAGGTTAAGATGTAGACATGATGCATTTCAAATACTAGATTCTGAATGTTTATAAAGGGGTGCAAGGACCCTTTGTCGTAGTTGAGACTAAGCCACAATATCATGACTTCCAGGTATAGAGAAAAAAAAAACTCTAAATCTGTGTATTTAAACCCGGTCTGGAGAAATGGTATAGTAAACCTACTACTAGCCTGAACAAGTGACCGGGTCATTTGTTGAAGAACTGAACAAAGTTATGGCCCGTTAGAAACCCACAACCTCATAAACCAAAGGAACAGACCAGTCATCCTACCGGAGCTTGCACTTATTTCAAGGTCAAACCATGCCAAGGGACAACAAATTATTGGTGCAAATTTTGCAATATTCTATAATATTTTTGTTATTATGTTTAAACATGCATTTGGCTACATAAATTTTGTTTCTTCTTTTTTTGGCCGAAATATCGATAAATTTTCTTATAGCTGAGAGAAAGTTCCCACTTAAGATCCTTAAAACCCAAATTAGAGAAGTCTTTACAAATAGTTGGACGTAAGAACAGTAAAGACAGAAGAAAATAGAATATATACATATATATAAAGTACCTCCACTTTATCCCATTCTCCTTTTCTGAATCCCGAGTTCAGATTTGTAACAAGCACGGAACTCACCGTTGCAGCGTGGCCCCCAGAATAACCTATTATTCGTACTTGTAAGATCACAAATTACAACATGGTGCACAAGAATATAGTGCTGATAGAATCCCCAGAGTTGTTTCCAACATGATGTGGCGCAATGAGGATTAAGAATTTTCACAAACTAGGTCCCAGTAGTTTGAAATAGTTGGTTCACAGTTAGCCGCATCACGTTGAAACAATTTCAGAGACCATGAGAGGGGGCTCTTCAATATTTAAATGACAAACAAACCTTTGATAAATAGGCGTGCCTCTTCTTTGCTGGATGGTTTTTCCCTTATCATACCTTCATATATCACCACCTTCAAATGATTTAATTCAGCAGGAAGATACAACACAACCAATTTGATTTCTCAGCGAAATGAAAAAGACAACATTAGAGTTAACTGCTACAGTCATGTCCCATCACCAGAAGGCCATTTAAGTACGAGGATACAAAGGACACATGTGACACTGCCTCCATCTATTTTTCAATTGTATGATCTTAAAACAATCATGTACTCCTTAATTCATGAAAGTGACGACCGGGGTAAGACAAAGATCAACATAAAGAAATTCCTTTAAGATCCACGGGTGTGCAGGCCTTCCATAAGCCTCTTAACAAAGATATTCCCACAATCGAAGTGGGGATTCCACATGTTTCCAACGGATGGACTTTCAGCCCATGCAGGGAAAAGGATTGCAGAAACTTACTTTAGAAGTATTCTCATGTGACCTATGCCACTTCAAATAATGTTCTCGTGCTTTTTGGCGATGTATATAAATTAAGAACCCGTAAAACATTGCCACTAACAAAGACATGCTATTGTTAAATCATTTGGTTTACGAGAAGCCCAAAATATGAGCTTTTTATTGTATGTGCACCAAATAATGACTTCAATACACTTCAGAAAGTTGAAAATGAAAAGCATGGAACTAAAATATAGCATTAAAACTAGGATATGTAGTAACACTGGAAACACTGGAATTGTTTATACTTGGTCACAAGTAATTAAAAGTCCTGAATCGGCAGCCTTCTTGAATTCACCAATGGGAAGCTTTTGTATAATGGCTTCTGCCTGATAAAAAGTTCCATCAGTTATGGTGAGTTCCCAGTTGAATTATGTTACAACGTGTATCAAGCACACATGTAAATAATACAACGTATGCACATATCCAACACTTAGCATGACCAGAGATTTAGAAGTTCCAGAACTAAGAAAATTAGAAAGAGAGACCGCACTTTGAAAATAGTACGAAAAAGCAATGCCGCACAATGTAGCACTTGAACCATGCTCAAAACTAAGTAACTGAAGTTAAAAGTGTTGGTGCTTCGATAGTCCCGTGGTCAACTAACTAACAGAATTGTTTATTTTGGGCCGTCGGAGCTTGGACCTGGGTTACATCACAGAGGCAGCCGCACCCTTACCTTGAACCCTTAGTACAATGCTAAAAAACTGACACCCATAATTATGACTATTTCTTCTTCAATAAGTCCATATTTTCTATGCATTCACATATTCGGATTACATGCAAAAAAAATGCTGAGATTTTTTGCAATTGCAGCTTAAATGCTGGTGTTATTTCAAATATCCGACACTAAATCTCACGAGCGACACAGTTTGACAGAAACTTGACCCTTAGCACTTTAGGGGTATCATTATAAAATCTCCTTCAGAATGCAATGTATCCTCGGTACTTAAATGGAACCACTTGATGAAGACTTAGGACAACCAACTGTTAAAGACCAAGCGTCATTAAAGACATGAACCAGGGCATACTGTGTCAGCGGCAACCAGAACATTAGGTTCGACATTCTTCTCCTGGTTATCAATAGTTTGAAGCTTCGACATAATGGCATCAGCCTGAGATGCAATGCAATATATACCAAATCAATCAAACGGGGTGCAGGGCAACGTAATCTAACAAACAACGTGGCTTCATATCTTACACATAAACAACAAGATACATCAGGACAGGCGCTCAAACAAATCACAGCAAATAAGTGATTATGCATCAAAGTGTGTTCTATATTCTATAGAGATCTGTTGCATACTTGCATGGGAAAAGTTCATAGTTTAACTAAGAGAATGAATAACTGTGCATTGAAAATATGAACCATGTAAAACTAAAAGAGTAAAGCCTACCTTTGCCTCGGCAAGAGCCATTACCAACTCTTCGGGCTTTTCAACTCGAATAGCTTTCTCATCTATATCTGCAGACTACATAATAACACGTTAACCCTTGAGCATCTAAAGTACTCCCTCGGTTTCATAATATTTGTCCCCTTTAACTTCTTGTGAATCTAAAATAGAATTTGAGCATCTAAGCATCAACTTAAATTCACTCTGAATAGCCGTCAAATATGTATTGACAAGTTAAACTATCCAAAAACAAGTCAATGTTTGTATGTTCAAAACTTTATTCCAGGAGTTCGCAGAAAAATCAAAATATAATGAGACGGAGGGAGTAAATGTGTCAGTAGAGGTTGAGTATGACATTTATACCATTAATGTGAATTCATATCCCATTTCGGCTAATATTTTCCGACGAGCAACCGAAGATGATCCAAGTATTATCTGCAAAAACACGTACATATAAATTCAAATGTCTTTTCAGGTCTAAAATATATTTCTCACCGATAATCAAGTCTATGATATATCTGTGCTTGATATTCGCTTACTGGATTACCACAGGCGCGCTCAACACACCGACATAATAAACGTAGTAAATATACTTCGCAAGAAGATGAAGCATTTTTGGAATTTATGGAAAGAGACCTCACCATGATGCTTTGAATGCGACGAGTGGCGTTGATCGCGAACTGAGGGTTTGTTGCAACCGTTAACTTTCGGAGGGGCGAAGAGCGGTGGTGGAGTGAGGAAGTGAGGCGATGGCAGAAACCTAGTTGTGGCGGTGATGGGCGGCGATTGTGGCGGAATGGGTAGTGATATATGTTTTTTTGAGTATTTAGCGTCAAAAGATTCTTCTTTTGTCGCTAGTGTAATGCTGCTAATTACGTTGTTTGTAGAACTTTTTACAGGCTTTTTCTTTCTGTATTGTATTTTTTGTGCATTCATGAAAACTTGAGAACGAAACAAGATTTCAACACAGACTTATGTCATTGACAAATACACTATTCTTTGTTCCAATTTATTTAAGAATTGCAGCGTCAAGTAAAAGGCACGATGGCCACAAAGATGTCACATTATCGCTTATCACACCAATTTGTTTAAAAGTTATAGCGTGGAGCAGTTGGCCACATAGATGTCGCATTACTCCTCCTTTGTTATTAGAATTTTTGCAAACGTTTAAGGATGAATTAAGCATTCAATACGTGCAACCACTGAAATCCTTATTTTTATTATCGTAACTTATTTTTCTTATCCTAACTTGACTTTCTAAGAGATACTTGTACATATCGTATTGAAGGATATTTTCATTGATCATTTCCTTATTTCACATAGTTGACTTTTCCTTATTGCACATAGTTGACTAGGCACCGATCTTGATTGATTCTTTCCATATTGTAGAAGAGATGACTGTGTACTGATCTTGATCGATCCTTTCCTTATTATAGAATAGTTGACTAGGCACTAATTTTGGATAGTTGACTAGGCATTAATTATAGAATTCATTCCTTATAAGGATTCGGCACTAGTATATAAGATGTACTTTGTGATTCAGTGAAAGTATTCCAGAGAGGAATTCAATTCTGCATGGTATCAGATCAGGTTACGAAAATCTGATTTTTTTCTTTCTTATCAGCCATGACTGAGGCTACGGCAAATAGCAATCATGGAGGCTTGATGTCAGTTACGAGTACACCACCAGTACCGTAATCAATATCAACTCACCATATTATTTGCCTGCATCAGACCATCCGGGCTTGATTTTTGTAACACACTTTCTCAGTGAAAATGGTGAAAACTATTTCACTTGGAGGCGTAATTTTCTGAATGCACTCCGATCCAAAAATAAGGCAGGATTCGTGGACGGAACCATAGGCAAACAGGATGTCAATTCCCGGAATTTTCAGCCATGTGTACAGTGCAATGCCATTATCCTATCTTGGTTAACAAATGCGCTTGCTTAGATCCAGAGTAGCGCAGCCCATGCCAACACCGCAAGTGAAGTTTGGTCAGACTTACAAGAGCGCTTCACTCAAGGAATCGCTCTATGAGTCTATGAATTGAAGCGTGCGATCGCCTTATTGCAACAGGAGAAAACGGCAATCTCCTCCTATTACGGTAAACTAAAATCTGTCTGGAATGAATTGTAGGCTTCCAATCCTATTTCTGTTTGTACATGCGGATGCACATGTGGTGCGGCAAAGAAGATGGAGTCAATGCGAGAAAAGGAAAAGGTATATGATTTTCTCATGGGCCTTGATGACATTTTCAGTATTGTACGATCACAAATATTAAGTGTAGACCCACTGCCCACTTTGGGCCAGGCCTACGGAATTGCAGCCCAAGAAGAAAAGCAACGATTAGTTGCTGCAACCAGAACACCATCACTTGAAGCCATGACGCTCCTTGCACAACGTGTTGGAGACATCCAATCCATGGCATTTGTCGCAACCACCGGACGAAGTAGAGAGAACAAAACTAGAGGAAATCGGGAAAAACTCCAGTGTACCCATTGTGGGAAACCTAATCACACCAAGGAGCAATGCTGAACTGGTGGGTTACCCGGCTAATTGGAGCGCATCCCGTCACCGCAGCAGTGACCAGCGGCGACCTAAAGGCGTTAATGAGCATGCGCGATCCGCACCGTCCTCATCAGCCTTGCGGACAACATTCACGACATCATCGCTCTCATCAGATTCGCCGATGGCATTTACAGCGTCCTTTGACGCCAAATCCAGCGCATCACCTATCCCAGGCCTCAACCCGAGGCACTACCAATAGCTTATGGATTTGCTTGGTCAAGGCGGCGTCGAGGCAGGAACCTCAGCAAATCTGTTCGATAATTTCTCTGGTAAGACAGCTACTGAAATTCCTTGGGTAATTGATACAGGGGCTACTGACCACATTACAGGTCAACCAGATATTTTGATCGACAAGATCGAGAACCCCAACATTGCACCTGTTGAAATTCCCAATGGAGATAAAGTACCCGTGAAATCCATGGGTCGAGTGATGCTTGGCAATAATATGGTTTTGAAGGATGTCCTTGGAGTTCCTCAATTTTTATATAATTTAAAATCTGCTACTAAATTGACCAAGGATTTGTTGGCCTGAATTTTGTGTCATACAGGACTTGCTCTCGAGGAGACTGATTTGGAGTGGGTAAAGCGCGAAGAGGCTTATACTTCTTGGAATCAATAGGAGGGGGCGCTGCATTGGTAACAGATAGGCAGAAGGATAAAAATATGTGGCATCGCCGGTTGGGTCATCTATCTATTGATCGTCTTCCTTTGATTTCAAATATATATGGAAAGTTTGATCTTAAGTCTCAGTTGATTTGTGATGCTTGTTGCAAAGCAAAACAAACTCGATTATCTTTTCCTACTCGGACGACTAAAACTACTCATGCTTTCGAATTAATTCATAGTGACATTTGGGGACCATATCATACTGGATCTTACTCAGGAGCACATTATTTTCTCACTATCGTAGATGATTATAGTCGTATTACTTGGGTGTACCTTATGAAATTTAAATCCGAAACAAAAGATTATGTGCTTCATTTTTTTCAGTGGGTACACACCCAATTTGATTCAAGGGTTAAGATTTTGAGGACTGATAATGGCTTGGAATTTCAACATGATGACTTATTGGCATATTACAAAAAAAATGGAATGGAACACCAATTCAGTTGCACGGACACCCCGCAACAAAATGGAGTGGTGGAACGAAAATATCGCCACCATTTGGAAGTGGCTAGAGCCTTACGTTTTCAAGCACACCTTCCGATACAATTTTGGGGTGCGTGCATTTTAACAGTCGTTTATTTGATTAATCGCATGCCTTTATCAGTGTTACAAAATAAAACGACCTATGAAGTTCTAGTTGGAAAGACTCCATCCTATGATCATATTCGAAGTTTTGGTTGTTTATGCTATGGTCATGTGAATCGAAAACCTCGAGATAAGTTTGCAGCTCGCTCCAAACCAGGAATCTTTGTAGGATACCCAAATGGACAGAAGGGTTATCGAATATTTGATCTCGAAGATAAATGTATTTACATTTCTCGAGATGTAACCTTTTATGAAGAGCATTTTCCATTTCAAGCGAGCAAACCCATTCAATCCCTTGAGACAGACTATCTGGGAAACCGAAAACAAGGAAATAGTCAAGTTGATTCTTTGGGTCAATCAACCATAGCTACCAATGAGCCGCATATTTTCAGTCAACCAAATGAACCCGTTAACAGTCAAGTGGATGCGTTAAAGTCCACTTCCATGGACAATAACCACAACATACATGTAGACAGTGAAACATGTGACAACGATCCGAGTTCAAATCCGAGTGTATTAGACCAGCAAGCACATGTAATTCTTCAACCGGATTCTCTTCCTCAAGTTCAGTCTACGGTCCCAACAAAGCGTGTTCGTCAGTTATCTCGGAAGCTCACTGACTATGACTTCATATTGCC
Organism: Escallonia rubra; assembly: GCA_033065855.1. Lineage (NCBI taxonomy): Eukaryota > Viridiplantae > Streptophyta > Magnoliopsida > Escalloniales > Escalloniaceae > Escallonia > Escallonia rubra. The sequence continues at coordinate 65,759 of JAVXUO010000829.1, read as the reverse complement.
CCCCCCCCCCCCCTCTCATCTTCGCACTCTACCACGCCAACAGTTAGCTCGACGGTATTTTCTTTATCTCAGACACTCTCATATTCACGCTTTTCTCATGATCATACTGCCTTCTTAGCGGCCATCTCCTTTGCGGATGAGCCAAGGTCATTTTCTCAGGCAATCAAACATAGCCATTGGCGTGAAGCCATGGCCAAGGAGATTTCAGCCCTTGAAGAGAACAAAACATGGGTTTTAACTACTCTTCCACCAGGGAAACGCGCCATTGTGTCAAAGTGGGTTTATAAAGTGAAATACAATCCAGATGGTAGTATCGAACGCTTTAAGGCGAGGTTGGTTGCTAAAAGATATACTCAAATTGAAAGGGTGGATTTCCATGACACCTACGCACCAGTGGCCAAATTAGTCACAGTTCGTTGCTTGTTAGCTGTCGCTTCGGCTCGCAACTGGGAATTACATCAATTGGACGTCAATAATGCGTTTCTTCATGGCGATTTGCATGAAAAAGTTTACATGAAGATTCCACAAGGAGTTTTTCGAAAAGGGGAGGTGTTTGCCGTTTGGAGAAGTCTCTTTATGGACTTCGACAAGCTTCACGTAATTGGTATCAAAAGTTCACTTCTAGTCTTCTTAAAATTGGTTTTGAACACTCTCATGCGGATCATTCACTATTTATTTCGTCCAAAAGAATTCATTTGTTGTTGTTCTTATTTATGTCGACGACATCGTAGTCATAGGAAATGACTCTATTCGAATAGCAGCTTTGAAGCAATATCTTGATACTCAGTTTCGGATCAAGGATCTTGGGAAGCTAAAATATTTTCTTGGTCTTGAAGGGGCACGATCATCTACAAGCATAGTTTTGAGCCAACAAAAATACGTCTTAGACATTTTAGCAGAAACTGGAATGCTGGGTAGTAAACCCTATCCATCCCCAATGGAGCAGCAACATAAATTGTCTAAAGACTCTGGCACTCTTCTTACTGATCCCGAGCGTTACCGCCGCATTGTCGGTCGATTACTGTATCTTACTATCACTCGGCCTGATATTTGTTATGTTGTGCACATTCTGAGTCAATTTATGCACACACCTCGACAACTGCATTTGGATGCTTCTTTTCGAGTTCTGCACTATCTAAAAAATGCCCCAGGACAAGGCATTATGTTTCCTTCCTGCAATTCTCTCACTCTACATGGATATTGTGATGTGGATTGGGCGGGTTGTCCCATGATCTGTAAGTCAACAACCGGGTATATTTTATTTTTGGGTTCTTCTCCCATATCTTGGCGTTCCAAGAAACAGTCAGTTGTATCACGTTCTTCAGCAGTGGCAGAATATCGAGCAATGACAACCACCACTGGTGAAATCATTTGGATGGTTCGGCTTCTTCAAGAGCTTCATGTTCCCTGTTCCTCTCTTATATCTCTTTATTGCGACAGTCAAGCGGCTATACATATTGCAGTCAATCCGGTTTTTCATGAACGTACCAAGCACATCGAGATCGATTGTCATTTCATTCGACATCATGTTCAAACTCGGATGCTTCTCCCTCGAGCCATCTCCACGCAGCACCAATTAGCAGATATCTTCACTAAAGCACTTGGTCGCGAGCGGTTTCATGACTTGCTTTCCAAGTTGGGCATTTCCAATCTCCATGCTCTAACTTGAGGGGGAGTATTGAAGGATATTTTCATTGATCATTTCCTTATTTCACAAAGTTGACATTTCCTTATTGCGCATAGTTGACTAGACACTGATCTTGATTGATTATTTCCATATTGTAGAATAGATGACTCTGTGTACTGATCTTGATTGATCATTTCTTATTATAGAATAGTTGACTAGGCACTAATTTTGGATAGTTGACTAGGCACTGATTATAGAATCAATTCCTTATAAGGATTCGGCACTAGTATATAAAATGTACTTTGTGATTCAATGAAAGTATTCCAGAGATGAATTCAATTCTTCACATCGTCATGTGCAACCGCCTAATTCAAAGAACACAGATCCTTTGCAACCTCTCTTTGCCTTTTTTACTTTGTAAAAAAAAAAAAAAGTCCTACTTTTAGCATAATTCAATCTAGCCTAAAGCTCAACCCATGCGTCTAGCCATGATTCTCTTTTAAGTGAGAACGGGACTTTTGAGTTCAATTCGGCGTTGCATGATACTGAATTCAATTCGGCGTTGCATGATACTGAATCTACCTTATCAATGCAGGTAACTCAAAAGCAGCACGGTGGATTCTTTTCAGTTGTTGATTAGTGTAACGTTCAAAACCATTGAAGAGTGACCACCGTTCTCCAAGCGGGAGCGAGAGCAACAAAACAGACACATTTGGTATATACGAAAGTGTATAGTGAAGAAAGAAGCGACAAGGACGAGAGCGGGAGTGTTGACCGCTTTAGAAGAAAAAGAAATACGGCATGAACCTGAAACGAAAGAAGACCAAACAAGGAAATCACGCGAAACCAATCATGTATGCAAGTAAATATACAAACCTACGTAAGGTCTAAAGGGATCAAAATTTCTCATTCATGTAAATCGAGGAAGAACATGAATTCCTCTCCCTAATACTCGAGTTTCTATTCACAGTAGAAGAGCTAAACCTGTTGAGATACGAGGACAAGCAGACCTTGTGGGCCGACTAATATTTCGTTCAGGAAACTGACCAACCCAAACCATACCACAGGAGTTACATCCACTCCACCTAGGGGTGGAATAACTTTCCGGGTTGCAGCGAGAATCGGTTCTGTCGGGGCGTAAGCTACCACATACGGAAACTTTCCAACTGGGAGCTTTGGATACCAGGACATAACAATTCTTACAATGAATAGGAAGGCAAATGCCGAAAGGAAAGGCCCCAAAAATGCAATTGCCAGCTTCGCTGTGGCAGGGTCCAAATCTAACAGTACCAGTCTTTGCAGTATTTCTGATGCAGCATGTGACGTCTCTGCTGTGTTTCCATTAGCACTCTCATGGACACTTAGAAGATCACTTGACATGGCCGCGTTCGAGAGATCAATATAGGGAGGAACAGTAGCTCCCAGGAAACAACCTGCTCTAAGTAGTGTGTGTGGCAAACCCTGGTTTGGACTTCTTTTAACACGGTGCCTGAAGTTTTCCTGCAATGAAGAAGCATCTTTAGTGCAAGAAGAGGTTGAGAGTACGCACAAAAAAGCAAGAAAAAATGGGCCATTTGCATTGCTGTCAATAACACATTATGTATGATTGCTAATGTGTAACCATTTGATATGCTGTCATCAACCCATTGTACACTTGGTTTTTTTCGGCTTGGATTTGGCCAAAGGGTGGACTGCAACCTATCAAGGGAGAGAAGCAGAACATGAGGGGCTTAATAGGACAATATTATTGGTTGAAACAATTAATTAGACATTTAGTCCTTGTGCTTGTGAGAAAGTAAATAATTTGATCAAAGATCCACCTAATTATCCCTTTCCGATATCCTCCGAAACGTTGAAGTAGTGAGCGACGCCGTGCTGGCCCCTGTTGATGTGAATCAGATTTTTGTGATACCCACCTTCCAAAGCGATGAATGATACTAAATGGTGATGGGTCAATTCTGGGAAAACAGTTTTGAGGGAAAGGTTGGGTGATCCAAAATGGCCAGGGAATGTGGAACAGGGGCTTGATAGTGAACATCAGGGTGACCTTTAAGACAGAAGCTGAACTATATGCCGCATGGAAGGCCTCAAGTTGGCTTTGGATGTCCGAATTCACAATTTTGAGTAGGATACAATTCTGTACTGCCACTAACTTTGTTGTGCAAGCAGACTAAAGAAAATATGTGAAACCTCACCTTATAATTCGGCTACCGATAGCTAAGCCTTGGGACTGCACCTTTAGGCACGTTTGGAGGAAGGAGAGTTGCAGATTTGCAGGCGCTCTAACATATGCTAGTAGATACCAGATTGCTCTTGGTTTCATACTCTTGAGTCCCCCAGCCCACCCCCCATGTTGGATACAATTGAAGCGGATTCGTTGAGGGTGCTTAGCCCAGACAGGTTGGAGTAGATTAGACGTTTGTACAAAATCAGCATGCTTGCGTTGTCGCGCCAGTGTGTAATATGTAAAGCGCACACACAATTGGAAATGCCAGTACCAAATACATCAACTAGCCCAATCTGAACCAAGTCAAGTGAATCAGATACTCCCATCTCCAGTGGAATGCTAGCATTCTTAGCACTCAAACTTAGTCATGAAACACTGAATGATCACCTTCAATAAGCAGTGTAGAATTTACTGTTTTTTCGAGGTTTTTCGCACCTCTTTTTCTATGATTCTCACAAGTCTTTTCTCCATTTTTGGGTGAATTACACTCAGAAGACCAGTGTTCGCCACTGTACAGTTTTAGAAACCTTGTTGTCCCTTCAAGATTATAAAGAAACAAGAAACTCAAAAATTCCCTTCTCGAGTGACTCTGCACTACTTCTCGAGTGACTCTGCACTACTAGTTAATGACATTTTTATTAACACCGTCAGTGAAAATTCTTAGCATCATTTTTTTAACATCACTATATGAAAGCCACTAAAAACATCTAACGATCATCAGTTGTCACTTAATGGGGGTGTAACTATCTTCCTATAATCCGGGTAGGAATAAAAAAGTTCATAAGAGGGTCGTCTTCTAATGCTTACCACACTTATCTGTAGCTGGGCATTATTAGCAAACCTCAAGACATCACGAAAGGGATGCAACTTAGGGCATTCTTTGGTGAAAGAAGAAAAGGATCAGACTCACTCCTTAGATTCACGAGATGACAGTTAAAGATTGACTTGTTTCCTTTCTCTATGGCAGCCCTACTGTCAAAGCAGACGCGACTTCCATCAAGAGCAATGTGTGCTTCGAGGTGGCTGTACCTCCTGCTTCTGCATATTGCTTTGACAAAAGCTATTTGTGCTTTGGCAAATCAAGGCTTGCCAAAAGCATAAAACTTTTAAGCGATTGAACTGCGGGTCTGGAACAAAGCAACCAACTCAAGTACCCAATTAAACTCGGCAAAGTCATGAGGTAATTACAGCTAATTATTCTTTCGTGGATGCATATATGTGTAGGTTGTAGCACCCAAGATTAACAGAGCACGAATCCTATATTATCTTAACTCCAAATGAACCCATAAACATAAACAATTTAACCCAGAGCAAAGGACATAAGAGAGGATACAGTTAGAAAGAGAAAACTAACATTGGCCATGGAGACGAGGGATAGAGGGTTGCTGCCGCCTTCAATCTTGGGCATAGGAGGAGGTCGCTTCTGCTGAGAAGGCTTTTGGGTTGTTACTGTTGAAGAGAAAAAAGTACTTCTGTTCGATGAATCTTCATGCGTTTTTGAGTTGGAAATGGGTATTCGACAAAGTGCATTCAGAGACATACCCACCTCCATTACCATCACCGAACTACTGCAACTATTTTCCTCTCTATCTACCTGTGTTGTTTTCTGGGGGTTTATCGAGATATCAGTCACTCAAAAGGTTCAAGATATCATGAACCCTTATCCACATCGCTCTCTATATACGGTAAATTAGTATTTTGCGCACTCTAATTATCAAGTTTTGCATTTTCGTCGTCTAATGTTATATCGCTGCTTCCTATAGTTAAGTGAGAACAGAAACCATAATTTTTTCTTCTCACGCGTCTATCTTGGCGGGTCGAGTTCTCTTGTCAAAGCTTCTTAAGGAAAAACGTGCCTCGATTAAAATCGATTTCAACATTATTAAAATGTTGCTCTTCGCTTCCAAATTAACTATAGACATGTTAACGCTATGAATAATTATTAAAATTCTCAACTAATAATTTCCATTCATCTTATTATTCATTACACCATAGCTTTACTACTCGAGAAGAAGGGAGAAAAAAAAACTATGCTAACTCCTCTAACGGCAAATTCATCTTAACTTCCGCACCATCGCCATTCTTATCTTCCGGACATTAAAGTCAATCATTTGAACGAGTAACTTTTGATATCAGAAAGTATAAGAGAGAGGAATAAAGCAAGATTAGTTCTCGATTCGGCAAACAAGAATCTGCTAAGACAATCGCAATTTTTCCCTTTTATAACTTTGTGGCATTATTGAATCCGTATGTGGGGTTTGAACGACGTTTTTTTTTTTTTTTTTGGGAAAAAGGGCTTGAACAAGATTAGACATAACATGTGCAGCGAGAGGGGTCCGCAACTCAAGGGGAGGAGCCCAAAACCGTAATTTACTCGAACAGAGGATAAAATACAAACAACTAGAGCGTCAAACTAGGAGTTCCAACTCTCAGCATATTCGTCCCAGACAACGTAATTAAGTCGGACACTCCCACATTTCAAATACCTTCGACGCTCACTCTCTCCAGCCCGCTCTTCGATATCTCCAAAATCTCGCTTCAATCCCTAAGCAGCAAATTCCGTGAACAAAATCCTTTCGGTTTCCATCCAAGCCTCCGGCCACCACCATGGAGGGAACCGGCGACGGCGGTGGTGGCGGCGGCGGCGAAGGTCAAACCGTTCGGATCCAGCACACGCGCATACTCCCGGATTTCCTGCAGAGCGTGAATCTCAAGTACGTCAAATTAGGTTACCACTACCTGATCTCGAACTTGTTTACTTTGTGTCTCGTACCTCTGATGATTGTGATATTAGTCGAGGCCTCGCAGTCGAATCCCGACGATATGCGCCAGCTGTGGCTGCACCTCAAGTACAATCTCGTTAGCGTCATAATTTGCTCGGCCGTCTTGGTGTTTGGATCCACGGCCTACATCATGACGCGCCCGCGGCCGGTTTATCTGGTCGATTACTCGTGTTATCGCGCTCCGGATCATCTCAAGGCGCCGTATAGCCAGTTTATGGAGCACTCTAGGCTTACCGGCGATTTCGACGAGTCGGCGCTCGAGTTCCAGCGGAAGATCTTGGAGCGGTCGGGGTTAGGCGAGGAGACGTATGTCCCTGAGGCGATGCATTACGTTCCGCCGCGGCCGTCGATGGCGGCCGCTAGGGAGGAGGCGGAGCAGGTCATGTTCGGTGCTCTGGATAATTTGTTTCTTAATACGGCTATTAAGCCTAAGGATATTGGGATACTTGTTGTGAATTGTAGTTTGTTCAATCCGACACCGTCGCTGTCGGCTATGATTGTTAATAAATACAAGTTGAGGGGTAATATTAGGAGTTTCAATTTGGGGGGGATGGGGTGCAGTGCAGGAGTGATTGCGATTGATCTCGCAAAGGACATGCTGCAAGTTCATAGGAATACTTATGCCGTTGTTGTGAGCACGGAGAACATTACGCAGAATTGGTATTTTGGGAATAAGAAGGCTATGTTGATACCAAATTGTTTATTTAGAGTCGGGGGTTCAGCTGTTTTGCTGTCTAACAAGTCTGTGGATAGAAAGCGAGCCAAGTATAAGCTTGTTCATGTTGTGAGAACCCATCGCGGGGCAGATGCTAAGGCGTTCCGCTGCGTCTATCAAGAGCAGGACGATGCCGGGAAAACTGGCGTGTCTTTGTCCAAAGAGCTTATGGCAATTGCTGGTGGGGCTCTTAAAACGAACATCACTACATTGGGTCCTCTTGTGCTCCCGATCAGTGAGCAGCTTCTCTTTTTTGCTACTCTGGTAGTTAAGAAATTCTTCAGTCCACACATAAAACCTTATATCCCGGACTTCAAGTTGGCATTTGATCATTTCTGCATACATGCTGGGGGAAGGGCTGTGATTGATGAGCTGGAGAAGAATCTCCAGCTGCTACCTATACACGTCGAGGCTTCTCGAATGACTCTCCACAGATTTGGGAACACTTCATCAAGCTCCATTTGGTATGAACTCGCATATATAGAGGCCAAGGGAAGAATGCGCAAGGGCAATAGAGTCTGGCAGATTGCATTTGGGAGTGGTTTCAAATGTAACAGTGCCGTATGGGAGGCTCTTCGGAACATGAAGCAGTCTTGTAATGGCCCCTGGGAGGAGTGCATTGACAAGTATCCTGTGAAAGTAGTCTCATAGTTAATAAGAAAAAGCTGGTTCAAAGGTTATTGTTTGCAGCTCACAATTACTCCAGCTTTCTGTCTTATCTCCTTTAGTCCTTTTACTTGTTTGGTCACTTCATTCAATTATTGAACAGAAAATGTTTTACTTCCCTGTAACTCTCACATGCCTAGAGCTTTTTTTTTTTTTGATACATGGACTTGCTACTTGCTAATTTTGTGTTGTACAATTTCGGAATTGTATGCTGTATGACTTTGTGATTGTCTTAATTCCAAGGGTGCGCTTTGCTTTAACTTTCTAGTATTTTGTTGTTATCCTTTATATGGAATTCATATGCAAGAAAGATGCTTCAAAGCACTAAATTAAGTTGGCTTTTAATTGTAAGTGGTTCAGTGTGCCCCACATATAGCAATTTTCAAAATGCTGAGGTCCTTTTGGCAATATAGTGTGAGGTTGAAAGTTAGGCTTTTAAAGATGCAGAATTATGCAGCAGGGTCAAAGATTATTTCTTTATATCGGAAAAAGTTAGATGGAAATTCACTATACATTTTGAAATATGCATGCGTGTGTATGTCGGAGAGCGAGAGAGAAACTACATTGATTTTTTACTTGGCAAATTACTATCCAGCATGACTGCCGTGTGTATTACAGTAATGAACTGTACATTGAACTAGTTATCTGGTCCCGTTTGTTGGTGTTGGTCAACCCCTCCGTGGTATTAAGATAAGCACTACACTAGTTTATTAGCAATGTGTAGTTGTCAATTTATTATGAGATACATCAAATATGTGTTTGATTGTTTATCTTTTCTGGTAATCTCATCAGCCATTTAAAGTGTTCATCTGAGGAGGTAAGTATATGCTGAATTTACTATAGCCTTGTCTCCCAGCTATGTTGCGGTTTGTCATGGACATTACTATTATGCCAGGTTCATTTAGGGCCAATTCTACTTTTAGGAGTGTCCTTGATTTTTAGATTAAGACCCTTTTAAGCACCAAGTGTTTCTTTAATTAAAGGAAAGATTGCCATGAGGCACACCTAAGCTCTCTGCATCTCACAGCATTTCTTGCTGAGATTGAGACATTTACATGCTTTGTTATATATTACCTTGCTAACTGAGATACAGACATGGCTTCTGGTTATATCCTCTAGGCGTCCTTGTAAATAGCACACATGGTGTTGAAGATAGACGGGTAACGGGTTGTCTATTTACCAAACACGAACATTCTATCTGATTTTGGAAAGTATTCATCTGGTTGGCAATACCCTGATTTTTTTTAAAGACGACAAGCATAGTTCAAAACCATCTTTAGGAGTGTCGTTTGTTGTGTATATGCACGTTAATTTACGACCCTCACTGCGAGAAAAAACAACACAACATACAACCATCGGTGACGGGGTTCAACGAGTTGCTTCTCGTTTGATGATGTGCTTGTTTTTTCGTTATTAATATGAATTCAAGAATGACAATAATGGAAGTAGTTGTGGTGGTTATTATGCTTTCGTAGTTTTTTGACAAGAATACGAAAAGCCATAATCTTCCTCTTTTTTTTCTCTGTGTTTGCTATCGAATTGTTTCACTGACCAGTGCATAGCAGGATCCAGTGGGCAAGTATGCTGGTGGGCCTTCTCTTTTCGTCACCACCATGTACAGAGTATGCCATAGTGCGTTGAAGTATTCAAAGATCAACACGAGAGCAAATATACATCATTGATTCCAGTAGAGGCCATGATTCTGGTGGTTATTGAACAATGTTCACAAGACTCCCAACTTTCCTCCAATTCCTTCATAGGAAACTCCCACCGAAGCCCCTGACAGTTTGCAGAATACAGAAGAAGCTCAAGGCCTGTACGGTGCTAGTTGGTATCTTTCACCTTAGTGTTATCGGATCCGGATACCGCACAGTGCTGCGCTGGAATTTCCTAGTGATGAACAATTATCGCTAAAGTTCTTGCTGTTGCCACAGAACACTTAAGTGGGATTCGCACAATCTAGCGTAAGAGTTTTGAGGAAAATTTTCTGCTCCTACCCTAGTAGGGAGAGAGTTAGTGTCCTTGCATAATGACAATTAATGATCATTAAATATTTTTAATGATTTTTCTGCTAACACTTTCAGCCATAGTTTATAGCAATATTTTTTTAGTATTATTAAATAAAAGTCGTTAAAAACATTTAATGACAATAAGTGTTGAGATATAATATATTGTCGCTATCTTTTCACAGCTATGGTAGCATCTAGATCCAATAAGCCCTCCTATCTGGCTCTGAGTTGCACCTTACCTGTATACACCAGCCGTTCCAACTTGGGAAATGGTGGCGAAATGATGCCAGTCTGTTACCAACTAATCCCGAAACCAATAATGGAGGCAAGACTTTTTAGATTGCTTGGAGGAAATCGCGGAACCTTCTAGCCATCTCTAATAAATAAATATAAAAAAGAAACTCCTTGAAGCTGAAGGTACGTGGAAATTCATTCAATCTGATTGACAATGTTGGCATAAGGGCATACGTAGCCCTCTCAATCAACGAATGCTTACAAGCTCTTTTCTGTCCCTCGTCAAAGGGGGTAATGTCGTAAATGTGAGGTTTAGATTGATACTAGGAGTTCCATAACATTCTAGTATTTCATTAGAATAATGAGAAATTGGGAAGTTGAGGAAGGACTTGCTAGTTAAATGATGATATTGAAAGGATAATCTAACTTTAGCCCTTCTGCAACTCATACCATTTGCCCAAAAGAATTTATACCAATTTGGTCCAACTCTGTTAAGGTTGTCTGTTTTCAGCAGTTTGGCAATAGCTCAAAATTTCATTATGGCCTTAAACACTCCGACTAGATGTTCGTCATAACAATTTGTGATTACACCGGTCAACTGTGGCTTGGATTATTAACAAGCCCTGAGAAATCAGGCTGGCATCTGCCTCTTTCTACTTATGAAGTCAATAGTTGTAGTAGAAAGCGAGAAACGTTGATGAAGCCAAAAGAATAAATGAAAGAACTGAATGAAGCTTCTGCAGAGATCTGTTTGATGATAGCAAAAATGGGCTAATATTACAACAACAGCAGCGGCGGCAGCACTCGTCTCTGCGTTTGAAGGAGAGAAAGAGAGAGTAGAAATACATTAAGTATCATCTGAAGGACCACTGGATCTCCTCCAGCGTCTTCCCCTTGGTCTCGGGGACCCAAATGGCTGAAAATATCACCGTGAGAGCACACATAAGCATGTAAATAGTAAAAGTTCCTGTTAACAACAGAGGAAGCCCGAGTCAGTCGGAAACAAATGTCAGTAGTACCAGGAATACAAGAACTTTATCAACAATGATCATTGAGTCCAATACTTATATACATCCATACGAAATCCAAGCTGCATGAGTGCAATATTCATCGAACTGTAGAAATATATATATATATTGTACATAGAGGGGAACAAACCTCCACTGTTCCAAGCCAATAGCAAGGGGGCGGTCAAAGTAATCACCCAGGCAGTGAACCAATTCGCTAATGTTGCCACACTTCCAGCGAGGCCTTTAATATTGATTGGAAGAATCTGAGAACCAAATACTAGAATTAGCAGCAGCAAACCATGAGTCAGACTGCTGTAAAGAATGTTTGTTTTTTGTGCAGTACAAAGTATGCGCTGACATCAAAGGTATATTTGGTCTTTTCTCACTGGTTGTCAGCATTACAACGCCGAAAACTGGAAAATTATCAGTGCGCCAAGTAGAGTACACGGATATGAAAATACAGCTTCAAACTTGGATCACATCTCTAGCCACAACGAAGTAATACGGCTCTAGAACTTGTATTTCAGGAGTAAATACTGCGGCACAAATTGGAAGTGAGAATGAACCACAGAAGATGTGTCCTCTCAACGGAGCTGAGGTCAAGTCCAAAACCTAACCAACCCCCCCCCCCCCAGCCAAAAAAAGGGAAAACAAAATTTTTGTATGTTTACATGTATATGATCACGTGTTAACAAGATGCATAGAAAAATCATGGAATGACCAAAACTAAAGAGCTGTTGTTTAAAAGATTCACACTGGCAAATTGGAAAACGCATTCATTGGAAGGGAAAAAAAAGTACCATTATTGCAAGGAAATAAAAATATGATACCTCAGACATTATAATCCATGGAATGGGCCCCATTCCAAGGGAGAAGGCAATAATCATGCCCTGAAAGATAAGTTCTTAGACTAATTAGAAAACTTAGCAGCAAAAGTTAAGGATCTGTATAAACGTCTGTAACAATCGGACATACCACAACTCCAACTACTGATATGATGCCTAATATGCTGTAAATGGTAGAGCTATCCGATACAAAATCCTGATATCACATAATAAGTGTGAGAATGTTATACTCAGGAGAAACATGACCTCTTTGCCCATAAGTTAAAATTTCTACTGAATCAGATAACCTAAAAAGCCATATCAGGATAAAAGAATCCATAGCGCAACTACCTTCAAATAAAAGGTAATTGCCACAACTAAGAGAGAAAAGGTCATTCCAGAAGAGGAGACCTGCAATAGATGTTTTGAATCAGATGACCAAAATTCTCATGTGCTATTGTAGATGATTATTTTGCTTGAACTCACAATTAGTAGAAGCCTGCGGCCTGTTTTGTCCACCAACCATGTGGAAACTGCTGTGGCGATAACCTACACAGTGCATAAATTCTTGTTGATGTCTTGAGGAAAAAATGTATATGTCAGCAATTAAAATTTGAATAATGTAAATTGTTTTCCAAATGATCCTTTATGTTGTACCTGGACAGCACCAAGCCCAAAAGTAGCAACATTGGTTGATGAAATTCCTGTTCAACCAAGTCAACCTGTAAGAGCCATCTAACTTGAACTCTAAATACAAAGCTTCGTCTTTGGGTTATTGATCCATAAAAGGGTGACAAGCACTACATGGATGCGTTACAATTCAAATAACAGCAACCTCTTTGTTCAATTGGTTCCCACACCCAAATTAAAATCCCGTGTCCTCATGGCTACAAGTTCAACTCTTTGCATCTGCATTTCTTGGTGAGCCTTGGCGCCTCTCCACTATAGTGGGGTTTGCGCACATCAACCCTCCGCAGACCCCACAATGGCCGGAGGCTTGTGCAGTAAATGTTAAAACAGAACCAATTGATTTGCAAGAAAACACAGTTCCTTGATGTTTTGGTGCAACCAAAACTTTTTAATAGTAGTAACATTCGTGCACGTTGACCAATAAATTATTCCAAGTATACAAAAAGAAGTGATACTCCGATCATTCTACAGCAGTTCCTTCCAAAAATGCATTGGTATAACAACATAACAGAAAACTCACCAGCAGTTGCAAAAATGGTACTCGAGTAAAAGAGAACACCATTAGTTCCACTTAGCTGTTGAAAGACAAGTAATCCAATTCCTATCTGCAGGATATAAGCATTTATAGTTGCAGAAATCGTCACACAGAACGCGAGAGAACATGAGCAACAAATAAGTGAAAGCTTCAAGCAACATAAATACCATCAGAGGAAACCAATATCTTCTTTGTTTGAGGTCCCCGAAACGGATTGCTGTTCTTCTGCTCGATGATGCAACAGACCTCTGCACAACGCAAAAGTACAAACTAATCGTGGGTATCAAATGCACGGATACTTTCTTTAAGCACAGTTAATATGGAAGCAGTCAAGGTTGATGGTCTTTAAGATCTTCTCACTAAAGGAGATTTACCTTAATTTCGTTTACTTCAAGAGAAATATCAGTGTCAAAACCCCGTAGTACTTGCAAAGATGCCTCAAAATCATCTGTCATACCCATTTTTGCCTAGATTTGACAAAAAGAGATTTTCTTTACTCAATATGACTTTGGGTTGAAGTGATAGTAGAGACAATGATTTATGAAGCTTACCAACCACCTAGGAGACTCTGGTATAAAGAAGAGGCCAGGTATCAATATTAGACAGGGTAATATTCCTGCCAAAGAAACATGGAATATTTGTACTTCAAAGATTATCTTCAACTGAATAGAAAAGGCAGGTGCCATAAAGGGCATTAGGACAGTGAAGGGTGTAGCTGATGAGCTGTTCAATCAAACTATCAATTAAGTCTTCTAATCTGTTTGTTGAGGCTACTGGAGAGGGTAACGGATTCAGTTTAGACTGCCATTATATGCCTGCTAGGACTTGCTCTTGATGCCACTCAAGATTTGTATTTTTTGTATTTTACATGCACTGTTCTCCGCCCCTCCCCCACCCACACCACACCCAAAATGAAAAGGCAACATTTGAAACCCACCCGTAATACAACACACCCAAAAGATTAAAGTAGAATCTCAACAGACAACTGGATCCTAGATCAGAACTTAACCAGATTTGAGGTGGAAAACCAAAAGCCTCAGCTAAGGCTCCGTCCACCAGGAAACTAATATGTGATATGGATTATCCCCACCCAACCCACCTATCAACGAAATATATGCGCGTGTGTCTGTGTACATACACAGCATAGAAATAATGAACAACTACCCTCTTATACATGGATAAGCTGTAACTAAATACAAAACTGGAAAAGAAAGATCCTTATGGTTGAGCACTCAAGTCAAATGGAACCATCACTCAGCAACATGTCAAAGACAGAATCGAGATTGCAATACTGTTAGCTACACAAGTATAAGGTTTCTAGAGGATGAAAGTCATTCTCTACATCCAAGGAAAGAGAGTACTGGAGGGATATCATGCATGATTGCATTCATCAGGAAAGAAATCTAATAAAATGGAATTAAGGAGTCTTCGAGATGAGTACCCAAAACTGCAAGTACTCTCCAACTAACAAAGAGTCCCAGCAAATAAGCCAGCATTATTCCAATTGTGACAGAAAGCTGTGGAACAAAGAGCACCTCACTTTATTGGAAAATGAATGAGGTTAATGAACAACATTAGTTCAGGATCAGGATATGACGTTAAACTCCGCCAACCTGATTCACTGAACCCAGCCCTCCTCTCATATTTTGAGGCGCTATCTCAGCTATATATACTGGAACCTGTGAGAAACAGAAGACGTAATAAGTCTAGTAACATAATTATCCGCACATAATCCATTAAATAACCCACATAAAGCGGCTTAATAAGTTACCGTGTAAGAGATTATTCCAACGCCAAATCCTTCCAACAACCTTCCCATGTATAGAAATGAAGAATCCTACTTTTCACAGTTGTAAGTAGTTGCTTGATAAACATAAAAAACAACTGAAAAAGGGTCAAAAGTATAATTTCTGGAAGAGCTCACCTTGGCAAATGATATGGCCAGCCAACCAATGATATTAGGGATAGCGGCGATCATCAAAGACTGCAGTTTAATAGAAGAAAGCAGAACTTACCTATACAAATCAAACCAAGAGAAAATCCAGAACAGAACATGCACTAAAGCTGTTACTAGTAATGAATCAATCAAACAACATACCCCTTTTCGCCCAATATACTCTGCAATCTGGCCACTAGCTATTGCTCCAACCATAGCACCCACGTTAGATAATGAACCAAATAAAGAAAACTGGCCCAATAATTTCAGTTAGTAATACTTCTAATACATAAAACAAAAACTCAAAAAAAATTAAAAGGTAGCATAAAATCCCTCTAACCTCAGAGACAGTTAGGTTAAGATCTTCGGTTATAGCAGTTTGTGTAGGTGAGGAATAACCACTCTGAAAATTAAAAAAGAAAACAGTTATATAATTACAGTATCAACCGGATATACTCCATTCATATTTTTGTTACTTTTTAACTCTTCGCAAATATCAAGGATAAGAATTGAAACATTTCAATGATGTATTCTGCACGCTTGAACGCTAATCTAGAAATCGCAGAAAGTTAAAGTGAAAAAAAATTGATGAAACGGAGGGACTACATAAAACACATTAAAGAAGTTTATATGTAGCAAACTGGGTAGTAGCATTTAGCATTTAGCATTTTAGGTATTCAAAGAATCAAATAGCTTACACAAACCCTAATTTTGCAGTCCAGTAACCAAATTGGTATGAGTGATTCAAATTGAGAAAGAGGGGATTACAGTGAAACCGAACTGGATTGGGCCCAAGGCCACGATCAAAACACAGGCCAAAACGGATACGGAGCGGTCACGAATGGCCTGAGACGAGCCCATCATACTGGATTGCCTCGAGCCCATACGGTACCAGCTCCCCGTATGGAGAAAAGGCTTCCGAATATCCCGGGCATCGTCACTTTCCTCTCTGAAGCTCATCCCTCCCTCTTACCTCCCCTGCCTAGAATGAAGTGGAATAGAATCAGGTAGACGGAAAGAAGGAAGAGAGAAATGCAGGTGTTCGTGACTGCGAGCAAGTGTTTGATGAAATGCCTGACAGAGGTAATAAAGGTCAGGACGATGGAGAAGTATTAGAGTTGGGGGGCAATGTGATCCAAGAGAGTTTTGTGGGTGACCGGCTGTTGGTCCAGTTGTCGTTTTGGCCTTATGTCTAATATACCAATAGGGCCAATAGGACATGATTTTGTGGTGATCTTTGTTGGTGCCTAGTCATGCCTACAGTACAGATTTTTGTACAACTCATCACTACAGGGATCTCATGCTCACAGATATTTTTTGTATGACTGGCATCCTGTTTAAAATGTACTGTACTCCGTATTTGGTAGCCATCCAATCCAATCTATGGATTCGTCGGTAGTTATTTAGCGACTTTTAAATAGTCATAAATCAATGACTCAAAATCATATAATATATACACGACATATACTTGTAAATTACGATTTACGTAATTCAGAGCACAAAGAAAAAATGTCGTTAAATATTTATTTTTCACCCTTAAGATTCCTAAAATTGTACGTTCACTCAATATGTGCTAGATGTTTCAAATTGTGAATGCGTGCCAGGGTTACGTAGTATGTCACTGATGTCCAAATCTTGTACAGTAGAACATTGTAATTGAATGTGCGATGGGGCGTGTTAAGCGTAGTCTTGTCAATCCCACAAGTACATCGGAAAGGGGTACTAGATAACATAATCTAAAGCAGCTTAATTAAATGCAAAATTACTAAACAAAAGCATAGTTGTTTGACAATAGATAATCTTCACATTTTGGGACCTGACCAAGCCATGGTCTCTCTCCGAAGAAGCCTCGGGCATTTACGTGAACATGGCAAAAGTATCCGAGTCAGTTCTGCAAGAAAACAAGGCCAGTGAAGCTCCTGCTTTCCCAAATTGCGAAGGACAATGACCCACCAGTTCACCACAAACTGCGAATCTGAGCTTTGAAAGCAGTTTCAAATTAAGAAACTGGAACTTCCTAAGCAAAAAACGAAATGGATAAAGGTGTAACATAGTTAACACAATCTTTCTAAGTTTTTATTTCTCTGAGTTGGTGGTAGTGCGACGAGTCTTGACTCTTGATACATGCAGATAGGTATGAGCTGCCACAATTTGTTTACCGGGAGGACTTGTCCCAAGACTGGACTGGGCCAGTAGGTAGGTATCCACGTGCTCTTGCTAAATTTTTTTTCCCTGGGGAAAAAACATTTGTCGTATTCTTGCTAAGTCGTGATTACTTTGTTTGAAAAGGCATGTGTAGCACATTCCATCAACGCGCGCCCATGAGAGAGAGAGAGAGAGAGAGAGAGAGAGAGAGATTGATTGATTGATTAATTGATTAGCACTTCGTGTTGAATAAGCAAAAGCTTTTGCATGGGAAAGTGAAAGTGAGGCTTACACAGAAATGGTATTCACGTTGTAAAATTAAATCAATTCCCTTCAAAAGTGTTTTTAGCAGTATTTTAAATATAACTATCTTGATTTATAGCAAGAAATTAGAGGAAGAGAGTTTAAAGGTGAAGTGAGATTATCAAGATGTCAAATAAATAAGATACTTAAAAGTTGGGGTTAAATATAGATTAGTACCCTAGAAGTACACAAAAATCTCACTTGAACACATATTTTCAATTTTTACACATCAGGGTTAGGAGTTTTAATTTTACAGTTAATAAGTACATCATCTGTTTTTCCGTCCAAATTAATAATGGAGCGATGGGTAAAATCGTCAAACTCTTTAAACATTGATAATAATTAAAAAAAAAATCCTTTCATCACCATCTTGTTATCCACATTACTGTCACTGACTTACAAACCCCTGCCGACCACACTGTCGCCACCGATCTACAAAACACCCGCCGCCACAACTAACTTGCAGCCAAACCCCATGTCGCCACTTACTTAGAATTCCCACCTCCATGACTAACCTAAAAACCCACCACTGCCGCAATGCTGCCATTACTGGGCCCCACATCAAATATACAAAACCATCGGCAAATCTATGTCCTAGAGCTGTCGAATTTCTGCCACCAGCGGTGTCGCCACACCACAAGCATTTTAATCTTTTTTTTTTGAAATTTTAGTTTGAGATCTACTTCAATTTTGAAATAATATCATTTTTTGGATCTATTGTTCTATGGTGATGTTGGTGTTGATGCAATTAGGAGTGGTGTTGATGGGTGGGTGTGCTATTGATCGATTGGGGTGTGCCTATTGGTGTTGCGATGGTTGGTTGGAGGTGTTTTGAGGGGTGAAGGATGGTGGGGCAGTAACAGGTTTAGGCTGTGATGGTGGTGGCAAAAGAAAATGGGGTGGAAGAAGGCGGTGGGCGGGTAACGGGGTGGTGACTGGGAAAGGGGCAGTGGTTGGTGCTTTGTGTGTGTCTGTACAGGTGTATGTGGTGGGCGATGCGGGAATTAAGGACGGTTTAAGTGTGTGTGTGTGTGTGTGTGTGTGGATTGATGGTGCCCAGGGAAAAAGGCGGTGGCGTGTGGGAAGAGAGCAACGAGTTGTGAAGAAGATGGTGGACGTTTTGTGCGTGGGCGTGACACTGTGTATGTGGTGTGTGTGTGTGTCGCGTGTGTGGTAAAGTGGGGGGTGGCTGGTAGGAATTTTTTTTTCTCTTTATGTTTTAATAGCAAAAATGTGATGACGATTTTGCCTTTGACAGTTTAGAAGCAAAGTTAGGGATTTGGACGAAAAATCAGATGAGGTACTTACTAACTGTAAATTTAAAACTCCAGACCCTGATATGTAAAAATTAAAAAATATGGGTTCTCAAGTGAGATTTTCGTGTACTTTTAGGGTAATAATCTATATTTAACCCTAAAAGTTAATTTTCTTATTGTCTGACTTAAAAGCACGAAAAATGCAAACGTTAAGAAGAATTGGATGGTCCTGTACCAATAGATCAGACCCTATACATGTTTAAGAAAGCTCTTCCCGTCTCCCTTAGAGGACCCTGCCTCAATGAGCCTCCTTGATGCCACGGTTCCGGATGATCCAGGAGAATAAAAATATTTTTTGTCTTTTTACTAAGCTACTTCAATCGGCAAAATTTACTCAAAAAATGAATTAAATTGTTCTTCTTCTTAATTTATGTTTTTGCCTGAAACTTAGAGATTGTTCATGTAATTATAGAGACCATACTCATAATTTATACCGGAACAACACATAGACAAACTGCACAAGCTAGTAACAAGATTGATACCTTAAAATCTTTATGGCTACTATCAATTGGTGTGGCAGCGAAATTTTATGAAAAAACTTTTGTTGTTGCCTGAATGGTAGAAAGATAACTACAACTTCTCGTATAGTGACGATTAACAATCGCTAAATGCAGTTAATGATATTTTTGCTAATATGTTCAACGATAATTTTTATTAATATTTTTTTTTATCATCACTATATAAAAGTAATTGACAATCATCAAATCTTATTATGCGAGAGATTGTATTTATATTTCTACAGCCCGCGAGCAGTTAAATTGTTTTTCAATTTTGTTAACCAGTGCTAGTCTGTAACAAAAATACAATGATTGTTCAATAGACTTGAAAAAGATGAACCGCACGTATCTCGTGCAGCTCACTACGGATTTGACTGTGAAAACCCCGTTCGTTGTCCATACCAATGCGTCCAACAAGTACTGATGCAACTACTTGACTGCTGCTTTCTATTTCAATGTCATGTTATGAGTTTTTACACCCTCACACCTTGTTAAAAGATGTTTATCTTGTCTTAAAGCATTTTTTTAATAATACAAAAATAGTGAAAAACAGTATATAAAGTATGAAAATAAACACGTTTCAATATTAGTGCCGATAAAGTCTCGGTTCGGATAAGCATCAATAAACGTAAGTCAGGGATGAACTGCAGTATTATGTGTCGTAGTCTCATGATGAATTTTTGTACCTCCCACGTGGAAAAGATTTTCGTGACGGTGATGGTTCCGGTACTACACTGTGATGCCAAGGAAAGTGGGTTCGTACTTACGTGGAGGTGCCACAAAGGCTGCAGTCCGAGTCAGCTTCCAAGTATGTTGATGTGAGACACAGCAAGGGTGGTACAAGGGCAGAGACCAAAGGCTTCCCAGACAGAGCTTGAGGGTGGCAGTGCTGCGAGGGCGATAGCGCAGGATGAATATACGACGACAGTCACAGTCCGATGCTTAGGTCCAAAGTCAGGGTCCTGTATATTTCTCTCTCTAGGATTCTAGAGTGAGAAAGTGAAAATGTGAGAGTGAAGAAGAAGTCCAACCGTTCTGTCCTCTAAATGAATTCTCAAGACCTCTATTTATAGAGATTGAGATGATGATGTCATAAACCGACACGTGGCGCTCCCCGGGAGTGACACGTCACCGGGGGGTCCACGAGTGCCGGTGCTCCATGGACTGTCAGATCGCATATTCAACCGGCCTGCTCCTCACAGCGTCGCTCTGTCTGTCTGGAAAGACTGGCTCCCACCGCATCGGTGTGGCCAGAGAACCCAATTGATCTAGCCTCCAATCCAAGCCCTTGCGGAGTCCCACAGGCCTGGCAGCGGTGGGGAAGACCCGACGCCCAACTGCCAGGTGAACTAGGCGCGATGCCCTCCGAAGACCTGCTCCCGTCTCGGAGTGACCCGGGGGTCATAGTCCCTAGGGGTGCCGACGCAAGCCCCCAGTGCCGGAGCACGTAGGCCAGTCACGCAGGCACCCTGACGGAGATAGTGTCCCGGAGGAGTCGTCTATTCCGCAGGCCAAAGGTAGCATCCCGGAGGAGCCGTCTACCCGGCCGGCCAAGGTAGCATCCCGGAGGAGCCGTCTACCTGGCGGAAGGGGAGTTGAAGAGCTCCCTGGCAGAGATAGTGTCCCGGAGGAGTCGCCTATCCCCGCGGGTGATGTACACTCCGGAGAGTGGGTTGAAGCATGTTCCATGACCAAGGCAAGGTGCGCATGGTGTGATGAATGAGTGTGGTGCCCGGGGGCATGATGACATGATTGTGGCGCATGGGCGCGATGAAGTGAGTAAGGTGCCGGGAGCACGTCTATGTCAATGGCGCGGCGCATGGGCGCGACGGAGTGCGTAAGGTACCGGGGGCATGTTTGTGTCAATGGTGGCGCATGGGCGCGACATAGTGCGTAAGGTGTCAGGGGCACGTTGGTGTCAATTAGACCTGGCAAAATGTTGCCCGGACCCGTTACCCGACCCGTACCCGGTCCAAAATCCCGGGTACGGGTAGCCATTTTCACTACCCACTGAAATTGTACCCGGACCCGAACCGACCCGTAAAATCCGGGTAAGTACGGGTCGGATTGCGGGTACCCGGATTTACCCGTTTTTTTTCCTCTATAAAAGGTGTTAGTTAGGGTTTTCATTTCATTGTTCTCACTTCTCATCATTTCCGACTGGCTGGCCGCCTTCTCTCTCTCTCTGCCTTCGAACCCACCACACGCCGCCGCACTCAGCCACGCCGCTGCTCTCTGCCAGCCACGCCGACGCTCTCTACCACCCACGACGCCGCTATCTGTCAACCGCGACGCCTCTTTCACACCCACATGATCTTTCTCTCTCATCCACCAGTCAGATCTGCGACGACCACGTGATCTCGACGGCGTCCCATCGTTCCTCTCAAGCTCCACCGCCAGATCAGCCGCAACTCCGCCTCATCGACGCCGGTTTATCTCCCATCAGCTTCGACGCCGGTTTGTCTCCCATCAGCTCCGATGCCGGTTTGTCTCCCATCAGCTCTGACGCCGGTTTGTCTCCCATCAGCTCCGACGCCATGACCGAAGTGTCCATCGGCGATGATACCCACTATGACGCCTTCACTGTTGGATCTGCCGAGGAGTATAATTTGTTTACGACATATTTTTTTTTTCAGATCTACTTTAATCCTTATGGGTCGAACGAATTTGTTCTTCATTTAGACTTTGTGTTCTTAAAAGTTTCATGCACAGAACCGTGATCTTGTTGTGTTAGGAAATTTGGGAGTTGAGATTATTGTGGTGGAATTTTTGTGATAACCAAATAGAAAAAAAAAAGATTACTGAGAAAAATATGTTAATAAAAAAAAATTATAAATTTAATAACTTACCCGCGGGTAATACCCTACCCGCAAGGGTAGGGTACGGATCCCAGATATAAATTACCCGACCCGGTTTTACCCGGACCCGCCCGGGTATTACCCGTATCCGCGTGGATCGACCCGTTTGCTAGTTCTAGTGTCAATGGTGGCGCATGGGCGCGACAGAGTGCGTACAATGCCGGGGGCACGGTAGTGTGACAGAGAGCCTGGGGGCACGGCTGTATCAGCGGGGTGGCGCATGGGCGCGATGAAGTGTTGGAGTGTGACGCCCGGACGTCGGTGACGGGGGTCACGGAGACAACGACGGGGCGACGGATGATGAGCGTCGTGGAGTTGTGTCTGGGCGACGGGGTCGCGGAGTTGTGTCCGGGCGACGGGGGTCGCAGAGTTGTGTCCGGGCGACGGGGTCGCGGAGTTGTGTCCGGGCGACGGGGGTCGCGGAGTTGATGGACGACGGACGACGGACGTCGTGAAGTTGATGTACGGACGGACGTCGGGAGGTTGTTGCAGGACGGACGTCGCGAGGTTGATGTACGAACGTCCGTAAGGTGATGCACGACGGACGTCGCGAGGTTGGTGTACGAACGTCCGTAAGGTGATCCACGACGGACGTCGCGAGGTTGATGTACGAACGTCCGTAAGGTGATAGACGACGGACGTCGCGAGGTTGATGTACGAACGTCCGTAAGGTGATCCACGACGGACGTCGCGAGGTTGATGTACGAACGTCCGTAAGGTGATGCACGACGGATGTCGCGAGGTTGATGTACGAACGTCCGTAAGGTGATCCACGACGGACGTCGCGAGGTTGATGTACGAACGTCCGTAAGGTGATAGACGACGGACGTCGCGAGGTTGATGTACGAACGTCCGTAAGGTGATGCACGACGGACGTCGCGAGGTTGACGTCCGGATGACGGGCGAAGGGCGTCGCGAAGGATGCAAGGCCTCTTGAAGAGAAGTGAAGGTGCTAAGGATAGAGGCCAAAGGCCAACCCTTGGGGGCAGGCCAAGGCCAACCCCAAGGGAAGGCCGAGGCCGACCACAAGGGGGAGGCCGAGGCCGACCCCAAGGGGGAGGCCGAGGCCGACCCCAAGGGGGAGGCCGAGGCCGACCCCAAGGGGGAGGCCAAGGCCGAGGCCGACCCCAAGGGGGAGGCCAAGGCCAACCTCCTTGGGCAAGTGCCATGGCGCATCGACGGACAACGTGCGAAGTGCGACGGTCAAAGCGTGATGCGGCTTGGTCACGTTACTTGAGCGTGCATGCTTTGACCGGTTGTGAGCGTTGAAAATGTATGTTGCTTGTGCGAACGTGTCATGCGAAATGGGGCCGCAGTGGGCCTTTTGGGTGCGACCAGAATAGGTTGGGAACACACTGCAATCTCGCATTTGTGATAAATGATTATTGTCCGATATGTTTAATGATATTTTCATATCAACTTTTTTTTAGATTCTCTTAGTTTCGGTCTCTTGTCATTTCTAGCGATAACTAACCCTAACTTGATGCGCTGATGGTAATTATTCTAACCGAATACGACCTTTTACACCTACTATCTATAGTGTCAACACGGAATAAATTGTTTGGTAAGGAGGTGCGTAGCCCTTCTGTAACATGTTAACATAATGAAATTTTGTGCTTCCCACGTGTAAAAGATTTTTGTTACGATCGTGGCTCCAACAGGAAGTGATAGTCTTACAATATTGTGATAAATGAGGGTTATTAAATATGTTTAATGGTATTTTTGAAGGCTATTTATGTAGAAAATTATCAATAATTCTTTAATGTCTAATAATGCTCGTCCCTTGCCATATTTAGCAAGAACTAACCCCCGCTTAATTGGAATGCCACCGACTTTTATACTCAATATCATACTACCGACGTAACACAAATACTTTAGAATTTACTGATTAATCGAGCATTTTTTTTATAATATTTGCCAAATATTTCCTTCGTCAGTGGTTGTGAATGACTTACGGAAGTAACCGTTTTGAAGCATGCTAAGTTTTCATGGTACTACAACAAGAAAATTAGTCTCCTAGATATGTAATTAATAGCTAACTACCTTACAAATCATGCTTGTCTTTCTTGAAGTTTCAAGTTGTAATGAATAAATTATCCTCCATGGCTGGACCATTTTTTCAATTTCTTTTTTGGTAACTCCATTTTTTGAATTTCAAACTATTAAGGTATACTCTTTTTTGGCTTAAATAGTAGAATTCCATCAATAAGAATGGTCAAGACATAATCCGGTCTTGAAAACCATTCGAATTAAACAAAAAATAAATTGGCTACAAAAGCCAACCAAGAGAATTCTATGTTCTTTTTGTTTTTTTTTTCTGTTTTAATAGCACAACCAAAGATACTAGCACAACCAAAGATACTATGAATCAAAGAGAAAGAGAACATCTATCTATAGCAGTATAATAAAGCAGTCATTCTAAAGTAACAAATACTTGACTTGGCATCATAACGAGACATTTTTTTTAATGAATTTTGGAATGAGTTCCTCTACACCTGAATCTACATAAAAAAATTATAAAAATTTGTACGGATAAAACACGTGACGTAAAACATTAGAAATGCCACGGCCGACATATAATCTACACCTATCATCCACCGCTCAGACATCTTCTATATTTGGCTAAAGACAATGGAGGGTGGTGTTCACAATGGTGGCAAAGTTGTAGCGAGAGAGTGTTTGACAGAGGAGAAAGCGATTCTAAGGTAACGTTTGAAATCACTTCTAGTTTTGGTTTTTTGTTTAAAAAAAAAAAAAATCAAAACCAGTTTATTTATTTATTTTTTTACCAAAATAAATAGGTGTTTAATTACCCAATTTTTATTTTGAGTTTTTTTTTTTGTGGTGGTTGAAAACCCAAAACTCTTAAATGAGAGTTTTAAAAAACAGCCCTATTTTCAAAACTGAAAAAAAAACGAAAAACTGTCTGCCAAATACGTTTTTTTTTTTCTAGTTTACAAAATTAGAAAAAAAACTGAAAACGAAAAAAAAATCAAACAGACCCTAAATGCGACATGTCACGACTATAATAGCCAGTAGCCAATTGCCAGACAAGAACAAGTGAAAGAAAATATCTAAACTAACAAGTTATACTCTATATCAAACTATTCTTGCAAGCATCAATAACAACTGATTATGTTGTTATGCACCTTCACATCATAGTACGATGTACGAAGAGTTATGCTCCATAAAGTGGTGACGCAATTGAATAAGTGAATACAGTAAAGCATTCCAAAGGCACTCTCAAAGAATTCCAAAATGGTGGCACGTGAAAAATAAAAAATGTACCTAGTAATGTACCACCAATTGCTATCCTATTTTGTCCCCTTCTAAATAGTTGTTTGAATTGTCGGTTTGAGCTCCTGTAAACACGGAACTAAGTAACTAAAACGTCGTTAAAATTTTTAGCGACGCTCGCTTGTGGAGACCTCTTATCGGGTATATAGTTTGTGTTTGTCACATGCCATGTTATTTTCCTCGTTTTGCAAAATTACTAAGTAAACTTTTGGAACCGGTAGATGTTCTTCATTTTAGCTTCTTCTTTTTTTGTGTGTGATGCTTAATGCATACTAATCTCTTCGTATGGCCTGTTATCCAGGGCCTGTGCTTGGGAACAATGATTGAATCAGTCAATTTACAAAGAAGCAAGTGTTTCCAATCATTTCGTGTATTAATAAACCAGTTCAGGCTTCAACAGCAGCTCGAGAAGGTGGACACTACATCGAGATGAGCATCTTAACTTTGTTCAAGTATTTATGTCCTAAATTTAAAGATAAAAGACTAATGTTTCTTAGTACTTTTCTACAAAGACAACAAACTACTGGTAATTAACTGTTTTTTAACTAAAGAAATTTCGTTCTAGTAGTGTTTCTTAGTTGTCAATTCTATGATTTTGTTCTGACAATCTGGGCACAGCTGATAGAGAAAAGGTATAGAAGGCTCTTATGTCCCAATTGATAGAGTAAAGCTGAGAAGAAACTTGCAAAGTGTAACGAGCAATACAGGAATGAAGTTCGAAATAGTGTAGCTAATAAGCAATAATTCTGCTGAGGATGAAAAGAAAAAGGGAAAGCTCATGCGAGCATTCTTAAGCATCATTTGTGCAGCCAAGGAAGGTTCTTCCTGGTCTTCTCAGAAAAACAGTGCTGCACTAATTTCAACTTGTTCGTGGGTTTTACGGCCGATTCAGCTGCTTGGGCGCACATCCCACTGTAATCAACACTCCTAGGCAAGTCGACAGGATTGAATTCTGGAAAGGATTAAGGATAGACGAAATTAACGAAGTGCTTTGTTTCTAAGTTAGGATACCAAACCACCATCATCTCTTGGGTAGCCATATTGTCGGAGACAAGCTTTCCATGGGAGCCGGCGTACAGGATCCTGAAGTCTTCATTAAAAGCACAAGGCAAGACTTTTAATGCAGGACAATGTAGTGAATCCCAGCGCTGGATTAGTTGTGTCTGAAATACCTCAAAACTTGTTACCATCAAGTCATCTAACATTCGCCTGATGCCTCAAGCTCCACTTGAATTTGTCCCTCCTACATTCTTGCTGTTGGCGCAGTTATGATCACCATCTTCCACATATTCCCACACGTAAATTCCTGTAAAGGAACAGAAGCAGTAATGGAGATACCCATCCGAACCCCAAGGATTCTTCTGGGAACATCACAATCAGGGAAATTTGTGGCCATTGGCAGGCGGATGAGCTTGAAAAAAAGCTTTTTCAACGTAGTATATGAGCATGCAATCACCCCACATCTAGTTAATTAAATTCCTCCCTTGTAGAAATGATCAGGAGGGAAACAACATCCTAACTCATTCCTGCAGGTCCTTGAACAGATGCGAGTCCTCGACTTTTGCCTGCACGTCTTTCCTCATCCAGGTCTCAGAAGAGAAAACTCTGCAGGAAATGGTCTCAGTTCGAGTTTTGACAGCAGTAAGTGGTAGATTAAAAAAAATAAATAAATAAATTTAGTAATGTCCAAGTTAAAGTGAAAGACTTTTTGACTTAGTCTTCTAAGTAGTGGGTTAGTGGTAGTTTTAACTACCCGCTTTATCTCCTTATTTTTCTCCAAATGTGCCTATATATAATCTCTCCAAATGTCCAAGTTAAAGTGAAGACTTGTTTTACTTCTTTATTTCGCAACTTCACAAGATGATCGTCTTACAATATCTCTAGGTACCCGTTAAATACGCCCTTGCAAGAATGAAAATAGTCAACATTTTCAATTACCAAATACGCCCTTGCAAGAATGAAAATAGTCAACATTTTCAATTACCAAGGAGTGCACAACATTAATAGACGCGGTGACAAGAAAGGAAAAAAAAAAACCGAAGGGATTGGTGGAGTTGGCAAGGGGCCTCGAGGAGTGACCTCGAGGTCGAGTTCGATTCCCCCCTCCCCCTCCGGGTTATATATATGAAATGTAGTTCTAATATTTCTCAATTGGAAAATTTGAAAAAAAAAAGGAAAAAAATGGAATTTCAAAACATGGAAACCTTATGCGGTACACATGAAAGTGATTTATTGCTTGGTTTGTGCTAGACTCTTAAGCATATCTTTTGTCCAAAAAATGATTTACATTTATTCAAACTTTTATAAGTAGTATAGATTAAATTAAATTTATGTGTTGCTGAAAAGATTTCAGTTGTCACCGAAAATAATGGAAAAACATAAAAGGGAATGAAAATAACATTTCGCATTACAAAAAATTTCTAGTGTTTATGTTGTTTCACTAGTCCATTTATTTTGTTTTTTCTTAATACATTCTCCCTCAAAAAGGGTTTTTGTATTCTTCTTTTCGCATTTGGTGGCTTCTTTTGTTTAGCAACAAAAAAAAGAAGTTTTTAGCGTCTCATTCAGTTGCGAGTAGTCGTATGTAGAGATGGATTTAGGTTTTTCCACCGTTCAATAGTTAACTGCACGTCCTCATCTTGTACCATCATATGACAAGCAAGCTTTATATTCTAGTTCCGAACTCTATCCCAGGCAATCCCATAGAAAAAGCAGAAGGAAAGTTACATGTACAGGCCTACTGTATTTCTGTTGTCTTCGTGTCAAACCAAATCTCTTAATCGTAAAAGGAGAACTCATCGTTCTTCACTACATGCTCAAAAGGCTAATTTCACTATTTCAGTACTTCACTGGCTTTGTGTTGGTTTAACTGAAGGATGGATCATCAAAGGCCAGTTGGTATGCTGTTCATGTTTGACGCTATAATTCTGTGTGTTATCATATCGATCTCGCATATTGGGGACTATGAAGGAACTATGAAGAGTCCAATCTTAAGGGGACAACCAAACACGTACGCTCTTAGTTTTATCACTAGATTTTTTTCTCCGAGCAAGAGGGTTTTGGGGAGGAGGAGGGGAGTTTGTTCGTTGTTCTTTGACAAGATTGGCCTGATAACAGAAGCCATGTTTGTGTAGTCTCAGGCTTCTATTCTTTGTCATGCTTAACATGGATTGTTATAGCATGTATTCAGGGGCGGAGCCAGGATTTCAACTCAGGGGGGGCTAAATATATATCGAAATTAATAATTTTTTTTATTAGTAAAATAGCAACAAAAAAAAATTTGCATTTTTCGACAAATTTGCATTTATGGAAGTAGTGCAGTGAGTAACACTGTTAAGGTAGCAGTTACCAAGAGCTATTTTCGAATAAATCTATCGTGGCTGCCTTCAGTACTGTTGACAAAAATCGGGATCATGAACTTATGGAAGTTGAACTTAGGCTAAGGAACTTCAGTTGATTTTGAGTCCTATTGTACTTTCTTAATGATATATAATGCTTGTTAGACATGTGAAGGTTGATAATATGCAAATAAAGTTGGTATGAAAGACATCTAATAAATTCAATTGTCCCTTTTGTGTAGTCAACTATGAGGTGAAATAGTAGAAGTTCGTAGTTGTATATGTACATTCTAGGAAGAACATCAATGCTTGTTCTCTAGGAAGGTCATCAGCTTGTTCTCTAGAAAGGTCATCAGAAATTTCTTGTTCAGAATCAAATCTTTTCTATCATCTTAAGCTTTTTAACTTGCAGCTTTATTGTGAATTCACCATTACTTTGATGGTTGAGAAATGTTCTTTTCACTTTGGGGTTATGCTTCTTTCATTGATTTCTTCCCTGCAATTCTTTTAGGTTTTTGCTACTCTTTTGAGTCCTCACAGTGCAATGTCGTTACACTGAGGCCCAAAATGCTGATCTATTTGAACACCCTACTATGACACTTGTACACAAGTTTATTACCCAAAAGTCGGTTTTTTTTTTTCAGTGATTTAACTTATAACGCATGAAAGATATCTTCAGAAGCACCGAGATACAAACCGGTAAAGCTACTTACAGATCTGACCCAAAAAAACAATGGTAGTTAGAAGTAGTAAAAACCCCACAGTTGACATGCCAAAAATCTCCATCTTCATTAGGATGTATTGAGAGTTCACTCAGTCAGGGAACAAATATACAAGTCAAGAGGATTGCAGCAAATCAATCTGAGAGCAGGAATCTAATGCCCAAACAATCTGGAGTGAAGACTGAAGACCGAAGTCGCCGACTCGCCGTAGATCCGGGGTCACTGGGTCCTTGCAGTTGCCGAGTCGCCGTCACCCGTCGGCGTAGTAGCGTAGATCTAGACAACGAGAGAGAGCCCGTGACCGTGAGCCGTGAGGCGCCGAAGTGCGTTCGTCGTGGGTGCCGCCGTGCCGGAGGAGTGAGCCGAAGTGCCGGAAGTGGGTTCGTCGTGGCTGCCGAAGTGGGTTCGTGATCGTGGCTGCCGGAGTGAGGCGCCGGCCGCCGGTCGGTGTCTCGGTTGGTGAGAACTGAGAAGAGAGAGCCGAAGAGCCGGAGAGAGAGAGCCGAAGAGAGAGAGAGAGAGCAGAAAAAGTGTGAAAATATGAAAATATACTATATATAATTATTTTTTTTTTTTTTTTTCAAAATCTCTGACAGGGGGCTATAGCCCCCTCTCGTACAAGTGTAGCTCCGCCGGTGCATGTATTCGCAACTTCAACCTCACTCTAGGACTTAAAATCTTCGAATATCTCAAGCCACAACCATGCAAAATAATCCAGTCGTTTTGTCCATTCGGCCGCCCAAAGTATCAGATTAAAACTAACACAATCACTCATTGGAGGATTCTAGTCCTAAACTAGGTTTCGAAGCTTTGCATATATATGTTTCTATTATTAAAAAGAAACCTTAAGAGTTGTAGCTAAGTTCTGGATCTTCATGGGGATATGCTGGAAATAGTCATTTCATTACCGCATTGGAGATAACGTGAAAAGCACATGAAAGTAGGATATTCTCATGGAATATCTGTTAATTCTCTCTTTAGGATTTGGTATTCTTCGCTCAAAACAAACATGAAATTCACATTATCCTCTTACTATATAGTAGTCCGACCAGGCAGTTTCAGATGCAAGAGTCCACAAACAAAACCATGCACTACGAGAACTATGACCCTTATTTTCCCGACCAGCCGGTTGTGGACCTTTACCTCCCAGTGTGGGCTAAGTTACCATCCTTTCGGTCGAAACCCGCCTTCATTTGGGTGGAAGACGGCCCGACCGGCTTGACCAGGGGCTCAACCCTCACCTATGATCAGCTCAACAACTCGGTTCAGTCCATATCCACTCAACTACTACTTTCATTGCAAAGAGGTGACACTGTGGTCATTTTGTGCTCACCGGGCCTCGAGCTTGTTGAGATCATTTTTGCGTGCCAAAGAGCTGGGCTTTTGGCAGTACCCATCATCCCTCCCGACCCTTCATTCTCAAAAGACAATCATCACCACCTTGTCAGGGTTCTGTCCCAGACAAAACCCAAAGCCGCTGTTGCAGATGGTAGTTACATCAGACGTGTTCAGAAGTACACTTCCTTGTCCAATTCTAGCAATGACAAACAACTATGCGAGCTTTTGCAAAAGCTCAAATGGATTTCTACCGGTGATTTTAGAATTGGGAAGCCAAATTCAAAATGGAGTACTTCTTTGTCCTCCTACAACGGTTGCAAAGCGGACGAGTTGTACCTGATTCAGTACACGTCCGGTGCAACCGCAATCTCAAAGCCAGTTTTAGTAACCGCGGGATCAGCAGCTCACAATGTCAGAGCTGCTAGAAAATCGTATGACCTGCACCCGAACAGTGTCATCGCGTCTTGGCTGCCTCAGTACCACGACTGCGGCCTCATGTTTTTACTACTAACAATTGTATCAGGGGCCACGAGTGTGTTAACATCTCCCAGCGCTTTTATAAACAGGCCAAGGCTCTGGCTTGAGTTAATCACAGAGTTCAAGGCTACTTGCACTCCTGTTCCTTCTTTCACGTTACCTCTGGTTGTCAGGCGTGGCGGGGTTGATAAAGGAATCCTTCCTATAAACTTATCGAGCATGAAGAACCTGATAATCATCAACGAGCCGATTTACAATGCATCTGTTGAGGAATTTGTTGAAGTGTTCAGGTCATTTGGACTAAACCCTTTTTCTATCTCTCCATCTTATGGCTTAGCGGAGAATTGTACTTACGTTTCAACCGCGTGGAGAGGCGACAAATATGCTAGCTACCCGAAATTCAAGAACCTTTTACCTAGTGCAAGACTTGCTTCGAGTGGTAAGGAAGAAGCAGATGAAATAGACATTGACATTATAGTTGTAAATGAGGAAACACACGAGCCTGTTGAGGATGATGTCGAGGGAGAAATTTGGGTTTCATCTCCGAGCAACGCCTCAGGCTACTTAGCCCATCCGTCGTTAACTCGTGAAGTGTTTCAAAGGAGGCTCAAGAACAGGGTAAGCAAGGGTTTTGTCCGAACGGGTGATAGAGGGATCGTGAAAGGAGAAGAAAGATATCTATTCGTGACTGGTCGATCCTCGGACATTATAAAACTCCAAGATGGTGGAGAAATTCATCCTCATTACATAGAGACTGCAGCACATAGTAGTTGTCCAAACCTTTTGCGTGGTGGTTGCCTTGCTGCATTTGAGGTTTCAAGAGAAATTGTTGTCGTTGCAGAGATGCTGAGTAGTGAGAGAGAAACTATGGTATTGAGGAAAATATGTCAAGGAGTGAGAGAAAACGTTGTCAAGGAAGAGAACACTGGAGTTGGATTGGTAGTTCTTGTCAAGAGTGGAAATGTTCCAAAGACTACTTCGGGTAAGATACAAAGATGGGCAGCTAAGGATAGATTTTTAGGAGGCAAAATGAATGTAATAATGCAACTGAGATTTGCAGACAACCAGACGAACATGTCGAGATCAAACCATGAAAGTGAAGAGAAGACAGGGGGGAAAGGAGAAGGAAGGAAGTTTGTCACTGAAGAGAAGGCCCCAACATTCCCATCGTTCCTGTCTTCACTATAGGAGACAAAGCTTCAATTTTGCTTTAGGATTTTGAGCACCTGTTCCAGTTATAATCAGTTTTTTAGTTCCAAAATCTGCATGTACATGACAAAGTTTGTATGCCTGCATATCTCATCGTTCTGCTTTATTGTATTCACTTCTTCCTTTTCAAGATTTAATTTCAAGAAAGATTTAAGTTTCTGAGTATATGCTAAGCAAGCATTGCCAAAACGAGCTTCCATAGAAGCATATTCTTGACATTTTCAAGAAATAAACAGGCTGGGGCGAAGCAGATGCTTGATATTATCAAGAAATAAACAAAGCTGCGGCGAAGTCACTGGTTGCTGAACGCATATTATCCTATGGAAACTTGTATAGCCGAAGTAGAGTTTTGAAATTGATTCGATGATGGTCAATGGCACAATAGAAAGTCAAATAGTCGACGGTGTGTTTAAATAAGGACTGAAATATATGTATGGCTCCTCGAAATACCACAGGGCGTGACTCCATATTGGCACAGCACAACAAATCCTGTTTACCCGAATATCTCACACCACAATGCCTACATATTTTCTCACAAAAGATCATCAACCATTGGAAACTCAGTTTAAACTGTTTTTTTATCACGCTTCTTTCCTTAGTTTTTTCTCGTTTTCCGTCTTGAGGGTCGAATAATTTTCTTCCTGTTATTGAATTTGATCGTCACAAACTTAACCGAATACATAACAACCATTTTTGAGAAACTGAACGTAGGGATCTTCTTACATCACATAAAGCAAACAAACCCTGTAAGACTAGTGCAAGAAAGGAAGGATTTTGAGATGTACAACTTCATACAAACATCGGATGATTACATCTGTTCGACACTCTCTCTAATCACTGACTACTAGACCTGATTAATTCCTTCAAAGCAACCAAATTGACAGAATTGAGCAGGAAAGGGTAAATATGAAACATCCAGATATCGTCATCTCCGGCCTCATCAATCGACCACACTTTTGCCACTTCTCGAGTCTCAAAACTGTACGAATATATAGTCCTTGGTAACACATGAAGATACAATACCTGCAAGTCTTCATTAAAAGCGATAGGCCGAATTGAACTCCTAGCCCATCCCACCTTCTCTCTTTCTGCCACATTTGCGCTACGGAATACGTCAACCCTTTGATATATCAAATCTTTCAACGTCACGCAGTGCTCAAAATGCCACGCAAAGTCGTCGTTGTTGTCGCCATCATCGCGACCAATGAGTGTCCATATATCATATCCGTTATAGGACGGATCACAAAACTGTATCCTTTCTTCGGATTCCCAAATACATTGCGACATATACGAATTACGCTTGCTCGACTTGTTCTTGGGCAGTCGGATCAGCTCAAAGAATTCCTTCTCGTCATCATACACCAACAAACAAAAACTCCAAATAAGATACAGTTTTTTCCTAAAATAAACCTTAGGGCAATAACACTCCCCACGAATGAACCCATCTTCAAGTAGAAAATTAGGGTTTATAATAATTGCTTCTTTATCCCTCCAATGCCATGTTTGGGATGAAAAAATTTGGCACTTAATTGTCCCGGCTTTGAAGTCCACTTCGTCGCAAAAGAAACAAATTACCTTAAACCGGCTGAGATGACACCCATCAAAGGATATGCCCACAGATGCCTGTCTTGAGACCTTGTGGGCAACCGGGAGGGGTATGGCACACTGATTTTCTCCCGGTGGAGTGGAGACATGGTATGTCCAGGAATCTTGGTCATTGGTGGCGTAAAGAAGCAAGCCGTTGCAAGAATCCACGAGGTATGGGAATTTGTGCGACTGGTGGAGAGTGGCATTAGGGTTTTGCCGGGTTCGGCCTACGGTTCGGTCTTGGAGCTTGATGAGGGCCGTTTCGCTCCCGTGGTGGCGCTTGAGGAAAGCGATGAGGGCGGCAGAGGTGGTGGGAGGGTGGGTGGTTCGGAGGCGCGTGAGAAACCTGTGCCACCGCGACGAGACGCGCTTCATCCTGGCCCGGGACTTCAGCGGGACGCGGCTGAAGATTTCCTCTATGACCTGAGGGTTTAAGTTGGATAAGTCGATTATCTCTTCCTCCATTGTTGTTGTAATATTCTTGCTCTTCTCTAGGTTAGTCGTATATATCTCCTCCTCCGGTGCCGACGGCGAAAACAGTAGGGTAATTCTAGGGCAGAGAGCTGGCCATGGCAAAATACCTGCATAGTTCTATATATGCGCAGGGGCGGAGTGGATTTGGGGGGGCTAAATATATATCGAAATGAATAATTTTTTTTATTAGTAAAATAGCAACAAATTTTTTTTTTTGTATTTTTCGACAAAACACAAAAAAATACGAAAAAACATCCAAAAAGTCTTATTTAATTTCATGAGAGCTACTAATTTGGTTTCTTTTTATAGTACTTATCCATTCTGAAAATAAAACACATTTTATTTTCAATATCAATCCATCAATTATCAATCAAATAACCTAATTAATCAAAATATTTTATTCTTTTACTTTTTCAGTCATGTTTCATTATTGCGTTAACCTAATTTCAACCCACCATTCAACTAAATCACACATTCGATATCTCAATCCAATTGGGTCCTATCCTCCATCAATCTTAATATCTCAATGCTAAACATTAACCATAATCAATATCTCAAGATTATCCATAATCAATATTAAACATTTCAATATCTCAAGATTATTCATAATCAATGCTAAACATTAACCATAATCAATATCTCAAGATTATTCATAATCAATGCTAAACATTAACCATAATCAATGCGCAAGATTATCCATAATCAATGCTAAACATTAATCATAATCAATGCTCAACATTATCCATAATCAATTGATTCAATTCAATGCTCAAGATTATCCATAATTCAATTCAATGCTCAAGTCAATGAAAGGTGAAATTAAAGTTTGGAAGTTGGAACATACTTGTCACTGGAGTTTGAAAGCTCAATTCAATTCAGTCGCCGGTCGCCGCCGGTCGCCGGAGTTTTGGCCGCCGGAGTTTAGCCGCCGGTGAACTGTTGGAGTGAAGACAGTACAACCGAAGTCGCCGACTCGCCGTCGGCGTAGATCCGGGGTCACTGGGTCCTTGCCGCCGGCGGTGGACCGTTGGAGTGAACTGTGAAGACTGAAGACTCTCCGTCGCCGGTCTCTCCGTCGCCGACTCGCCGTCGCCGTAGATCCGTTGGAGTGAAGACTGAAGAGCCCGTGACCGTGAGGCGCCGTCGCCCGTCGCGCCGAAGTGCGTTCGCCGTTCGTCGTAGGTGGGTGCCGACTGCCGACGTGGGTTCGTCGTTCGTCGTGGGTGCCGACTGCCGACGGGAGGAGTGAGCCGAAGTGAAGTGGGTTCGTCGTGGCTGCCGGAGTGAGGCGCCGGCCGCCGGTCGGTGTCTCGGACCCTCGGTTGGTGACTGGTGACTGGTGAGAAGAGAGAGGCCGGTCGCCGGAGAGAGAGAGAGAGCCGAAAAGTGTGAAAAAATACTATATATATATATATATATATATATATATGTGTATATTTCAAAATCTGACAGGGGGCTATAGCCCCCTCTCGTACATACCTAGCTCCGCCCTTGTATATGCGGAGATGGTGTGTGTGTGTGTGTTTTGAGAAAACCTAAGGGGGGTCAAAGTTTAAGGCGGTTGGTGTCAAATCCTTGCTCCCCAAGGAAAGTGATTGAGTTTTAGATATTCACGTGGATAGAAATATATATATTCGTTAATTAAAAAGAAGAAGCCAAATAAATCCTTTCGTAAATGTTTGACGCTAGCTAGTAAGACGTTCCGTGGCGTGATGAACTAATCTACGAATATTAGTGTGTGATCTTTGGGAGCAAGAAACTGGAAGCTGGTGCATGTTATGCATGGTCAAAATTGAGTTTGAGTTTGGGTACAAATCTTGAGTCGGTTATCCTTCGAATCCGAAGATTTTTCAACCTTGCATACCAGACAGTTGATCATTGACTTTGGACGGTTGACCCTCCTAAACCCGAGTCGTTTTTTTAGTTTTTAAGTGGAATGTTCATGATTAATATGATAAGTAGTCCATTAGGATAACTGCTTTGTCAGTCGGGATTATCATTAAGCAATCTGTTCCGGTAAGGAGTAAGGGAACGGACACCTAAGGGTTCGTTTAACAAAAAAAACATTTTGATTTTCAGTTTTTAAAGAGCAGTTTAATTTTTTTTTTTACAAAAATAAGTGGGTGTTTGATAATCCTTTTTTTTTTTTGTGTTTGGTAACCCTTTTTATTTTGACTTTTTTTTTTGGTGGTTTGCGGTGGCGGTGGTAGGGCGTAGCGGTGGTCGACGGTGGTGGTGGTGGTGGCCGGCGGCCGGAGGTGGCTGCCGGCAGTCGCCGGCGGCCGGAAGTGGTTGCCGGCAGTCTCCGGCGGCGGTCGCCGGAGGCCGGAGGTGGCTAACGGCAGTCTCCGGCGGTGGTCGCCTGAGGTGGCTGCGGGCGATGGGAGGATGGTGGTGGTGGTCCAAAAAAAAAAAATCAGTTTTTGGAGTTTTTTTTTTTAACTCTTCAGTTTAAAAACTGGTTTTTTAAATTGGAGAAGGAAAAAAAAATGGTTACCAAACGCACTTTTTTTTTTCCAATTTTCAAAACTGAAAAAAAGAGAGGAAAAAAAAACCGCGTCAAACGTGGCCTAAGTTGTCCATTACATTTGGTGCAGCTCGCTCTTGCGTGCCTTTGTTTAAAAAACTGCATGAAAAAAGCTTCAATGGGAAGGTTATAGAGATGACATATGGTGTAATGGACGACTAAGGTAACGTTTGAAATCTATTTCTTTTCTAGTTTTTTCTCCAGTTTTGTAAACTGGAAAAAAAAAACGCGTTTGACACACCGTGTTCGTTTTTTTTCTTCCTTCAGTTTAAAAAACCAGTTTTAAAAACATGGTTGTTTTTTAAAACTCTCATTTTGGAGTTTTGGATTTTCAGTTTTTAATTTTGTTTTGAAACAACCCCCCTCCTCCTCCCCCCCCCCCCGCCACCCGCCATCGCCCGTCGCCACCGCCACTTGCTGGAACCATCGCCACCGCAACCACCACTAATGAAAAAACTCAAAATAAAAATTGGGTAATCAAACACCCAAAATAAAAAAATTCAAAATAAAAACTGACTAATCAAACACCCATTTGTTTTTGTAAAAAATAAAACTATACTGGTTTTGATTTTTATTTTTTTTAAACCAAAAAATCAATACTGAAAATGATTTCAAACAGACATTAAGACGAGAAAATAATAAAACATTGATTTTTCGTTGTCCGAAGAATCCCTCCGTCTCATTTGATAATACATGTCTAGCCCATCACGTTATACATCGATCAGTGTTACTGCAGGTAAAGATTTTCTCCGCTGCTCTGCAATTCGGGTTTGTATAACGTGGACTTGTTTAAAAATCTGGGCTTGTTATTGTTTATCAGGCCCTTTTTATTAGTTGACTTGCATGAGATGTAGAGCTCCAAAAAAAAAAAATATCACAAGTCCTTTGATGGCGCAATACTGATATATTGCCTTTGATGGCACTCTATTGTTAGTGTCAGAAAATATATTAATGGCAATGACTGGTCTGATGGTTAAGGAGTTTTGCTCTTTCCTTGATAAAACATAGAGTGAGCATTCAGGAAAAAAAATATTTCTTTTTCTGAATATTGTACCAGTTCAATGTGGAAGATATGGTGACTTAAGATCTTTTGGAAAGTGGATCGACTAGTGTCAAATGTATAAACTAGCCGAAAGGCACCTTTCACCGTCTAAACCAAAGAATAGAAGGAAAAAAAGCGATACATCAGACGACCTTAACCTTCTGTCTTTCCTCTTTTAATCATATCCGAATTTCTATTCCTAGAGTCGTGGTAACGATGAACTTTTGTGCTTCTCAGGAGATAGAGGTGGTTACTATGAAGTACAGTGACATCATATACCCAACTTAGTGAATTAATTCAATTCGAATCAATGTGTAAAGCTCCGTTCAAATTTTCAACAGTTTGAGAGGAATGTGAACTGTGGACCAAATTGAACAGAGGAGAGGTCAATTTGCCATTATTGAACAATAACCCGTCCATTTGTATTATTGTACGGTTCAAGTTGAATAAAATGGTTTGAGGCATTAGTCGGATGATCACTGAATATTTTATGATGAGGACCCTTTACAAAGAGTTTTAGATTTTGTTGTTCTATTGGTCATCTTGTCAACGTTTACCGACAAAAAAAAAATGGAATCCCCTATTTCAAATATATTTTTTTTACATGATCTGTAGTGTGTTATTATAGACACTAAACGAATACTACTTGCTAATTGAGAGTTAGAAGTATTTAAAGATGAAGCAGCAGTTAGGAGGGTGTTCATTTATAATTTTTGGTTTCCATATTTGTAATGATAGCAACAAACATTTCTTTTTTGTTGTTCGTTTATAATATCTCGTTTTTGTTTTTAATATATTTCATTCAAACAGTGTAGGAAAGTATCACGATAAAGCCCAGAAAGGGAAAGTACTCACACACACACGCACCCGTGTGTGTTTTGTGTGTGTGTGTGAGTACCACGGACATCGAAGATCACCGCCACACTGACGGCTTGCCGCTGTGCCACGACGAAGAACATGATCCTACCGTCGTGCCATCACAAATTAAGGAACACACTCCGTTGTCGTGTCACCAAGAAGAACCATGCCCCGCCACCACTAATCTCCTCCGATCTCGTCTCCTCCACCCAATCGAGACCTAAACACAGCACCACCACCATTTATCACCCGACCGCCACCCACAGCAGCCACTTAAATCACCAAAACACCAACCTCGATCGTCAATCCCAACATCTCCCGTTCAGTTTTGACAGTCCACTGCGACCAAATAGAAGCAATACTAGAAAATGGTGGTCGTGGTAACTAGTCTGGTGGAGACGGTAGCGTTGGGCTTCATGGATATTGTGATAAATCAAGGATCTAGATATTTTCTTGCAAAAAATGGACGGATTGGATTAATTTGGATAAGGGACATGGACCGACAAGTGGGCCCTGTTCAGCCTGGTGTCAGAACTTTTTAGAGTTTTTAAGGGCACTATAGTAAATTATCATATCAATAATAAGGATATTTGTGAAAAAGAAAATGCGAAAAAAGTTAGTGAAAAAGCCTTTTAATCGAACCCGTAGTCGTTTTTAATATGAATATGAATTAACAACCAAGATTAGGTGAAAAAAGTAACAAAATATCATAATATTATAGAAAAAGTGTAAACGAACATAATGAAGTTTTCATTTCCAAACAAAAATTCACTATACAAAAACAAGAAATAAAAAACTGAAGAATGAAAATGTAAACGAACAGTATTTTGCATTACTCCTGGAAAAGGACAATGTAAAACTGGTAAGGAATGACCAATTTGAGACACCAACACCTACTCCATTAAAATGGTCGAGGCTTGGAGAGGTATAATTTGGACTAAATTCCCATGTCTAGCTAGAAAAAGAAAAAAGAAATTGGCTGCAATTAGGGTCGTAGAAAGACCCTACCTAGAATTCTCTCACTATAGCGACAAATGATGGTCGACAAATCTGCTTAATGACTTTTAATTAGTGATACTAAAAAGTGTTGCTAAAGATATTTACAAGACGTCATTATCAACATGTAGCGACAATCAATAGTAGTACTCCGTATAAAAGAAATTACAGGCTATTTTTGCTATGGGTGTTGCATTCAAAATCTTTCCCTAAAAAAATCTTGAGAATGCAGGTACGAGAGAACATGTAAAATGCAAAAAAAAAACCATTGTTGGAGGGACTAATTTTTGAATTTGATTCCCTACTCAGGACTATTGGTTTAAAAGCCGAGCCTTGATTGGTCATCCCAGCTTGCTGGTAATTGTTTTCTACTGGTCTCTTGCAGTAGTAGTGCAGGAGTTAGCAGTTTATAACCAAGTACCAAAGCACCCAGACATGGATTGGAGGGTGAAGGAGAAAGAGACGCATCGATTACATCACACCAAGCTAATTACAGCATTTGCTTCTTGGAAAGCATGGAGTTTGCAGTGCTGCAGAACGGGGACAACAGCCTTTGTGAGTGAGAGAGAGCGAGATACACACAGTGCTCTCCCCAGTGGACCAATCCATTGTTTGTTTCGATTTTAACTCTTTCGAATTAAAAGGAGAAGTGAAAAGTTTGAACAAGTAGTACATTTTTCCTATGCACTAGGTATAATCTTGCACTGAAACACTCACTTTGACATACAGAAAATTCATTAAACGGTGAAGAAAATCC
This sequence comes from Escallonia rubra, assembly GCA_033065855.1. Taxonomy (NCBI): domain Eukaryota; kingdom Viridiplantae; phylum Streptophyta; class Magnoliopsida; order Escalloniales; family Escalloniaceae; genus Escallonia; species Escallonia rubra. The sequence continues at coordinate 24,762 of JAVXUO010000829.1, read as the reverse complement.
GCCTCTAGACAACCGTCCGTGATCAGAGTGTTACCAACGGCCTTGACTAACGATTTTAACGATTGCTGAAGCGAGTTTACTTCAGCACGAATAAGTGCAGAATTTTATCGCTCAAGTTATCGATGCCAAAAGGATCGTACATGCATTGGTCAAGGACATTAAAACGTAAGAAGCATTATGGTAAGCATAATGCAAAACCGAGCGAGTGTGCAGAATCAAGTTCTTGTATCATGCTTAAGAACGTCTTATGGTAAGCAACTTTGAGATTTGATGGACTAACTAGAGCAAGAAAGAGCTAAAGGCGAGTCACATCAGAAATTTCAGAATCACACACATTCACACACTTTGTGCCAAAATGGAGTGTCAAAGTAAACACTGGGTATGTGCAAACTGGCAAAAGATAAGAAACAGTAGAGAAAGGGGGCAAAAGCAATAATGAAGGGGGAGGGATGGGACCATTTTGGCAGGGCGTGGGAGAGGACTGAACATGACACTGTCGGTTGTTTTCATGCCTGCTCAGACTCACACCTTTGCCAATCTCTCTCATCACTTTGTTTGTTGTTTCCCACCATCTGAAACTATCTCTCTTCCTCTTAAACTTAGCTTCGTCACAAGCAACCAAGCTGTCCCTTGTTTTCATGCATACATTTTCCACAGTTGGCTTGTTGGAAGCACTGAAGCAACCCTTCTTCCTTAACCCTATATCACCAATTGTTAGCTTCTAACCATTAATAGGAGGAGCTGATCATGCTTATGGTGGTGCTGTGACTGCTGCTTCTCAGGTAGAGTTAGGGCCCCATTTGTGTTTCCATCTCCTGTTCATGATAAAGAGTTGCTTTCTCTTTTTGTTCTTTAAATGCCATAACCCACTTCCTGCTGAAATCAATTAAGGAAAATGCGTTGGTAGGTTTAGGGCCAAAGTAATAGAGTTGAGTAACGGATGAAATTAAGCTACTCATATGACTCAAGATCTGTTTTAAGGAATTATAGTGCTTATTCATAGAGTTACTAGATTGGTATGCTTTTATGAGATTTGCAGCATTGTACTAGTTAGTTCTCTCATAGCTAGACCTAACACTGGTTTCAAGATCACTGAGGTTTATTCAGTACACTATACTGCAAAATTTATGGCACTGATGAGTGGTCCAGAGAAAGACATAAGAATGCAAGGAGCACCTTTGGCTTTTCGAGAATCATCACAAACATTGGATCAGGGTCACCATCATCAGCTTCAACCGCCAGATCAGCCAACCCAACAGCACAAAGATCGATTTCCGGCTGCCGCTTCAGCAGCTAAACTGAAGATGCCAACTAAGTATCGAGAATGCCTCAAGAACCACGCAGCAAACATGGGTGGTAATGTCACCGATGGATGTGGTGAGTTCATGCCTAGTGGTGAAGATGGCACCCTCGAAGCCTTGATGTGTGCAGCTTGCAATTGCCACCGGAATTTTCATCGGAAAGAAGCTGATGCTGATGCCAATTTTGCTAGGAGTACCACTTTGCACCACCACCACCACCACCCGCTTCAACTCCCTCCACAATTAACTTCTCCAACAATGAACCATCATCAATGGAACCCCTCAATAGTTCCGCCTGTCAAAATGGCTTTTGGCGGTGGGACTGGCAATGCAGCTGCCGCAACAGACTCCTCAAGCGAGGAGCTCAACTTCAATGCCTTCCAATCTAGTGCATTGCCACTTGGGAGTCCACCATTTGGGTTGTCAAAGAAGCGCCACCGAACAAAGTTCACGCAGGAGCAAAAGGGGAAGATGTTGGAGTTTGCTGAGAGGGTTGGGTGGAGGATCCCAAGAGAAGACGATGCTGAAGTCCAGAGGCTTTGTGCAGAGCTTGGCGTGAAGAGACAAGTACTCAAAGTTTGGATGCATAATAACAAGAGTAATTCTCTCAAGAAGCTACCGCAAGAAGCTTGTGAAGGCGAAGGATAGGCACTGGTTGTGCTTAGAACCGGTTGACATGGGCTTGAACTGAATTGGTGTGTTACATAGCAATTTCCCTCCTTGGGATTAGAGCATCGATGCATATGTTTGTGGGATTTCAGATTGGAGTTCCATGGGACTCCAAAGTTCTTTTTTTCAACCATTTTTTTTTCCTTCACCTTTAAGTTCAAGGGTTGCATTAGGATATATGAACTTCATTGGGATTTGCTTAGTTATGAAAACTTCCCAATTTTCTAGTGCATGGTTTGGTTGATACACACCTTTGTTGATATACATCGTAGCATGTACATACTTCTTCGTCCAAGGCCTCAATGGAACATAGAGGCTAGAGACAACACATTCTTGAATTGAGTTTGTGCATGTTCAAGGCCAGATTGTAGCCTCGTAAATAGGGAATACAAGATAGCTACAACCCGCTTATACAGGTTATCAACAGTCATGAAATGCAGCACATTAGAAAGTTCGCTGCAGATCACAAACAAGACAATCACTGCAATTGGATAACTAGAAAAATGGCATGTAAAAGAATGCCTACCTAGAGAATGATTATTTTCATGCAATGGGCGAACTCTTTCCACATTTTTTGGTCTAGGTCAAAGCTCAATTCAGTAATCCAATGTTAGAGCAATTTCAGTCCATTTATGACTTGAAAACTATAAAAAGTTCAAGAAAAAGTAAATCCATAATAGGCCAACAAATTTCACTTATATGGATTTAAGAAAATGCTCCTACTGTCCCACAATATTTGATTGTGTTAAACTTGCACGCTTGTTTAAAATATGAGTCATATTTTATGAATTTTTCATTTTACCTCAAGAGAGAGAGGGGAGAGGAGAAAGAAAATGGGCGAGTAGAGATAAATGAGTTGATGGAGGACTAAATGTAGAGAGAAAAGTATAATAAAATTAGTATAAAAAGGGATTTTTAATTTGTAAAGTGATCAACTATTTTGGGACGAATCTAATAATTAATACCAAAACAACTGAGTTGAGTCAATATTATACATTTAATTGTATAATCATGGAGGTAAAATGATGGTATAAATTCTTGGTGTGGTTGCTAAAAGTGTCTCCAGTTACTTTATGTTTTTTTTCCTTCTGGCCACAAAAATAGCTATTTACAATATTTTTGTATTGTATCTGAGTTACTCCCCAAAGAAAGAGTATTTACAAAAATAAGAGGTCTAAAGAAAGATAGAATAGCTTAAATTTGGACAACCCTATTGCGCTTGTATTGCACAGTAAGGCCCAATAAAAGACTGAGCTGGGCGTTTGGTCTAAGGTAGCGTTTAAAATCACTTCTAATATTAGTTTTCTGTTTTAAAAAAAAAACAAAAACCAAAAGCAGTTTAGTTTTTATTTTTTACAAAAACAAATGGGTATTTGATTGCTCATTTTTTTTTGGTTTTTTTTTTGGGTGTTTGATTACCCAGTTTTTTTTTGTGTGGTGGTGGGGCGTGGGCTGCATGGCGGTGGTCGGCAAGGTGGGCTGCCGACCGCTAGTCGTTGCCGGCGGTGGCTGCCGGTGACAGGCGGTGGTCGCCGACGACAAGCGGTGGCTGTGGTGGTGGTTTCAAAATAAAAATCAAAACTGAAAACCCAAAACTCCTAAATGAGAGTTTTCAAAAATAGCTTTGTTTTAAAAACTAGTTTTTAAAACTGAAGAAAAAAAACGAAAATTGTGTGTCAAAAGCGTTTTTTTTTCCTCCAGTTTACAAAACTAGAGAAAAAACTAAAAACAAAAAGAAAATCAAACAGACCCGGGAGTACGACGGTTTTATCGTGAAGGTCCAAATCATTTGTTACTCATTTCAAGGCTTACGTATAAGTAGATACCATGCACCAAAACAATCCATATCGACCCCCATTTACCACAAAATTAAAGCATAGTGACTAAATAGTGAGCTTTTGACGATAAATAAGGTGCATATACGCTTACAAGGATGTATGTATTAGTTTGAAGGCCCACCATTCAGTAGTAATTGAACCTACGAATTCGTCAATCATGAGTCTTCCTCCCTCCCCCAATCCACTCAATCCACTCAGCACTCATAACCAACTTTAACCTCTAGCGACCGAGAATTTTTTGAGTGTAAGATGATAGATATGATGTAGATGGAGATATTCTCAGACAAGGGAGTAAAATAAATAGTATCTTCTGCTCTTATGTTGATTGCATCATGTCATAGTTATCAGCATTGAGGAGTGGTGGTGTGGTAGTGGTGGCGGTGGTGGTGATTGTGGCTGTGGTTGGTGGTCAGTGGATTGTGGGGTGGGTGGTGTAGGGGTTGAAGTGGGTGGTATACTATGATGTGGATTTATGAAATATCTACTATGTTAGTGAAAGTCCTGATTACAAAGTAGTCAAAACAAAATCCATGACGTAACAGCCTAACTTACAACAAAATTTCCAAATTGACAAATTATGAAAACCATATGAGAAGAGATAAGACAACTTACCGACCAGCTATCCACAACAAATCCAATGACTGGAGAGCCCGGTAGGAGCTGCAACCGGCGACAGCCTGTCTCCAAGCTGATGAAGTTGAAATCGACTCAATTTTTTTACTTGGTGTTTTGGTTCTTATTTGATGGATCCTTCTAGCTTATATCCCTAGTGTTGAGGCGTTCTTCATCGCAAAACATAAACATAACCGGTCACTAAGGTATAAAGTACAATTTAAAAACCATAGCCAAATTTTTTATCTGTTATGGATCAAAAATCAGAATAGGCGGCATAAACTTCATTGTAACGGTTTGTAACGAACGAATGAGATAAAGAATTCTAAAATCTTGACCCTCTATTGTTAAATTTCCATATCCGTTGCGGTGCGCCATTTCTTTTTCCTTTTTTTGTTTTGTTTTGAAAAGGGGTAAGAACCCTACTATTGGCCGGTATTAAAGATAACAGTTGTGCTTAGAACCGGTTGAAATGGGCTTGAACTGAATGTGGTGTGTTAATAGCAATTGCCCTCCTTGGGATTCGAGCATCGATGCATATGTTTGTGGGATTCAGATTGGAGTTCCATGGGACTCCTAAGTTCTTTTTTGCAACCATTTTTTTTCCCTTCACCTTTAAGTTCAAGGGTTGCACTAGGATGAACTTCATTGCGATGTGCTTAGTTATGAAAACTTCCCATCAGACAACAATCAAGAATGCTTCAAGTGACAACTTATTTCAGAGAATAGACATTCTATATATTTTGAATTTTCGAGTGCATGGTTTGTTTGATACACATCTTTGTGGATACACATCCTAGCATGTACATATTTCTTCGTCCAAGGCCTCAATGGAACATAGTGGCTAGAGACAACACATTCTTGAATTGAGTTTGTGCATGTGCAAGGCCAGATTGTACCCTCGTAAATAGGGAAGTAAAGAAATGTTTTTGCTGTGATGTGAATTGTACAAGATAGCTACGACCCGCTTATACTGGTTATCAATAGTCATGAAATGCAGCACATTAGAAAGTTTGCTGCAGATCACAAACAAGACAATCACTGCAATTGGATAACTAGAAAAATGGCATGTAAAAGAATGCCTACCTAGAGAATGATTATTTTCATGCAATGGGCGAAGTCTATTTCCATATTTTTCGGTCTAGGTCAAATCTCAATTCAGTAATCCAATGTTAGAGCAATTTCAAATTATTCTTTTTTTGCATTTATATCGGTCCATTTATAAAAAAATAGTTCAAGAAAAAGCAAATCCACAATAGGCCAACAAATTTCACGTTTTTGGATTTAAGAAAATGCTCTTTCGGTCCCACATTAATTGATCGTGTTCGATTTGCACGCTTATTTAGAATATAAATCATATTTAATGAATTTTTCATTCTATCCCAAGAGAGAGAGAGAGGAAGGAGAAAGAAAATGGGCGAGGAGAAAGAAAGTGAGTTGGTGGAGGATTAAATATGGAGGAAAAAGCATAATAAAATAAGTATAAAAAGGGTTCTTAGTTTGAGAAGTGATCAACTTTTTTGGGACGAATCTAGTGGTTAATACCAAGACAACTGAGTTGAGTCAATATTATACATTTAATCATGGAGGTAAAATTATGGTATAATAAATTCTTGGTGTGGTTGCTAAAAGTGTCTCCAGTTACTTTATGTTTTTTTTCTTCTAGCCACAAAAATAGCTATGTACAATATTTTTGTTTGGTTGGTAGTATATATTGTATCCGAATTACTCACCAAAGAGCTTATAAAAAAAAAAAAATTACTCACCAAAGAAAGAGTATTTTTTTATATAAGAGGTCTAAAGAAAGAAAGGATAGCTTAAATTTTGACAACCCTGTTGGGCTTGTATTGTACAGTCAGGCCCAATAAAAGACTGAGCTGGATGTTTGGTCTAAGTACGGCGATTTTTATCGTGAAGGTCCAAATCATTTGTTACTCATTCCGAGGCTTAACTTATAAATAGATACCATGCACCGAAACAATCCATATGAACCCCCTTTACCACAAAATTAAAGCATAGAAACTAAGGATCTATTTGAAATCACTTCTAATTTTAATTTTTTATTTTTAAAAAAATAAAAATAAAAATCAGTTTAGTTTTTGTTTGTTACAAAAATAAATTGATGTTTGATTAAGTTTTTATTTTGAGGTTTTTGCGGTGGGGGTGGCCGGCGAGCGCTGGCGACGGTGGCTGGCTGGCTGGCGACGGGGCCGGCAAGGCGGGTGGCGACAGGCGGTGGGGGGCTGGTGGTGGTGGTCTCAAAACAAAAATCAAAACTGAAAACTCAAAACTCAAAACTCCAACATGAGAGTTTTAAAAAATACTCATGTTTTAAAAACTGCTTTTGACGACAAATAAGGTGCATAGACGCATACAAGGATGTATGTATTAGTTTGAAGGCCCACTATCCAATTGCGATTTAATCTACGAATTCGCCAATTTGAGTCTTCCCCCCTCCCCCAACCCACTCCTAACCTCTAGCGACCGAGAAAATTTTGAGTGTAAGATGATAGATACGATGTGATGTAGATGGAGATATTTTCAAACAGGAGAGTCAAAAAATTATTATCCTCTGCTCTTCTGTTGGTTGCACCATGTCATAGTTATCAGCGTTGTATTCAAGTTTTTTTTTCCCTAGGAACCGGAAGGGTAATACTATGATGTGGATTTATGAAATATCTACTATATTAGTGAAAGTCCTGATTGTAAAGTAATCAAAACAAAATCCGTGACGTAACTGCCTAACTTACAACAAAATTTCCTAATTGACAAATTGTAAAAACCATATGAGAAGAGACAAGACAACTTACCAAGCCAACGATCCACGACAAATCGAATGACTAGAGAGCTCGGTAAGAGCTGCAACCAACGATAGTCCGTCTCCAAGCTGATGAAGTTGAAATTGACTCAAGTTTTAAACTTGGTTTTTTGGTTCTTATTTGATGAATCCTTTTAGCTTATATCCTTAGTGTTGAGGCATTCTTCATGGCAAAACATAAACATAACTAGTCACTAAGGTATGACGTACAATTTAAAGACCAATAGCCAATTTTTTTTTCCTATTATGGATAAAAAAATCACAATAGACAGCATAAACTTCAACGTAACGGTCTGTAACGAACGAATGAGGTGAAATAATTGTAAAACCTTGACCTTCTATTTTTTACAAAAAAATTCCATCTTGTTAAATTTCCATATCCGTTGCGGTGCGTCATTCTTTTTTTTTTTTAAAGGTAAGAGCCCTACTATTGATATTAGATAGCAGTAGGATGAGCCCATCGATATAAATTGCAGTAAAACTAAATATTATGGTTGTTTTTCTTTGCAGTAAATACAAGCCAAAACAAATTAAAACAGGATAATTAAAGCTAAATAAACAACCAATCAAAAGCCAAATAGACAACTACACATGCACATAACAAGTCGAACAAACTTTGGCTCCTACCTGAGTTGTAGGAATGTTCCTCCAACTCCGTATATAGTGACAATTAGTAGTCACTAAATGTTTCTAGTGGCTTTTCTTCTAATACTTTCAGCGACAATTATTAACAGTATTTTTTTAGCGTCACTAAATAAATGTCACTAGAGACATTTAGAGACAATTGATTGTCACTATATATGGGGTAGGAGAAAGATTCCTCCACACGGGGTAGCAACCAAATTTTTTTCTAACAAGACACCAACTGTAGACAGCTGTCATCCACGGCTGAAGACAAGCCACGTGCCTAGACACCAGGACAGCCCCCTCGCATGCATATCTCCATGCGTCACCTTCACCGCATGCAACGCCTTAAGCTGACACCTGTCAATCGTCCTCCGTCCACCAAGATCCGGCATTGGAAGCAAAAGGGGAACTAGCCGCTCCTCCCTGTCAGCCCATAAAACTGCCACCTCAACCACCACCACACCCCCAAGACCCAAATGCCAGGTCACCCCTCTCAAATCACGACCAGAGCCACCACCACCGCCACGAAAACCACCTTCGGAGCACCTTGGCATCCTAAACCACCTAAACAACCACCATCGGCAACAAGCCCACGACCCTTTCTGTGAACAGGGGGAGAGGGAACCAACTAGGGGGGAGGGGGTTACAAACCCTAAAAAGGATAATAATCCATCCACAGACTACCTTATCCAGCCACCACAATCCGAAAACCCGCATACTCTCTTCTCCGGCTACCATGTCCAAAACCCACAAACTCCCTTTTCTGGCAACCAAGCCCAAAACCCACCAAGTAACAACCCAACCATGCACGATCCCCTACCCGACAGCTTTCACCTTGCTACCCAACCAACCTTTACAACCCAAATCAAAACCCTTATCCACATACGCAACTAATCCCATAAGACGTCATTCGTCTTTAAGCCAGTTCAAAGATCGATCGACGTTGGAGATTGAAGGACGACCAACGAAAACAGCCACCACAAAGAAAAAATCAACACAAACACGACCAAAAAAAAAAACATACAACATCAGAGAACTACCATAAACTGTGTGGGGGAGAGGCTGGCTTTTTCTCTCTCTTTTTTTTAAAGAGAGACGGGGTCTTGGTACTTCCCTTCTGGTTTGGTGCGTCATTTATATCTCATCCTCGTCATCTTTTTCTTCTTCTCCTTCTCCTTCTCCTTCCTCCTCCTCCTTATATAAACCGGTTGCCTTGGCTCATAACCTAGTCTCAGACAAGCCCATCGGACATCGTGGAATCCACACGCCGCCCAAGGTCCCGCAAATCTTCCCTTTTCAACCTCAACGGCCTATTAGGCCCACCCCCACCCCACTTCAATCAACCTCCACAGTCCATCACCATCGTCATATCATCAAGCAACAATAACATGACCCGCCGGTCTTAATTCTAGTGAGTCACAAACTTCTTAACATGATCATCTCGTATCTAGACCGTCACGACAAGATTCAATCCACAACCTTAATGAACTTGTGCCGAGCCACAAGGGTTCTTGTCATTAGTGTCTCCCCGGCTTTCTCACCGAGTTGCACTTGTTTCGGTAAGAGTAGAGTCATGTCTTTGTGATGAAAGCTTGGCCTGAGAATCTGGTCGTCGATGACAGGGCGGAGATTAATCGGCTGCAGTTGGCGTTCGGTCAAACGCTGTGATTACAAGCGTTGGCTTTGACAGTGATAAGACATATATTTTGGTGGAAAATAAAATTTTGACAAATTTTTGGCGTGGTGCGCATGCAGATCATAATGCTCACTCTCTTTTTGTATTGCAGAAACGTAGCAAGATCAGACAATACCTTTTGATGCTCACTTCCTTTCCCAGACACTATTACGTTTACAAGAAGTCTGTCTATGCATGTTACATTGAAGATTCTAGACATTGAGATTATAAAGCCGGGCTCAATAGCCTAAGCTCGTAATGAGGACATTAAGGGGTCGGCAGGATTCATCGTTCTCTTTAGATGCTTCAAAGGAAAGGTGGGTAACACAAGTGATCTTTATTCACTCCGTTTATTAAAATTACCCGTTACCTACAAAAGCAAGTCGTTATTCACGCTGAAGTAAGTAACACAGAGAGGAACTGAAGGTTGCTCCTATGGATTCAAAGGTTCTAGCCTCACGATAGCCTACTAACAAACCTAGGTACACATAATGTTAAAGGAAGGGGCAATGTCGTCGTTGTTCAAGCTTCCAAAGGCCTTAAGCGACCACCTTCATCTCCAAATCTTCTTGAAAGACGCCAGACCTTTGAAACTCTATCGACGCCCTCTTGTAATGCTTTTCGGCAGTCGGTTCATGCTGCTGCTGCTGTTGCTTCATGTTCATTTCGACATCGTTCTTCCCTTCATGCTGCTTCACGTCCAATTCCACGTCCTTCTTTTCCCCGTCCTTGTACACGTAATACAGTATCATTTGTGTGATCCCAAAGAGAAACCCCATCACGTTGGGTACCTAAAGTTTTCGTTACAACACAACGAAAAGAGAGAAGAAAACATTCAGAAGCGACATCGATCGGTTTCCTTGAAGTATCAACAAACAAGTTTCTTAGACAACTCTTCGAAAATTTGTCATTTCATCGAAACCTCATTATCGTTGAAGTTGTCTGTAAAAAATCAATGATGACGGTGTCATACTTACTGCAATATAAAAGTCCTTCACGAAAAAACCGTAGAAGAACCACATGGTGGCGCAAAGAGTGAGGAAAAGTGAGAGGGTAAATGGCATGAACTCTACGCTGTTAGTTCTTATCACTTGCCTCTGCAAAACAAAATATACACATCAATGTGTTTCGGTTGGAAAAGGAAGCACAAATAGATACAGTCCCAAGATATTATGATTGATTTACCATGATGCTTAGGGGAGCAGCAAATACGGCCAGGTTGATAATAGCACACGCCCATCCGATAACCATAATTCTCTTGGTGCCCTTTACGAGGAACAAGGAGAATAGCACAATCAAACCAAGGGCTACGTTGCATAGAAGTATCATCTTCGCTGTGAAAGCCTGCAAAACACCCAAGATTTTCAGAAAGGATTTCTTCGTTAGTTTTTCCTTCAGGGAAGAAAAAAACTGAAAATCCTATACTCTAGCCAAAGAGAGACAGAGAGACATAGTCACCTTAGACTTTTTGGGTGCATATATAACGAACAGGGAAAGGTAGATTACTTCAATAACACAGCCAATGCCATTGATGGTGATGATCATATATGCATTGGTCTTGAGAAATGCATAGTACAACAAAAGTGCTGCACTAAAGAGCGCGATCACATATGGTATCGATTGGTACCCTTCCGATGATTTCTTCTTGTAAATTTTGTGGAAGGTTGGCCTGTTAGAAATAGCAAGCTTAACAGACATCACAAACTGAAAACCAAAAAGATTAAAAAAGAAAAAAAAAAGTTCATTTTTGTATAGCATCTAAACTGTAAGTAGCTTACACTGGTGCCAGGAACACCAAGAATGACACGATATTACCTAATGGAAAAATCAAGATTCATATTAGAGATACAAACTAATTTAAACTTCAAACATGCATGTAGATACAACTGAATTCACTGAAAATATATAGTCGCCTAGAATCTATCACCTAGTCTGTGTGCGTATGTGCGTTTGTGTGTAACTTGGTCTCTGTGTGTTCACTACCAATTACGTGACATGTTGTAGTGTCACAGAGAGAGAGAGAGAGAGAGTCTAAGTGGGTATAAACTTTGCAACAGAGGAAGTGTTTATATACCTAAGAGGCCGAAGATGAAAGCCAAGAGATGAGCAGTACTTAAGAATGCCATTTTTCGAAGCTCTCTCGCAGTCAAAATGTTCGTATAGACTACGGGAGACTTAAGGCAACTCTTCAGACTGGCTCCGTATATATAGTAAGCAGAAGAACAGTTGGGCATAGAGCGGGACAATGTTTGGCAGGGAAGCAAGGTAATAGGTTTAGCTTATTCTAGTAGTATTTGGCAGAGAGAGAGAGTCCTCAGAACAAATTGCATGCATGAATATCTAGTTTTGGAGCCTTTAGAGGCATGCTTATGAACGCAGTTCAAAGTTTCATGCCACGTCATCAATTTTCTCACTCTCGCTAGATATTTTTTCGTCAAATGGACTCCAAAAGGTTCCAAGTTCGTGAGGAGTAAGATAGGGCAACTAACATGCATTCTTTTTTATCCCTTCGAATTCCACAATGGGCTCGGTATGAATTCGAATACTTCTTTTGTATACTTCTTTGAACAAACTTTGACTCATACCCGGGTTGTAAGAATCTTCCTCCAACCCCGTGTATAGTGACAATTAATAGTCACTAAATGTTTATAGTGATTTTTCTTCTAACACTTTCAACGACAATTATTAACAGCACTTTTTTAGCGTCACTGAATAAAAGTCACTAGATGTATTTAGAGAGGATTTATTGTCACTGTATAGAAGATAGGAGGAAGATTCCTCCAACCGGGATAGCAGCCAAATTTTTTCCTACTTCTTTTGCCCTGCCTTGTCCCCTTCAATACCACGTCATCAATCTCACTCTCGTTAAATATTTGTTCGTCAGCTGAAGTCCAAATTGTTTCAAATTCTTGAGGAGTAAGATAGGGCAACTACCGTGCATTCTTTTTTATCCCTTCGGATTCCACAACGATGAGGTGAAATCTTTTTTAAGTGGGTGTCAAGACTGCAAACAAAAGGTGTGAATCTGATAGATTCTTACACAATTGCTTATTTACTACTACTATGTTTTCCGCTATTGGACATAATTTTTTACTAAACAGATACTATTATGGATGGCTTTTCTTCATTTCCTTTGTTTTTTGTTTTTTGTGGGTTTTGTCGATAGTTTCAAGATTTACTGGTTTTTAGGGACTAGGATCATCTGCTATACAACACTTGCTGTAATAAAAAATATTGCTAAATATTTTTAGCGACAAAAAATTATCATTATATATTTTAGAAACAGCGACAAAATATTTTTAGTGATAATCTTTTACACTAAAGTTGTTACAATAAAGACGTTGCACATCAGAAGATTCTTATATATCCTAGTTGTAGATATAGCAATATAGATCCTTGCCGTAACTAAAAGTGGAGGAGTGTTGTTCGCCTTACATTGACACTTTTCCCACCCTTAGAATAACTTTTGTCGTTAAAACTGCTAGATTTTACGGACGATAGCGAACTACGTGGCCATATGAAGGCTTTTAATTTGCCGTTTTCAATTGTGCCCTGTTGCTACAACTGTGCTGGCTAATTAAGAAAGCGGAGGTTTTGTGAATCGTCTGGCCATAACAAAGATGAGGTTTGAAATCATCACAATTGTAAAGCTCTAAGCTTGGCCACCGAACACAAAATCTAGAGACTTGGTTATCTGAGTTCGATAATGGGTTTTATGTCGGATTTCAGACATTGTTTAAGGTTCTTTCCTTGTAAAACGATAAAGCTGACCAAAGGCTTTGTCATGAAGGATTAGCTATGAAGTTCGTGATCTATGCCACAAACTGCAAAGTCTCTCTTCACTGCTCACTTAGCTGGTCTATTCCTATTTCATTGCATTGCATGATAACACATTTCCGGTAGAGCAGTGCCGCCACAAAACTACAAACCTGGCTAGGCATCTTCCTTTTAGCTCTACTGTTCCAGTCACGGGTGGCCTTTAGATCGCTATGTGCAAACAAATTGAACATTTAATTAAGGTCCTCAGGATCAATGGCATTGTATTGACGTTGCCTGATTTGGACCATGCAGTTGCCTAACTAGGCCACGTACAATCTGAATCTTGACTCAGATATCGCCTCATGTTCCGTTTCGATGATCCTTACGGTCGAAACCCTTTGCTCTTGATGTTTACTAGCTACACGATAAAACCATGCATATATCTCCTTGTAGTGTAGCTTTCCTTCAGCCTAGCTTGGACCGATGTTACGAACTCCTTTTCTTCATTTGTCTTGCTTCATGTTCTTGGATCACTCCTCCACGTACGTTTATCAACTCCCTTTCAGTAATCTTGCAAGTTGTGGGAAATTTCGGTAGCACCAGGATTCAGATTGTACCATTTCTTTAATTTCCTACTCCAATGTGTGCGTTGGAGTCAGTGTAGCCGTCCATAAAGTAGGAGCTCCAACAAGGTGAGGACTTCCAAAAAGTTTACGTACTTCTTTAAGGACTCTGATTAAGGATATTCAATCAGAACATTAAAGGGTAAAAAAATTGCAGTGACATATCACACTTGTGGCCTGCTACTACAGATGCGAGAACCTTTACATTTACCCGCCACTCTACTCAGCTCAAAGCCCAAAAATGCAGGTAGGAGAACGAGACCGGCCCTTAGCCTTGCACAGAAGGTTCAGTTTAGTTAGGCGAGGCCCTCGTGAGCGTCTCTGTAACTGTAAGCATGAGCTGACACATCCGGAGTAATATTGGACCCCAACTCATGAAAGCCCATCTCAATAGTTTTTAGGACGAGTTATCTTGAGTTCAACTAAGGGTTTGTTTCATCTGGCTTATGTTCTTCATGTAGCATTCAGAAATTATTTGGTTTTCAGTTTTTTTTTTCAGTTTTGTAAACTAGAGAAGAAAAAAAAACGCGTTTGACATTCAGTTTTCGTTAATCAGTTTTAAAATGAGATTGTTTTTTAAAAACTCTCATTTAGGAGTTTTGGTTTTTATTTTGAGACCACCCCACCGCCCCCCACCGACCACTGCCGGCGGTGGCCCCCGCCACGCCCTTCCACCGACACCGCAACCACTACCAAAGAAAAAACTCAAAATAAAAACTGAATAATCAAACACCCAAAATAAAAAACTGGGTAATCAAGCACCCACTTGTTTTTGTAAAAAATAAAAACTAAACTGGTTTTTGTTTTTTAGAAATAGAAAACCAAAACTAGAAGTGATTTCAAACGCTACCTAAGACTAGGTTTGGATTTGGTACAAAAAGTTTAGACCCGGTCCAAATGTTCGGTAACGTATGTTGTCCAGATTTTGTTCATTACCCGTTGTGCGTTAGTCCGTCCTATTAATTATAAATATGTATTTATATAATAGTACTCATTATGTGGTATTAAAAATTTTGGTACTTTATCTTGTAAGCTATTGTGCCCTTCGGTGTTCATTTTGTTTAAAACAATTAACCAATTTAAAACAAACAAAAAAAAAACTAAAATACGTGAAAAATCACTTCAGAAACAAAAAACTGTTGAAAAAAAACCAAAAAACAGGACTAAAATACGTGCATCAGAAACAAAAAACTGTTGGGGGGGGGGGGGGAAGGCTTAAATATGGCGTCAATTTGAACTTAAAATGTGTTCAGTTACTGCAGTTGAAGACCAGGTTCTTTGCATGATGTACAACATTCGTACTTTGAAATGCAAAGTACCAGCTGGTTTTGAAAATTACAAAACTTAAGTGTATGCCATGAACCAATTTAATAGGTTACAAAAATAAAGATGTAGATTCATTCTTTTAATTTTTTCGTCTGCTCTTCTTTTCAGGAGCACCATCAAACATATATTCAATCCAGAAACCTACAAAGAATTTTTTTTAGTATTAAACTCATTACAACTGTGAACATACATTTCTTCTAAAATAAGTTAGAAAATAAATAAAAATATAATTGAATTATATTATTTTGATCCCAAAAAAGCTAATAATATCATTTCAAAAATTACTATCGATCACATTCTAATGCAACGCACGTGCTCCGTTCTAGTAACAGAAATGGCGAGACATTGGTGAGTTCAATTCTGTAATACATACTTTGGAGCGGGTTTATCGGTTATCAATCACATATCCAATCTGAATATTGGTCTGGATTGCAATAACAGATACGGAGCCTGTAGAAATTTGCTAGGACCTGGTTCGACCCGGTCCACTACCATTAACTGCCTAATATCTCTTTTGGGCTTGCTGAAAGCAGTAAATTTATGATTATTATTTAATGATTATATACTAAGCAGTAAGAACATGGGGATGTAGCTCAGATGGTAGAGCGCTCGCTTAGCATGCGAGAGGTACGGGGATCGATACCCCGCATCTCCATTCAATAGCGTGTTTCGGCAATTTTTTGAATCCTGATTTTTTTTTCCCGCCAATGTAGATTATTGCTGATTCCTCATGTAATTCAGACGAAATTGGTCAGCGGGTCGGGCGATTCTGCTGAATTTGTTATCGAGCTCTTAATTTGGAAGGTACTGATCAAAATCGCCTTACCATGTCGTAGATATGTTTATCCAACTTCTATGTTGATAAGATCTGTCGATTGATGCTTTTTTCATGCGTTCCCAATCGAATCAATTAATATTTGTGTGATTGCTTCTGATTATGCTTATTTGTGAATTAGGGTTTGCATGAGAGCAATCATAGAACCCTAATTTAAGCATCATGTAGCCGACTTTAACTAGTTTGGAAGAAAGATTTGGATAATGACGATGATGTGGACTTGGATGTGTTCAACGGTAGAGATTCAACAGAAGTATGCTCAATTGTACATAACATGTCGTTTGTATACTTGAGAATTACATTACAACTGAAGCAAATTACAGAAGGACGCATAGCCGACTTTAACCAAATTGCACGTAACGCATTGTCGCTAGTACATGCTTTGTTGCATTCGTAGATTGATTTATTTACAATATTGTTGCGAAAATATAAAAGAAACCACAAGAACCACTTTTATGCGATCCCCCTTTTTTTTACAATAATGCATCTTGTTTTTGTATGTTTGCGATTTTGATGAAGCTGCACTCACTTCCTCACTGTAGCTTTAGGTTCTTCAGAAGCCTGTCGGCACGATAAGCATAAGAATGAGTTCAGCATTACTTCAAAGCTTTCCACATGCTAAAAGTTCGGTGTAGAACAGTTCCGTATGTTGAAATGCAGGTAATGCTAAAAGTTTTGGCTAAATCCAAAAAACATAGAGGCTTGGTTCAAGTGAAAAGTTGCAAATGAATGCGAGCGGTTCAATTAAAAAAAAATTTGCTGCGTCATGCTTGATCCTTGTGGAGACAAAAAGCAGCAGCTAATTTAATACTTTTATCTATAATGAGATCAAAGGAGCTTTAGAAGATAGGGCCATGTGCATCTGATCTAAAACAAGTAGGATTAGATTTCATGTGGTTTCTTTTAGGAAGTTGAAGGGAAGACCACCTTAAATAATCAGGAAAGCACATAAACATGCAGACACATACTGCTACACATAACTGGATATGTTAACATATTTGTTTTTCGTGGCTGTCCTCTTGAGTTTAGCTACCATATGGAGAAGAGAATGTGACACTAACTACTTTTGGAGCATAAAATAACCGGAACTTGCAGCTTCTACCTAATTCTAGAAACAAATAGTGCAGAACTTTTTGTAATGCATCTTCTATAACGTGTCTATCAAGTGGCATCTTCTGTATTTCACATGTGCTTTTACCTCTACTATATTTTTCATAAAAGTTTGAATCTGTTTTTGACATATATCAAGGTGTTTCTCTAACTTTGCTACCTGCATTCCCCATATCTAGGAAAGCCATATTCTTCGAAGGCTACCTTGTGTTGTTGATTGCTTAGACTGATGTAACAAAAGGAACATACCACTAGTTGGTAGTAATATCAGAGTTACATCATGGTAGGTGCTAGATTCTAAGGAGTCAATGATACTATGGTACATGAACTAGAGGAGGAAGAGATTGAAAGTTTGCGTTTTAAACTTCATGCGAATAATGTTTTCATTTCGAGTCACAGTGCACAATCCCCAGAAATAGTAGTAGAGGAATAAACCTAACTATATGTAGAGAATCTGGGGGTACATTTTTCAAGAGAATGAATGAGGTGAAGGCAAGCAGATATCCATATAAAGAGAAGATGCCAAGAAAGAAAAATGGGGATTTACAGAGGATGCAATGCAAAGAGATAATCATCTTAACAGAGAGAGGCAGAGAGTTAGGACCACCTCTGTTCATTGCTATATCCTCTAGTGTTGCTTCCACTGGCCCTGTAATTGGGTAAAGGTACTTGGTCAGATTCTATTTGCATAATGTCCTTCACAAGGATCTCATAATGCCTCTTTACTTCCTCAGTTGATTTCCCACCCACAGCCCTGGCAATGTTATGCCAGCGGTCGGGGGTGTCCTTGTCATATATTGCCAAAGCCTCTTCAAATTGCTTGTCTTGCTTCAGTGTCCAGGAGAGGTTGGAGCTACGTGAAGATGTCATAGAGTAGCTTGATGCCATCACTGTTTTGGTGATTGAAATATTAGGACAATGAGAAGCTGATGTATGTGAAGGATAAGGTGGCTGCTGTGGGAAAATTAATGTAAGTGGTGTTTGGAATTGAGTTGGAGAGTCAAGAACAAAGGATCACAAGAGGGAAAGAGCAAAACAAAGAAGGAAAGCAAAGTTCTGCTCTCACTCAAGGGAGAAGACTGAAGTCAAGGGGATGGTATGGAGAACAGATTGTCATGCTAGCTCCTTAAATACAGGAGAAAGAGGTGGTGGGGTGGAGCAAGTTGGCAAACATCAATTGATCTTCAAGGGAAGGTACAAAAAGATGTGATTCGTTTCTTTAGGAGCCAAAGCATGAATCAGTCTAAGGAGCAGAGGTAGAGGAGAATAAATTAGGAGTGTCAAAGGACAAGCGCTTTATAAAATCTTTAAAAGTCATTTTCTTGTCTTTTATAATATCATCATCAGCAAGTGGATTTCCTGGAGAATTTTACCCAGCTGGTAGGATCAGATCCCAACTTGAAAAATACCAATTTAGAGATGCGCTGACAAAATGAATTCCTAATGCCCACAAAACAGAAATTCACTAAGATATTCTGTCATCTTTTGGTGAGATATTGTCGCTTTTTTTTTCCCCCTTTTACAGCAACTTTAAATGACGGTAATCTACATTTTTAACGTCTAGAGTGACTTTTAAATCTGAAATAAAAAACTAAAAGATAATTTATTGCACCTATCATGTGAATTGGAGAAACTCTATCCTATCTTGTTCAATGCCACCTTCTCTTTCTTCAGCATGCAAGCCCTCTTATCCAGCATGTGCAACTGTTGACGTATCTTTGCATTGTCTAGTTGCCATCAGGACAATATACCCCTCACCCACAAGATCAACAGAATATCCCCCCACCCCTAACCCCAACAACCTGTTATATTTCAGGCCATGAATAGTTAGGACATAGAAATCGTGTTTTATCACGCTCCAAAAATATTCCTTCTATGTGACTAACTGAGACCCTGCATTGGTTTTTTGTTCTCTGGATCAGCCGATTCATAGGTGATCTTGTGTCAGCTCTTTTGCAGGTAAACCGATTGGGATAGCTGCCAGTTCAGTTCCCTTCCTTACCAGCCACGTCAGCACTAATATAGAGTTCAATCATCTTTGAAGCATTCTGTTCATGACCTTCGACATCATTTGACCACATTCAGTTCCTTGTGATATGGCGTTTTCTACCTGCAATAGTGAAGGACTTAGTTATCAAGCTGTACTGGTTTTACTTGTTAGAATCTGCTGTGATAGAATAAGCAGTTCAAAGTTTTTACCAACAGTTTGGTGCGTAAACATGGTTAAATCTTTGAACAGGGACTGATCAAGTTGGGCAGCTATGGCGCTGAAGTAACTCATGCCATACTCCCAGGAAAAGCTCGAACGACCTTCAACAAAAGGGTACCTGTACCCGAAACCGACACTGTGTTTTGTCATCTTATGACTTATGATAGTTGCTTAAAATTTCGTACTCAGAGATACTTTATAGCCGTTTACTTTTCAGAATACGATCACCTGTGTCAAATCTGCGGTTCATTAGGAACATCACAAGCATTTGAGTTGACACACTACAGTATACATTGATTGGACTATCCTGGTAGGAGAGATTTGTGTACTATAGTGTAGTTTTTGTGGTGTTGGCTGGCGGTTCATTTTGGTATTAACCTGGACATTGATGTTGTTTAATAAATGATCTTTTTAAGCAGAAGAGCAACTTTGGTGCAATGATGGTCACACTTAGTTTCTAGGATTTGTAATTAAAAGAAGACCTATGAATTGTCTGTATAATTCAACTTTAATTGGTTGTTGCTTGGGTGGGATCAGTCACTGGGATTGCCATTACCTGGGACGCACAGTTCCCTCTTAGCATGAGATGTTAGGATGAACCTTTACCTGTCTCCCAGAGGCCGAAAGTTCAGATTGGATCAAATTGACTAGTTCTATGAAAGATGGAACCATTTAGGTCACC
Organism: Escallonia rubra; assembly: GCA_033065855.1. Classification (NCBI taxonomy): domain Eukaryota; kingdom Viridiplantae; phylum Streptophyta; class Magnoliopsida; order Escalloniales; family Escalloniaceae; genus Escallonia; species Escallonia rubra. The sequence continues at coordinate 4,678 of JAVXUO010000829.1, read as the reverse complement.
TTAGTAGATTGTTCTTATGACAGGTTTTTAAATTCAAATAAGAACAGAACAAAAGTTGGACTGCCTTTGTTTAGCCCTTTGGTTTTGAGATACTGCCCACATGCAGGGGGAGGGCCCTGCTCATACGTCATATTCAGTTAAATGCGCTAGGAATCTATTTAAGAATACACCATTCTTTAATATGTGGAATCCTTATCATTTTACAAGTCCCATCTTTAAGAAGGTCATGCCTAAAGGTTCTTCCCTTTTTCCCATGGAAACCGTGCTTCTTGCCTACCTTAGTCCTGCCTATGATTGTAACCATTAAGCTGCCTCATGGCAGATGTTTCTTGTAGACCCTTAAACAAGACTAGTTGTCTATGGTATGGATTAATCGTTTCATGAGCGTGACATTAATTTAAACTAACGATTTCACTGCAAATATATCTTTCGTTACCTGACATTGTAGAGAAGGAAGATATTAATAGCACGGGAGATCAAGGATATGAAGACCAATCTCGTTCCCCTTAACGCTTGCTTGGCATAGACAAAAATTCTACGTAGTTTATGGATTTGACTTGATTAACTTATCTTGTTATGTAGGATGATGAACCTGGATGAAAACAGTGACCTTCAGGCATTGGTGTCCACCACCACCACCACCAAGTAATGGTCCACTCATTTTGTTAGCAGAAGCTTGAGAACCACACTATAAGGGAACCTTTGAAAAAGGCAAAACTATCACTTTGGAACAAAAGATTATCACTGGTCACTGAATCGGCATCAGAAAGGAGTAAAAAGGGATCTCTTGGTGATGGAATGTTCCGAAAGATAAGGAGATTAGACGCACAAGGTGTACGCACCAACCAATGGGGATTGCACAATCTTGTGAATGAGTTGGTTAACATATATGCTCTAGTAGATTGGACGTATATCTAACAGCTCTACAAGAGACATGATCTCTTAATCAATCACCATTTTTTCCCTTTATGCTGGAACAGATTAGATATGTTTCATCTTTTTGGAGTCAACAAGGAGCAGTAACTTGGGATTTCCCTGAGACAATCAATAAAGCAGCATTTCCGCTGCTGAGGCACGGTACTTTTTAGATTATTCCAGACATCATCTTGTTCATCTCTCATCCTCTTATCAGTCAATTGTGTGCAAGTTACTACTGTCTAATATGCTTTGTGAAAAGAAATGATTAGCTTTGAAAAGGAGATTTTGAGGAGTTACTCGTAGCACTGGCCGGGAATGTTTCTGCTGTAGATGGTAAGAAGGTGATGTCAGAATTTGGGTCAGTCAAATGAAAGTCTCTTGTTAGAATCTTTGTTAGTCAAGTGAATTACTCTCTTGTCATCTTACATTTTTCTCATGTCGCTTGCAGTTTGCATCTGCGCTGTTACTGCTGAAGTTCATTGCTTTTGTCCATAGCAATCGATAGCCTAAGATTTTGGTAATACTTATGTTAGAATCTTTGTTAGTCAAGTGAATTACTCTCTTGTCATATTATTCCACAGAACTTTATTGTTCCTAAGATTTTGGTAATACTTATGGTTTCTTTTTCTTTTTTTTGGCTTCTATGAAATAACATCTCTGCTCCGATTAGGCCGCTAAATTGCCATCCCTAATCGCAAACAAAAATCATCCAAATTGTTGACTTCATAGCCACAGCTCACAAGAATAAGATTTGGGCTGGATCCCGTGGAATGTTTGGGCTATTATTTCTGTTTTCTGGGTTCAGAACCACTTCGAGATGAAGTCTGTGGAGTTAGTACAACGTTATCAGATAGCCCAATCGAACAACAACGTGTCTACATTTCTTTTTCGGCGGGGTTTTGCAATAAACAGAGGATTACAACAAATGGGAAATCTAAAAGCATTACCTCAAAGACAAAGAAGTCTCCTGACCACTTGAACCGTCTCTGTCTTCTGGTTATCATGTTCTTTGTTTGGGAGGGAGGAGGAGCGGCGGCGGCGGCAGCTGCGGCGGCACCTGGAGATAGTCTCTCCCTGTTAAAATATGAAAACAAGGTTGTTTTAAAAACTCAAAAATTAGTATTAGCATATTTGGATAGAATTGCTTTAATAAAATTAAATACCGCATGAACAAAATTAAAACAAATAGAGTTTAATGCGAAAAACAATGGCAAAACTTATTGCCAAAGCACGAACGCGTTTGTCAAAGTTATATACAACAGTACTCTAGTACGGCAACTTGGTCATTACTTTGACAAAAATTGCTCCTACTTATGGCAATAGTAGAACTACCATTACCGTACTACAATGCAGAACAGTTTTGTATTCATCGTTTCAGACTTTAGTCGATCCAAACTATGCAACATACCATCCTGCAACAAATTCTAGTTACAACGAGTCTTACAGGTCTGTGGAGGAGCTTTGTACCCAATATACCATACCAAGATGCATCACTAAGAAAGGTTAACAGGCATAGATACAAAATAAAATATTCTAGTTCAGCACCCATATCAAACTCTATTTTTGGTTAACATATAAATATATAACATCACTCAAAAACGATTGGGGGCTCCTTGACCCCGTTCATGCAGAAGTAGGGCTGGCAAAATATGACCCAACCCAAACAACCCAACCCAACCCAATCCAACCCGCTTGTTTTTAGCTTCTCCGGGTCAACCCAAGCCAACCCGTCGGATGAGTGACTCGACCCGCGGGTCAGACTTGGGTTGCTGATATAAACAAGGGTCATGGTGGGTTGGGTGGATCGACCCGCGGGTCCAAATGGGTCACTATATAAACAAAAGGAAAACACCTAAATCCGTAATCTGCAATGAACGCTTACGACCAACCATCTCCGCAAGACCGCAACCCAACAGCTCGTCATCGCCGACGAAGATCACCATCTCCGCTCCTCTCGTCACCGTCGCAACCCAACAGATCTGACCGACAACTATCCCATCTCCGGCGCCGTACCTGACAGCTCCTCTCTTCACCGTCGCAACCCAACAGATCTGAGCGACTACCATCACCGTCTGTCCACTGGATTGTAAACCACAAGGTAAACTGGATCTCTCTGTCATGGATCGGTTACTATCTTTGCTTTACAACCATCAACATGAAAAATGGTTTTTGTGATTTCGGTTCCTTGTTGTGATGCTATTTTCTGTTTTTTCTGTAACCTTGAATTGCTGTAAATTACATGGGTTTCTGTTATACTGAATAGAGGCCAAGAACCCGCTTTTGGAATTATTTTGTTCTCTCTCTCTCTCTCTCTCACACACACACACACACCCCCAGAAACCAGCAGTTGTCTATCCTTGCAGCTATCTTACCTACCTTAGCAATTTGATTATGCGTGGGTGCATCGTGCATGAGTAGTTGAGCTGGACCAAGTTTTTTTGAGTGTTAAAGCTGGACCAAGGTTGGGCAGCTGGTTTATTGTAGGGGATTTCTATAGCCACAAGCCTAGTTATGTTCATTTTACAAACAAGCTTTTATTTAGTCAAGCTCTACTCCTTTCCCTAATTAGTGGAGCCGAGGGTGTTGAGTAACTATATGAATTTTTTAGCTCAATTCAAGTTCGTAAACGAGTCTGAGCTCATGAGCTATTTGCTTCATTTACAGTCTGTGCACAAGAAAATGTTCCTGTGCTTTTGGTTAAACTAACGCTATCGATGTGCTAACAATACTGTTTTTGTTTTTAGCCTTATGAGGTGTAGCCAGTAGAAGTAGGTAGCTGCGATTTTCTTAGTGTACAGGTAGATTTGTTCATTGTTTTTGCATGTAATTTCTTCGTGTCAAGAATCGAAATTTTGGTACTTTTAACTCGCTTTCCCGTGTGAAATTCAATAGGTTATTACCAAGGTCCTCCAGTAATGGCACCTCCATAGTATCTAATATCTATGCAGAAGTGACCCATATCTGGCCCATAATTCTTTGGCCCAACCCGACCCAACCCGCCCATTGCCAACCCTATGCAGAAGTGACAGAAATGGGGTTGGGGGCGGGGGAGGGGGGGTGCTGGGTGTGGGGAGAGGAAGAATAAACAATAAATTAAGTGGGTAAGTCAAAACCGTTAAGTATTTTTGTATTCCGTTTGTCAATGGACATAAGTGTTACATTTTGAAACTTTGTGTCCTCGCGTGTAATTACCCCAAAACCTCAGGGATATAAGTATAATTTGCCCTTTTTTTTTTCAATTTTCAAAACTGAATTTTTTTTAAAAAAAATTAGAAAAAAATGAGCGTCAAACATGGCCAAGTAAACAGAAAGCCCTAGCGTAGCTCCTCTCCACTCTGCTGCCTTTGGTGCTCGTCTTCAGGTATGCTGCTGTTTTACACTCATTGGGATCACAAAATGTTGTATAGCCAGTACTTTTCTTGTCATCGAGTTGATCATTTCATTTTGGAATCTTGAAATTTGTGTTCATCTCACAATTACTAGTGCCAATGGCAAAGAGTAGGAATCGAGCTGAAAATTTGTTAAATATCTAGAATTTATTTGCCCTTTTTCTTTTTAATGTTATTTGTTGGCTATCAATCTTGTTAGAAATCTGATACCCGGGTTCGTTTTCTTTTACAGGAACCATTATTAGGGTTCATTTCAGAAGGTTGAACTGAAGTGTTTTCGCGATTTGTGGCACTTGTATCTTGGTAATTAAGACTGTAAGTAGTGATATACTGCATCTAATCTTACGTTGTTTACGGTCTTCAACGTTTCA